>JAQFVV010006259.1:92500-422500 GCA_028023455.1 Epiperipatus broadwayi | reverse complement strand
TCTGTTTAGCACAGGTGGCACTACTATATGGAGTTTTGCTTGCTTTGTTTATAAACAATTATGTGCTAGTATTGGAGATGTGATCATGTGATATCTGTTTCTAGTTAACTTTTTATTATTTCTTAACCCATAGATCATTACAAAGAGAATTTCACATTGCAGTTCTACTGTTTGTTTTTTTTAGAATTGAAGCAGTGATCCCTATCTGACCAATTCAGATTAACTTCTGACCTTTGTTTTCTAAATAACAGTAATCAGATAGGAATTTAATGATCAATATTAGACACAGCTGATATTGGCTAATTAAAAAAAATATTCTGACCTAGCAAAATTTTGATGGAATCATAAAACTTGGACTTTGAATCCCAAGTTGTGAACAAGGCAGATAAGGTGTTAACCACCACACCACAAATCTTCTTATTTAAATGTTTTTATTTTTATCAAATTGAGATGAGATTGGTGATCTAAATATGTTGACTATGATTAAGATAACATGTAAAAAAAAATAAAAACATCTGACCCTCACATGTTAATTATTGAAGAGATGATGTCAAGAAATTTTCACCACTTTGGCATGCCCCATCACACTGGACCAGAATGATTAAAAAACATACTTGAATGATGCTATTTATCGGATTTATAAGAAGTTTGAATACTAATATGCCAGAACTGGAATCAATTCCAAGACCTTCCATTCCAAAGTCTGATTCTCTGCCATTGTGCTAAACCTCACAGCAGAAAAAACAAACAGACCTAACAGTAATCAGGTTTTCAGGTGATTATCTATCCAACTACTAATTGAATTTAATATTGTTAAATATCAATGATCAGGAAAGAACCATGGGCTTGATGTACTGTGAGTATGGGCAGATCAATCTGATAAGAGAAGAGTAAGTTAATAAAGTTTTGGAAAAAAAGTAAAATTGTTAGAACCTTTTTTTTAAATTCCTAAGAATAAAAATACCATATTCCAAATATTTTTAGTGACACATCCAACTATTTTATAAAATCTTTATATTGGGTAAGAGTTTTGAATATCACTTTTTTTAAAAAACAACAACAACTATACTTTAGCTATCAACATCATGTTTTACCTATATGCTTACTCACAAGCATATAAAAAAAGTTTTTTCATCTTACTCTAGAGCCATCTGGTGTCACCTTTAATAATTAATGGAAACTAGATAGTTTAATTATATAAATTACCAGATGTATCCATTATGTAAAGACCATCTTTTTTTTAATTAGTTGCTTTAACAATTTTTTTTAAGATTTAATATAAATTAAACAAAAGATTTAATATTATAGAAATAAATATAAGAAATGTAGCCAGCCTGAAAGCTGTCGTAATTGGTTGCTTTAACATGTTTTTTTTTGCTTTGCAGAATTATTGCCTTGAATAAAATGCTTGCAATCAAATTAAGTGTCTAAACTAGTTGACCCAATGTGAACTACACGATATCAAACTTCATAACTTCAATTATATGTAGTCAAAACTAAATGTAAATGTCTACTAAAGCATCTATTTCTTTCTCTCACCAACTATCACATTTCAAAGAATGAATTTATGTACTGTAATCACATTTTCTTCATGATTTAAATACTATACCTCTTCAGTTCTAATTAAAAGCACCTGTACTGATTTTTTTTTTTCGAATATTTTTTCCTTCAAGCATTGATGGTCTAGAGGTCAGCACAGCTGCCTTACAAGCAGTTGTCCTGGGTTAGCGGGTTCGCTTCCCGGCCGATGCTATGATGCATGGAAAAAAAAGTTTTACTCCAATACCATATTTCTTTGGAATCCAAAATTGTAGCTGTCTGTCATTTTAGTAATATATTTCTTTGATCGGTTGCTTTAAATGATTTCATTTGCATAAAAATGGTTTGTAAAATAATTTAGTTTACTTCTTCAATAATCATAGCAAACAATCAAAATAAGTTAATTCAGGCTAAGCACTTTCGAAGTGTTATCCCTCATTTACATATATTACCATTTAATAATATCTCAACGATTATTATTTTCGCTATGATTATGAGGGATAACACCTTGAAAGCGCTTAGCCTGAATTAACTTATTTTGATTGTTTGCTATTAACAGCTTCTTCAACCAGCGTTTTAAAGCGCTTGTATATACTATAAAAATGGTTGGTAAAAAATTATTATATTTTATTAATGTCAGAACAAATAATTGTTTTTGTTGAAAAATACGCCTCGTTATGAATTTGATATGTGACAGCCTTATGAAGAAACATTCATACATTCACTAATTAGACAACGGAGAAAACAGGAATTTTATATATAAGATAATAAATGAATAAAAAAGTCATATACAACAGCTATCTAAATATATATATTAAAAATAATTATACATAAAAAGCGTTTTTTAGCAAATGGAGTAGGCCCTTTTCAAATGTTAAGAGCACTAAGCCATGTGCTGTAAAAGGTTTTTTATGTACTATTATTTTTAATATATATATTGTTAATTCTAATGTTTTCACGGATAAAAGATGTCATATTATTATTACTATTTGCGGGATATTCCGTGTAGTGAAAAAGCTAAATGCTGACGTTTCAGTACAATATCAGGTATTGTACTGAAACGTCAGCATTTAGCTTTTTCACTACACGGAATATCCCGCAAATAGTAATAATAATATGACATATATATATATCTGTTGTATATGATTTTTTATTTATTTATTATAATTTTTAAGAACTGCATAATGGGTTTACTTAATTTCCATTTTTGATGATTTAATTATACAACATCCACATTTCTACATATGTTTCTGGCTCTTGCTTTGTTCAGGAAGGGCTCAGGATAATAAGTTGGACTAATTCATTTATGCACCTACAAATCATGTTTATTCATTTATACTACTCAAGCAAATACTGTAGTCTAAGATTTAAAAAACCTGTAAGAGTTCAAACCCAAATAAACTACTTGCATAGTTAAAAAAATTCTGACATTAGGACCGTTTGACATTGTAGACTGTTTTTCACCTTCTGACTAGTATTCTATAATCTATCCACCATTAATTATTTAGGTCACTGAACCCATATATATACACACACTTATTAACATTTGATTTAAAAGTCAAATTCATAGTTTATAAAGCAGTGTTGATTTTTTTGATGTTCATTACCTCAAAAAGCTTTCAAAAGATTAAGTAATGTCCAATAACTTACTGGTGTACTACTGGTTTTGATATCACTTTTCCATGCTAAAGTTAGATCTATGCAAAGTTTTGAGAGATCAAAATAATGAACACTAAATATGTCTTATAGACATAGATGTGGACCCCCTCTGCTATTTTAGGATCATTTTCAATCTTATCATTTCTTCAAAAGTTTACTCAAATATATTGAAAATTTTGCCATGCAGATACTTGAGTGACATTAATCTTTCTACAAATCTATCATTTCATAATAATCTCAGCCTAAGATCATTTAAGTGTTTTTGCAGCAGCAAAAAAAATGACTGGTTCTCTCCCAAAGTGGCTTACTTTTCCATAATTTTTTTAAAGATGCTACTATATCTGGATCACAAGTTATGTCATGAAATATAACTATGTATTTTATATATTTACTCACAATGGAACAGTGCACTTAAGCTTTGTTTTAAATTGGATAAACTGCTACAAAATCATTTAAAATTATTCAGACTGGTTATGGGAGTGAAGCCATGAATTCCTAAAATATTTTCAAGTTGTTTGCAAGATTTTGAAATGGCAGGAACTTCTTTGAAGATGATCGATGAAGATATGCATGCCTATTTACACTTTATGTTACAATACGTGATCCAGGAATGCTACAGCCATAACATTTTGATAGTGAATAACTAATCTATGTCACTATATAAAATATGCATTAATAGATGGTGCTGTATGCATCTTGAAGAAAAAATCAATCATCTTTTTACTGGGGACTCTGTACATGCCATTCATAACAAGAAACAAGTATCCTGAAATAGTGAACTGGAAGTATGGTTTTAATGGTATTTACCTGCTTTTTTTGACTATTCATTTTAAAACTACATGAATTAAAGGTTTTATACTGAAAGTAGTTTTAAGGAAGATTGTTCTTTTTGTGAATAGCAGCTTATAAGATATTTCATTTACAACCTTACTGATGAAGTGACCACTTTTGTAAGTATGAAACAGAAGTGTCTGTCTGTTGTATAAGTTTGGTATGGTATCACTGTAATTGCAAAGGACATATAAGATGGGGGTCTTGTACCTGTCATGCTACAAATGTGACAAACATGGTTTGTTTTAATCGCTTAAATGAAGTTTGTATTATTTTATTTACTAATGAAGTGAAGTTATATTTCTGAGATTTAAAAATTAGCTCAGTAGGTATATAGTAAAAGTCCAGGTGCACTGCTCCCAAATCCAAAACTTATCTTTGATAAAAGCCATAAGCTAGAAACTAATGTGGGGACTGTGAATGGGAAATCACTGAATAGGGATTAGGAAGGAACTACTATTTAGCATCTACTGATTACCAAATCTTGCACTAGATGGCACTATTGTGAGGAAAAAAATATTTTGTAAATTATGTAAGGAAGGAATAGAAAATATTAGGCATTTGTTAATTGAATGTAAATGCTTGAAAACAGAAAGGTTACATATAATGAAGTTATGGAAGAATAAATATGAAAAAAGTGATTATACAGAAAGTGAATTATTGGTTTTTATTCTGGGTTTGGGAAAAGATAAGAGGGATTTAGATATAAAGGCCATAGAGTTGACAAAAATTATGTTGTGGAAATGGGGTGGAGAAGAATATGGAAAAACTTAGAGTGGGGAATGGAAAATTAAATGGCTAACAGGTTTATCTGGGCATAATTGCTGAGATATTCTTGACTCCGTTTAAGGAGAAGCCACAGTACGTCACATCACATCTCATCACATGCTACTCTTTTAATATCAAATAAATAAAATAATATACCATATTTTGTATATATATAGATGTAATTCACAGATCGCTTTACATAATCATTACAAAATTTATCTCTAATGTAATATTATTTTTTGTCTTTTTTATCTCTGTTCGTAAATGGTTTTGATGTTGATAATGATGATGATGATGATGTTAACGATTGTTTAATGTTAATATGTTATTAAACGTGATACCACAAGATAAAAAATCTGATAAAAAATATGATTTCATATTTGTATTCGAAGACCTACTTGAAACACCTACCAAAACCGTTAGGAAAAAATTTATTATTAACTAGTATAAAATTGCGTTTAAAATCGTAATTAGAATTTTCTAATTACAGTTTCATTTTTTTTTTATATTTTCATATATATTTCAAAATTAATTTAAAAAAACATTTCATTATAACTTTGTATACAATAAATTAATTAATACTTTAATTTTATTATTAATTATATCGAATTAGTGTTTCATATTCATTTTGACGTCACAACTTTTATTTTTTTAAAAATTAATACAGGTTTAATAAAATGGTATTTATTAAACGCCAAGCAAAGTGTTTTATCCGTAATCACACGCAGTTAAACGAGCATCAATGTTTTAAATTCAATGATGGAAATATTGAAAATTTAATAAATATTTTTTTATTCAAAGAAAGAAAAAAGATATCTTTGGCAATCAATGACCAAAAAGTGTTTTTCTTTTGTTTCAATACGCATTTCTAATGCAAATAAATTTATAAAATGAATTATTTTTATAAAATCAATAACTTGGAACAATAATCTCATAAAAATATGTTTCTTTTTGTTGTAAGATTTAATTTTCTTTTCAGGAGATTAGAATATGTTAACTAAACACTGCGTATTTATTTTAATAATTTATACTGTCAACTGAAACAGATTTGCGTTGATTTAGCTTAAAATTACAGGAAAAATATTACAACCGTTTTGAAACATACCCTAAGGATTCTTTCTTATAATCTTTGTTTTTTTTTAAAGTCTGTTATATATTACAAATAATAAATATTTAAAAAAAAACAACTACAGATTCTGATAAAATATTATGAATCTTAATAAAATAACAGCTTCAAAGTTTATATAAGGATAAAATATAGTCAAGCGTTTGGTGGCCTAGCGGTTAGCGTAGCTGCCTTCCGATCAGCCGGCCCGAGTTCGCTTCTCGGTCAACGCTTTGACATATATATATATATAATATTGTGATGACAAAATTGTATCTAGCAAGATATATCTAAATTTTTGAGCCTCTATGCAAAAAATCATGCCATGTAGACAAATCTTGCTGAAATAGTGTTTATCAATTTATTGGGCTCCTCACCTTTGCATTTTTTTATGGCACAATAGCTATCCCGTAGTGGCAAGAATATCAAACTTACCATTATTACTAAAAATTAATCGTACCAGCGGTAATACGCGAAGAAGCCTTTAGAAAAAGAAAAGCACTAATTTTATTAGTGTTGATAATGGAATTTGCTGTAACATAACTTCTCCTATACCAAAAGACCAGAATCTCTTATTCAATATACTAAAAGAAATTTGTTGGCTAATGGAAACATAATGTATGAAATTAATCATAGAATCAAACTTGGCTATTTTACCAGTTTTTACAAATGGATTTGGGACTTGGACACTTAACAGACAAGTAATATAGAGACTTCAGACCACTCCACAAAGTATGAAGAAATGCAAGTTAAGAATAGCAAGACGAGATCAAAAATGAAATACATAGATGAGATAACAAATAGGTGTTACTGACATCATTGAAAGAATTAAGTTACTGAAGGATAAGTAGGCTGGACAAATTTCTAGAAGAGATACTAGCATTATGGATAGTTGAAGTTTTGAATAAAATCCCAAGAGATTATAAAAGACCTAGAAAGAGACCATGTGTGAGATGGATGAACTGAAGAAGTTTGTTGATATGATGTGGAGAAGAGAGACTAGAGATAAAAAATGCTGGATAAATTTGGAAAAAAACTTCATTTTTGCAGTGGAGTAATATACTTCTAATAAATAATCAGTGATATCTTTGCAATAGTGGATTCTAATAATATTTATTTCAGCACCAGAGTTTACAATCCAAAAATCAAAGGTTACTAATAAAAATAAACTTGGAAGTTTGTAAAAAATTTGAGAACTG
Organism: Epiperipatus broadwayi; assembly: GCA_028023455.1. Taxonomy (NCBI): domain Eukaryota; kingdom Metazoa; phylum Onychophora; class Udeonychophora; order Euonychophora; family Peripatidae; genus Epiperipatus; species Epiperipatus broadwayi. Next base: position 415,399 of record JAQFVV010006259.1, on the reverse strand, counting down.
GAAAACCACAATCCATGGACTTTGAGTTCCAGAGTCCACCAATACAGAAAAAGTTTATATTAAATGAATTCACTCAGTTTAATCCACAAAGCAAACCCATCTTGCCACAAAATATTGATTCAGTTAGCATAAAAATAAGCAGCCAATGATTTGTGTGTAAATGAAGAATTAATTGTAGTAGTCAGATAATTATTCAAAAAAGTTTCTACAGTTCATTACTGAAAATACAAGGGTTGGGGTCTCCCGAGGAACTTACTTTACTCATTATCATTGAGAGTTAATATTTCACAGTAAATGAAAGTAAAAAAAAAAGCTATTAATTAGAATATAATGTCACACCATTGGTGACTACTATATGTACACATCATACCATTTCCAATCTTCTTATACACTTAACAATACTATTTTTTATATCAAAACTTTACTCTTACAGTTTCAACTGTCCTGGAGTCATCATCAGACTTATTAAGAGTAAAGTTTTTCTGTAAAAAGTAGTATTGTTAAGTATATAAGAAGTAGTATTGTTAAGTATATAAGAAGGTTGGAAATGATATATGTACATATAGCAACCAATACTTAAGGAGAGTAGGAAAAAGAAGAAAATTGGAATACTATATTCTGTAATAACAGTAGGAAACTTTCCATACGCCATTTAGTGTAAGCCTTAATAATCAAATGCATAAAATCCCTATCTAGTACCTACTCATCTAGTTTCTAGCTTGTAGCGTTCATTGGTAAGCATATTGGATGAATAGGCACTAGATAGAGATTTTAAGCACAAATCTTCTTACATCCATTGATTGCTAAGACTTGCACTGGGTAAAACTATTGTATGGAGAGTTTGCTATTGTTTTAACAATTTGCATAAGCATAGGAAACAATGATCATGTGATGTCTTAATGGTTTTATATGCTGTAATAATAGGTAATGCAAATGTAGAAGTAGTAAAGGCACACTATATAGTCAAGTAACAATATCTGAGAACAGAACTCTGCATTTTATAAAGAGCGGGAGAGGGAGTCCACTACCAGCCTCCTCTCTGACATAAATAAGCTTGTCTTATTACATTATAAATATAAACCTATTATTATAAAGCGCTGAAAACTTTGAAATTATTCAAACGGAAGTCAATCTCCGATATTAGCGCATTATCAAAGATTGACTTCCGTTTGAATAATTACATTATAAATAATAAATGAACTTACAAATGCTGAGAAAGAATTACTATATCTTATGCAATATTTATAAGATAAAGTAATTGCTCAAAATAGAATGAAAGAAAGTGGCAACTGTGCTTTCCAAAATAGCCTGTTTGGTCTCTTACAATGTTCATTATTATCCATATTTCTCTTTATAATTAAGGATTGCGCATTTGATGACCATTAACTTTTGTTGATATATAATTTTAAACGGTTGATTATTTGTTTTAGCATCTTGATTTAGCATAATAGTAAAACATTTCCCTGCAACATATGCACTTTCATTCAAAATTTTCAAAATCCAATATTTGCAAAATATCACATGATCACCATTAATTACTATGGCTGACGCTAAAATTTCTTATGAACTCCCAAGCAATAAAGTCATTAACCTTTACAACACTTTTTGTATTTTCAAACATGACTTTTATCACGCTATAGAAAACATTCTCCCTTTAATATTCAAACAGATATACCTAATACAACTATTGACTCATATTAAAAAATATGTAATTAAGTAAAATGCATAGCTATTTTTTGTTTCTTATTTTATAAGCATTAGTTTACTTTAATTTAATTATTCCATGAAAACTGTCTGCATGCTTCATCTTCTATGCTCTCCTTGCACTCACAAAATCTTGCAAGCTACTTGAAAATGTTTTGTGGCTCATGGTTTTACTGTCACAGTTTGAATCGTTTCAAATGCTTCAGTAGCAGTTTTTCTCAATTGAAAATAAAATATAATGTTTATGTAAAGTTTTTATTGTAAATTATGGTATTGTTGCATTTGATGTTGTAATTCGTGATACAGATGTGTTAACATCTTAAAATTTTTGTGATGAATAGCTAAGCTATGCCCCCATATAAGATATCAGAGATGGTCCTGCAGACAGCTTGGTAAGAGACCAATCATCTTTTCACTGGACACTCTCTCTATATATAAATTATACAAAGGATTATTTATGAATATCTTCAGCTATAGGAGCAAGAGTTAAATCAGTTGATATATATAAAAGACATATTTTGTGGGTTCATCCGTGTTAAAAATTTAAATATTTATGTACTGACATTTCGACTTGATCACACAAGTCATCTACTGGGTGATAAAAGGTAGAAAGATGGTTGTAGAGGCGCTACAACCACTGATTTGAAAAACATGTTAAAGTTCTACCAATAGCAAAAATATTAAGAATGTTTTTTAAAAAAATCTTTCCAAATAGGAGGAAGTTTACATGTATCATCTCGCTTATTGATACAATCTGGCCTTTTAATTATCTCAATGGCTTCTGTGATTTTGCATTGGTAGAGATTATCACATCTGGATATATGTATATGTAATAATATTATAAATCGATGTCTGTATTTCTTCAAAGCTATATGGAATCTTATAATTAAATATTAGTAAATACAGTAATCAAAAATTTTGAAAAGTACAAAAAATATATTCGTCACTTAGGAACACTTTCGGCTATATTTTATCAAAAGATTCCATATATATATATATATATGAGAGAAAAAAAGATGTTATGACATCACTGAAATAAGGATAGACATATTGTTAGGAAAGATAATAATAGATGGACCAGTGGAATCTTATACTGGATTCCAAGATATTATAAAAAAAAACCCCCATGAGATATGGATAGATGATATAAGAAGGATTCTGGAGTGATATGGAGAAGAAGGCTAGAGATCAGAGAAGATAAAATGAACTTGGAGAGACCTTCATCCTGCAGTGGATCGATAATGGTAAAAAATGATGATGATATAAGGTATATTAATTTTAAATGAATTGATATTTTAATACCAATAAGTAGTAATAACTCTTTTCTGTAAATTAAAATATTGATTGATTTAAAATTAATATGTTTATATATTTTAACTGATATAAAGATGTACATAATAATCCTATATAATAGAATGCAATAAAAGTCAGTTTTTTTTCTAAATGCATAAATTATCAAAGTAGAAACAGTGCTTCAAGGGAATTCTTTAGATATACTTAAAACTTCTATTCCATTATATCTGATTGAAGCATATAAATAAGTATATCTGGAAAAAGTAAATGATCTAAACTGTCATGATAATCTCTAGTCTAATGGATATTATTAATACACATTAACGTATTTGTTTAAAGTGGATGTCGTCAAATGTGTAAGTACAAGAAATTTGACAATTATAGATCAAATTATAGCTAGTGAATTATTTCAATTCAAAATTAATAAATGTTATGTTATTGAAAATGAATTTATATATATAAAATAATTGAAAGAAAAATCCTTTTAAGCACCGACAGTAAGCGACCTAAAATATTAAGGATTTTTTTTATTATTATTATATTTTTTAAAATTATTTCAAAATGTTTAAAGAATTTTTTTAGAAGTATTTTATCCCCCCCCCCCCATCTCTTAATTCTCGGTGAAAATAAAATTCCATCAAAGTTTCAGATTATTTCTTCGATCTAATTTTTATTTCTAGAAATACTCTTTACCTTTTATAATAAATTCAGTTATTTTACTTATTACTTAATAGATAAGAAATTTTTGAAGTACAAATACATTTATTTAATTAAGGTTCTCAGACAGGGAAGGATATATATTCATCTATGTCAATAGCTAAAGTTAAATTAATTTTTGCATTCGAATAACTTTTTATCGACTTCTATTATTTCTAAGAAATACTCATAATTGTTATATAGTCTTCGCATCCACGATTTCAATATCCATGATTTAAAAAAATTAATAATAAAAAATAAAATTTACTTTTCAATTTTTAACTCACAGTATGCATTCAAGATGTGTGTAATTCACGCGTTTTTAACATATATACGCGTGTGTTAAAATCACATATTTGTATAAGGTTTGCTACTAACATCGAATTTCGGTTTTGGCACGGAGATGGGAAACCAAAAGTTCTGGTTAGGATTCATCTAATTGTAATTGCTTATAATTATTAGTAGTTTTATTTTATGTTTATGCTTATATTAATTGATGCATGCATGCATACATACATATTGTTATTGCCATATTTCAAATAGCATATGCAATATATCAACTCAGCTAGTTTTTCAATTATAATTATCATTGAGTCTATATCTCGAAAGCAGTGCGATTGACTTCTTCTTTAAAGCCATTTAGTAACTAGTTTTTATTTCTATTTCTCATTAGCTTTCATAAACTTATATTTTTCTATAATTCTTATATACCTACAGCAACATTCCAAGAAACACTCACATGCTTGTTCATTTGATTCCAAGAACAATTATTTTCATCCTACTTTGTGACCATCTACTGGAAGATTGATATTCTATGGAAGTTAGCTTATATTTAAAATTTTAGGTTTTTTTGAAATTTCAGATGATTACTTTGAATGATATAAAGGAATAAAATGTGTTTCTAGATGCACTAATGCATATGTTCCAGCTTTGAATTTTAATTTTCATTGATGATGGAAGAATTCCAAAATCCACCTGGAGATGAGAATTATATAACACTATACCAGTTTTAAAATAAGAAGGGTAGATTTAGAATCTACAACACAGACTCAAATGTATTGTGGCCACTTTTAACAGGTTAGAGGATAGAATATTTCATACGACAGGAAATAACTCCTGCAATTAAATTACCTGTTTATTCGGCTGTTATTTTACCCAATTTATTGTAGGGAGATGATATTTGGAAACTATCAATACAATACAAAGGCGGTAGAAAAGTTTTATTTAAGAATGCTATGCAAAATTTTAAAAATATAATGGCAAATTCGTAAACCAATCAATATGTTCTTCAACTTGCTTGACATGAGCCCACTATTGTAAGGTCACACCTTTATTGGATTGAACATGTAAAACAAAAAAACCAAGCAAGACTTTCTACAAAAATGATTTATAGTAATCTTGAGCATGGTTTTTGTGAAAAGGGTGGATTATAGTTATGTTGTAAAGATGATCTCAAGGACATTCTAAAGAATTGTGGTAGTGATTATTTCCTTTGTAAGGATATAGCAGAGAATAAAATTGGAGAACTACAATTAATTAAACATAGTGTTGAATTATTTTAGAAAAAAAAGTTTTCTGCTGAAGAAATTAAAAGACAGCATCACAAAACATCAAACAAATAGAAAATAGAATCAGTATGTTTTAAATGTGATTGGTTTGTATAATTCAGGGATGACCAAGACATCGACCTTGGTCAATTGTAAAACAATTTTCTTTTTTTCTCTATATTTTCTTGAATTTAGAACATAGTTATTTATAGGTAATTTAATAAACATTTTATAAAGCAACATGAATGAATTGTAATACTAGACGGAGATGAGATAATTTAATAGTAGTTATAATAAAATGTCTTTGACAGTTCCTATCTTATAGAAAAAAATTCATCAGTTCCTAAGTACCTTCTAAAAATGTCACCAATATTTGTGAGTACCTAAAAAGCCCTTATAAAGAAAGCACCAATTTGTAAGTACATTTAAAAAAAACCCAGGACTTTCACATGTTATTTTTTTTCATTTCAGCAAAAATAACGTTTTTTTTTTTTTTTTTTTTGGTTTCCGGTTTGAAGCCCTGAAAAAAACCTAGTCATTCTCATGTACATTTTCACAAAAAAAGTAAACGCCAATATCTAAAAGTTGGGCTACCACTGGTATAGTTATTGCAAAACTCATTTCCATATGTCATAGCATTGGCTGGGAGGTGAACTCACAACAACTGTCTGCAACCAAGTGCTTGCTTGCAAGGCAGCTGCGCTGACCTCTCAGCTTTCAAAACTCATTATTAAAGCAGTTTTTCACTCTTTTATTTTTTTCTTCTTGAAAATGGGATGGTCATACTCATTTATGAGTAGCTTCTATATGTAAATATATATATATATATATATTGTTCACTGATAGATACTCATTTATGAGTAGCTTCTATATGTAAATATATATATATATATATATATTGTTCACTGATTACTCAGCCTGACAATAAATGGCTCTAGAGTATGATGGAGAAAACTGCTTTTGACATGATGGAGAAAACTGCTTTTGATCTTTAATTTCTAAGTTACTTTGTTCAGTTTTTTTGTCTCAATTTATTTTTTCTATTTTTTTTTTTTTAAATCTATATTACTAAATCCACCAATAATTCCTATCCTTCCCCTTTCATAAGTTTTTTTTCTCATTCTAATTTCAAAGAGTTATATAAAAACCTTATGATTCATAGTAAAAATTTGTTTAGCCATTGCCATGTTTTATTTTGTAAATATATTAAACAACCCCCACATAACCACACATTCTTTTAAAATCACATGAATTGATACAATAAAAGACAAATGCCCCCAAGATGCACTTTGTGCTGAACCAGAACTCATCAGTTGGCCCATGCCATCATCTCTCATATATTATCTTTACAATATGTATAGTATTTATCAATAGTAAATTGTTACATTTTGATTTACAAGTATCAAATTTACTCCACCCCCAACTTTGATACCATCCATACTAGATAAATACAGTAATGATTATCATTACTCATTTATTAAACAAGAGATTATCTCTAATTCAGATATAAACTTTACACCTAAATTAAGGATTAATATATCTGATTTTTTAAATTAAATACACATACATGGAGTTATTCATATTTCTCTTTCCCATGTGTAATATTTTTTTATAAATGTAATAAATAACTTCTACATATCTTTATACAATTTTAAAAGAATGTGGTGTGGAGATTATTTAAGACATTTATAAAAAGAAATGTGAATAATTCCACTTATGTCAATTTAATTAAAAAATTAAAAATATTAATCTTTAATTGAAATTTAAAGTCTATCTCTGGGCAAGAGACAATCTCTAGTTTAAGAAATGATTAGTGATAATCATTTCTGCATTTATCTAGAGTGGGTGATGTCAAAGTTGTGGGTGAAATAAGTTTGACACCTGTGAATCAAAATTTAGAATCTATTTTTTTAACCAAGTAATTCCCAAATATTTAAAGAAAAACCTTACCTTGTACTAAAACTTTCTGTACAACTAAGGACTTTTAAACGATTATGCCCCCAACTTTCTCACAGTTTCGGTTTTAGTCAATTCTTTTTTTTAAACTTGCCACAAATTATTTTTTTATCTAATCAGAATTCTATTAAGTTCATCAGAAAATTTGATGAAATGAACCCTCCACCTCCACCCATACTCTCTAATGTTAAATTAAATAAATATTTAAATGAATGCTCTATATGGTTAAGTGTAGTAGTTGAGAGTCAGTGTCTGGAGTCTAAGGTCCTTGGATAATTTCAGTTATGACACTTTTGGTATTCAAACTTCTTATGAACTCCTCAGCAATAAAACAATTTGATTATTATATTAATAAACAAACAAGGAGAAAGATAATATTTCTATCTTATAAAACTTTTATTACTATAAATACCTTCTTTATTTATACACAAAGTTCCTAACAACATGTCTCTTTGTAAATAATGTCTTTTTTCTTTAATCGACTAAAGACCAATTTATATATTTTTTTCAGAATAAATGAAACTACTATTCACTTCTCTCTTCTTTTTAGATATCTTTCAGTAATTATCTTCACTATTTCTCTCTTCTTTCTAGATATATTCAGGGAATTACTATTTGTCCAATCATATTTTTTACCAGTTCAAGCACAGGAAATGGCAGATAGGTACAAGTTGTAGAGCTTACCAATCTAACTGGCACTAAATCATACAAAACTTTATTAAAAATAAATCATTTAAAATTCTTATATTCTTTCCGCATCACAAGAAATTTTCTAAACTCTTAACTTCATCACTAGCATTATAGAAAATTGGAAAAATATATGATTGCCTCTACATACATTCAACAAATGCTTTTAAAAATAGATATTCATGCTTTTGCTATATCCCAGAGCCATCTATTATAAACTTAAGTTATTAAAAAACATCAGATCATAACGGTACAATCCAAATTTTCAGACTAGTATTTGGACTAATGGTTTCATCAACATGGAAATTTTGAATTCTGAATATCAAAATGCAAGTATTCCAAAATTTCACAGGCCATCAGCCAAAAAACAGGATGTAACTATGAATTATAGCATTACTAACCTTATTTAAGAATACAATAGATGGCTCTACAGTAGAATGAACATTCTGCTCTTTTAAAAAAATAGAATTGCTTTTTGCTTTACTGCAAAAAGATATTTTTCTAATGGAATCATAATTATTGATAGACCATTTACTGACCATGCTCCTAAATGATAAATAATTAGTTTAAAAATCATCTAAATTTATCATGTCTTTTTCTTTTGCAGTTTACCTGGAATATTACTAATTAAGTTTTGTTCAATAGGTGAGCGTTCATCTACTATTTTTAAAACTTCATCATTAATTATCATCCATGTTTAAAATATTATTTTTTATGATTAATATAGATGGAGGCTTATTATTTTTAATCATTAAAAATAATTTATTTATTCTGCTACCCTGAAGAATTTGTGTCGGGACAGACTCTGTAAGGAAATTGGATTGGTTCCAATTGTAGCACCTGTGCTTTTTAATAAACTCCCAAGTAATAAAGTCTTTGATTACTATTACTACTAACTACTAATAAATAATCTACTTATCTTTTTAATACATATTGCTCTTTTAACAACAAATGATTTCCCGGAGCTTGCAATATAAGACAAGAACAGCTTTCCCCTCTAGTGTCATCTAGTGTGAGCTTGAATAATCATTAATTGCCAAATGCATTTAAATTCACATTCTTAGTTTTTTGACTTTTGCTTCTATTAATAAGACTCATGATTCAAAGTTGAAAAAAAAAACAGGCATTCAGCAAACATCTTTGATCTTATTTTATCTGTCAGCTTACAAAATTGAAATTCTAATCAAAATAAAATTTTGAATCCATGTTTAGGAAGTAAATGCATCTGTTAAATGCTGATTACTCAAGCTGTGGTAGATGGCTGCTCTGAACTTACATTGTATGAGCTGGGTCATTGTATATGTGTTAGCATTCTTATTTGAGAAATAAGGTACTAACAATTAATGAAGAACTGAAAGTACAAAAATATATAGGTATTGAATTGAATTTAATCCATTGTAAGTTTTCAAGCAGGTTGACTTGGATCCAAACTTTAGTCTGATTTGAAATTGCAGATTTTTAACTTGACAATTAAATGGAGAATCTAACTGATAAAGGGCAGAAACCAGACCAACTTTGGGATAGAGATATAAATGCATATGATAAAGATTGATTAATCACATTTAGGGTAGATAGCACTAGAGAAATCAGTGGCTGAGAAACTATTTGTTGTTATTATGAATATTGTTATATCTCTCCTTGCCTTTAAATAATGGATTAATCCAACATTTCATCTTATCTAGATTGGACTGAGCATTCATCGCTATGAATCTATGCACATACAGATAGATACACATAGCCAATGACAAGAATAAGCCAATAGAAAATGATGTTCACTGAATTTGAATATTTCATTAAAAATGGGGATCTAACAATAAAGTCAGTCTTTTTGAAGGTAATGTCAGAGAGCTACTGTCACATAGCTAAAAGGCAGGAGAATGATACTTGCCATAATGTGTGAACTGGGAATATAAATGATTTGTCATTACTGTCATCCCTAAAAAAAATGCCTACAGTTATAGAGGAAAGAAAAACTAAAATATAGTCACTAAACTAGATTCAGACATCTATAACTTTTCAAGTAGGTTGCCTTCAGTTTAAAACTTTAGGATGATTTGTTTTCAGATTTTTAGCTTTACTGCTAATAAAGAAAATTGATAGATTGTAATAAAGCAGCATAAAAAATGCTGACACATTTTTAAAATTTTGGACCAATCATAGATTTAAAATCAAGATAGTGTGCATGAACTACACATGCATGGTAAATACCAAAAATTATGTTATTTAATTATTTTAATTATGTAATTTTTGTTCTCTACGGTAAAAAATGTGTTTTTAATGAAAATTTTTCTGGAAAGAGATGTTTTTTTATTTTTTTAAAATTTTCACATAAAATAATGACCCTAAATTTAATTTTCACAGACAATAAACTTAATAAATCCGATATGTTGGTATATAGGTGTAATCGAGGGCTTGGAAAAAAATTAGAAATACCTTGGTTATTGTATAGACTATAAATATAATACACACAAAACAGACCGTTATTGTACAATATTATAAATTATTTATATATATATATAAAGATTGTTTATGCTTATAGCTTGTACCCCCCCCGCCAGTTCTTCATAAAAACTAGTTGATTCAAACCCTCAGATCACATATAGAAATATTAGTTTTCTTCATAGACATTTTATGTGAAATAAAAAAAAAGTAAGAAAAAACAAAAAAAATTAAAGTCGCTTTTCAGATAAACTTTCATAAAAGTGCAGTTTTAATCGTACAGAAATAAAATAAATTTTGGTACATGCCATGCATGTGCATTCCATACCAATTGCGCACTTTATGATTGACTAAAATTAAAAAAAAAGCGTCATGAAGTGTCATGAGTTTTGTTCTAGCTCTTTCATTATTTACTGTCAATATTACTCCTTTTATACTTTTAATCTTATCTATATATATATATTATATTTTTAATCTTTTCTTTAGTTTAGTTCTATAAAATAAGAAATCATCGAACGCCTTTATTTCTTGATAGTTCCTAAGAAGTTCGAATATCAGAATCCATCCTGAATCGATTATTCTAGAGGCTGACATTCTGCCAACAGTGCTAGAATACGAATGTGTAATTTTTAGCTCCACATTGTTCCTATTTGTTCTCTCAATTCTGTCTTTTCTTTTCTAAAATTTTTAATTTTTTCAATTTCCCCCATAAAATGTTTTTTTTTTTTTCATATGTCATAGCATCGGCCGGGACGCGAACCCAAAACCGTCTGCAACCAACTACTTGCTTACAAGTCGGCTGCGATGACTAATTTATCATTATGAAATACAAAATCTAATCTATGTTTAGTTTGATAGTTAAAGAAAACAGGTTACTATAACAACGTGGAAGTTTAGTATTTGCCTGTAAGCTGCTGCTGTGAAAGAGTTATAAGCTCACAGAAAAGCACATCCCATGGGGTGATTGGCTGAGGTTTTAGTTATTCAATAATTCAAAAGTTTGATTTAATTAGACAAATTGAGTGGCTGAATTGTTTGAAGTTATTATGAAGTAATTTAATCTTGTTTATTTCTAGTTTAGCATTATTTATATTGTGTTTATAATTAAGTGGGATATTAATTTCTATTAATTTTTAAAGCTGTTAATAATCTTCAATTATTTCAATTCAGCCTTAAGCCACTCTTCCTTAACGTAATATGATTTAATATATAAAAACTAATCATTAATTTCATGTTTAAAATTCCAATCAGTCTAATTTTCTATTTATAAGAAATCGGAATCATTATAATGATGTTGTTGATTGGCGATTAACCATAGGCAATTGAAGAAGAGTATTTTAGACTTAGAACAATGCGTTCTCTGGGATGATTAGCCTTTTTTTTTTTTTCAATAATTCTAAAGTTTGATTTAAGCAGAAAATCAATTGGCTTCATTGCTTAAAGTTATTATTTTTATATAATGTTTTTATTTTAATCTCTTGAGTTTATTGTTTTTGACATACACATGTAATAGTTTACACTATTTATCTTTCTCAATCTATCTTTCTACATATCTATCTATGTATTTATCTCTTTTTCTTTCTATTGGTCTATATCTATTTACCCACTACACATTGAGCTGTCTATTTATTTAGTGTCTACTATCTATTCATTCACCCATTCTCTAATTATATGCCTATCTATCTATCTATCTATCTATCTATCTATCTATCTATCTATCTATCTATCTATCTATCTATCTATCTATCTATCTATCTATCTATCTATCTATCTATCTATCTATCTATCTATCTATCTATCTATCTATCTATCTATCTATCTATCTATCTATCTATCTATCTATCTATCTATCTATCTATCTATCTATCTATCTATCTATCTATCTATCTATCTATCTATCTATCTATCTATCTATCTATCTATCTATCTATCTATCTATCTATCTATCTATCTATCTATCTATCTATCTATCTATCTATCTATCTATCTATCTATCTATCTATCTATCTATCTATCTATCTATCTATCTATCTATCTATCTATCTATCTATCTATCTATCTATCTATCTATCTATCTATCTATCTATCTATCTATCTATCTATCTATCTATCTATCTATCTATCTATCTATCTATCTATCTATCTATCTATCTATCTATCTATCTATCTATCTATCTATCTATCTATCTATCTATCTATCTATCTATCTATCTATCTATCTATCTATTGAACTAGCTCCATCAGCACACTTATTTAACCTTTTAATTATTGGGTGATATAGTGATATTTAAATAATTTTAGCTACCCATAAAACAGAAGTGGTGAGGAACCATGAAAAATAATTATAAAAGGATTAATCTAGTAAATAATGTTTTGTTCACAGTATATTTAAGAGAATATGGTTCTTATAGTAGATTTACAGTTATTTTCCCTTATTCTCTCATTCACATATATATTAAAATACTATAATATTTGATATATTTAAGTATATATATACAACAACTAATTATTTAATTCTTCATCATATGCAATACACGTTTAAACATGAGTAACTCTCAATTCTAGTTGTGCCATCTATAATAAATTTGAGTAATCTGTGTTAACCATATGATCCACAGATCAATTTCTGGCTTTAATTTATCAAATAATACTTATGAATATAGTTATCACTTTTAATTTAACTCTGCTATTCAAGCTAAAAGTCTAATGTTTAAAATAATAGAAGTTTTTTAATTCAAAACTTATTAAACAATATTCCATGTTTAATCCACTTTTTTTAATTTGTAAGTTTTCTTTTCCTCATCATACCAACAAATTTTTATTTCATTCATCTACCACAAATCGGGAGTTTTTTTTTATATCTTTTACAACGCCTTGGTAACAAGTTTAAAACTTCAACTACCCACTTATTATCATCTCTTCTAGTAATAAAAAAGAGAGAGGAGAAAGTTAATATTGTGGAATATATGAGAGAGAGAGGGGGTTTGTAGAAATGAGGGAGGGAAGAAAGAGGAAAGGGAAGAGGAGAAGAGGAGAACTGGTGTAGAACTTCTCTCTGGACCTGTCTATTGGACAGACTACTATTGATGAGTAATATATCCAGACCAGCTCCAGTTTTTTAATTTTTTCAGTAATGTCAATGACAGCTACTTGTTCTTTGAATCAAGTATTTTGTCTTCAAAATCTTCTTAATCATAAAAACATTTTTAAATGTATTATTCAGTAATCTGAAGTCTGTATTATATAGATTTAATTCTATGTCAGTCAACTCTAGGGTATTTTGAATTTCAGGATTTTAGCTTGAACAGCAACATTTTAAAATGGTCACTGAATATATATACACTACTTTCAAGTTTGAATCCCAATCCTAAGGAAAGAAATTTAAATGCAAAACCATATGATAATCATAGATAGCTCAATTTATGTCTTGCCAATTAACAGTAAGTAATACAAGAAATACTTTACTTAAATTGCTATTAAAATTCATATTCAGATTTCAATATAAATTCAATTTTTATGTTTAATGTGATATCAATTAGTCTTCTGAGCAGCTGATGACAAGTTTTATCAGCTGAAACATGCTTCATACAAGTGATTGATTTTATCTATAAAAGAATAAATAAAATAATGTTACAGTATTATATGTTATTATGAAAGTGCATCAGATCAAGGCAAAACTCTGTTCTATTACTCAATTGAAGCCTCTTGCATAGGTTTTATATATTTATATAATTGTGTTGTCATCAATCAACTTTTTTATGATTTAATGATATCACATATAGTCTTTTTCCAGATGTTTTAGCATTTTTAAGGATCCAATTTGAGTCTTCAACTTCTTATCTTATTGTCATTTTTTGTAGCATGCTCAGTTCTGCTCCATGTTAACCTTTTCATGACATTAATACCTGCTGGCTTTTTAAACCACAATTTCACTTTTAATTCTTACTTGTTACTTCAACATATATTTTCCATATTTCACTTTGTGGCTGAAGTTTCTGCGATCCACTAGGCATCCAGTTTTCAGAACCATATTGAACACTAATAAAAACATTTCATTTTATTATTAAATTATGACTACCAAAATTGTTTTATTCATGTCTAATTGTATAATTATTTTAATCAATTATGTTTCTATCTGTATTAATAATCTGTCCAAGGTGTTTTAAGTTATGATCTAATTTATTACTATCAATCTTTATATTCTTTATTTTTTTTGAAAAGCCATTGAACATTACTTCAATCTTATAAGGATTTATCTTTAATCCTACTTTTTTACTTTCATCTGATAACTTTTGCAACGTTTCCTGATATTCTGAAGTATTATTTGAGAAATTTGTATCATTTAAATAATCTTTTTTTATCTTTATTTTTCTATTTTGAGATATAAAATATTTTTTAAAAAACTGCTATAAAATTTTTTTGGAGGCATGAAATCATTTTGTCTACACCCATGCCAGTGATAATCTTTTTTAATGTTACCATGTAATTTAATTATCATTATTTTATTGTCAGAAATTTCTTTAGAATTTGATAATATTCAGGGTCTAGGTTTTATATTTCAAAGCTCTAATTACTCTAGAATTGCTTTAGTGTTAAATGCCTTAATATTTTCTGAATTTCAGGCTTTAAGGCATTGAGTTTAACAGAAAATAAAGAGTTAAAGGATGTTTATCAGATGTAGAACTGCATTGATTCCAACTTTGAATTCTAAGCTGTCATTGATGAAAATCCAATAATGGGAATGTAAATGCATGGTTATCTGATAGACATTACTTACTCAAGCTTACTATAAATGCTGCTAGAGTATAAATGTTATCTTATTTAAATATATACTATTAACATTTATTCATGTCCTTTATAAAAAAAATTATAAAAACTTTTTGTCTTACATATGGAAGTGATTGAAGAAAATCAATTGGTTGCAGGACATTAGTTTATGTCAACTGAACTTGATTTCACCAGCTGCACAAGAGACAAATTGAGATCATATCAATATAGAAAGCCAGCTTCCATGGAATAAACTCACAACATTTAATTTGATATTAGCTTTAAGTTGAGCATTGCAAGTCTTTTTGAATAGAAACTGAGATGCAACATTTGATGAGATCAGATCTCAAGTAATCTCCCAAGAGAATGGTGATGTCAGGTTTGATTGGCATAAACATATGACCTGCAAAAGATTTATTTGATTTTCTTTATCAAATGTTGACATATAGAAGACTATACTTTTGTATAAAATTTTTATATAAGATGAAAACAAATAATGTTAATAGATTATATATTTATTGGGTATTTAATTAATTAATACTTACGCGCGCACACACACACACACACATATATATATATGCAATAGATGATAACAGCTATCTTTTCACAGTACATTATCATTTTTTTAAATGTAATTACAGATTTCAAGTTCATATTCATCTCTTTATGAATCTTATTTTATTGTATGAACCAACACCTTCCCATATCCATATGTATATTATATTATTATATATCTTCATTTCCTTTTGATCATATCCTACAGTCATTTTTCAAGCTCTATCTTTTTTCCCTTTTAGCTTCACTATAATTAATAATCTTTCTTAAACTTTATACATCATATGTTTTTATGATCTGTAAACAGGATGTGCAAAATGATAGATATCTGAGTCCAGGAAGTGATGCCTTCATGGAAAGAATGCTAGTAAATTAATAGATTAAAAAATAAATCAGTTTTGCCATAAGATATAAAATGTGTGTGCAGGATAAAGTTATAAGGCACTCTCAAATTAGCATAGGAACCTTTTCTTCAATCTCAACTGCTATATTTTTGCCATACCAATGTGTGCTCATTTATAAAGATGAACTGCCTCGTAGCCCATCTGGAATATAGATATAAAGATAATTTAAATGGTCAAATTTCATTTGAAAAGTTATTTAATACCAGGCTTTTGATTCCTTATAGGAACCTTATCAAGATATTGCCTCTTTTATAATCACATGCCCAACTATAGCAACTTTAAATAATGTCCACTGGCTGGAATGGCTACAGAAAATTATCATGTAATTGCAAAAGAGGAAACAGCTTGATATGATTCTTATAAAGAATAAAATCATAGTTTGATATGTTAAATAAATTTTTTATTTATTTTTAGATGTTTATTTCAATTTTATGATTATTATTATTTTACGTATAGATATATACAATGTTATAGTATTTTATATATAGAGCTCGCAAATAAGCTCTTAACAAGCTTTGCAGAATATCTCCAACCCCAAACTGGTTTCTGCTACTGACTTCCTCAGCTCTATATATAACATTTGTAATACAAGCTTGTTAAATTAGGTCATGTGACATATGACTTGATTTCTTTGTAATGTTATAGTATATATATAGGTGCATAATTTGATTTATATAGTAAAACATATAAAAAATGGATGTGTGGAAAATTATTTATATATTAGAATTAATGGTTCAATTTTTTTTATATATAAAAGATTTATTTATTGATTTATTAAATTACTTCAAATTGGCAATATAATTAGCAAAGTTATCTCGTGATTCCAAAATATAAAATGTTGTCAGTAACAAGTTCTCTTTCTTTCACTCCATTTATGTCAACTAATGTAAACTTGATCAATCAATAGATGTTAGATGATATTGCTTAATAAATTCCTATCCAGTAGCATTAATGCAAGTTGTGGTCATATGATACTTGTCAGTTCATACAAACCATAATCATGCAACAATTAATTTAGATACTGGGAGATATAATCAGTCTGTGCTTCCCCATCAAATGATAATAACAAATCTTTTTTAAACATAATCACTAAGCAGTTGACTGAAAATTTCAAATATTGAATTTTAGAATCAAAACATTATGATCTTTTTTCCTGAAACTAAATTTCCAAGCACTCCCTACCATTTCCTTCTACAGATATAAAATAAATTGTACCTAACATAGAAGATATATGCAAATTATGCCAGAGAGAGTCAGAAATACAATCACATTCTTTATTTAAAAGCCATATGCTGGAAAATATCTGGCTGGATATCCCCAAACTACTTAAAAATAAAAATTATAACATATACACATTTCAACATACATTAAAAAAGATATTTATGTAAATATTCAAGCTATCACATTGATACTATTCTTGTTATGGCATACCAGAGGTATATTTATGTATGGTTCAAATAAAAGAAGTTACCCTAATATTTTTTAGGAACAAAATGGATACTATATGCATAAGGGATGAAAAAATATCACCAATTAACATTTATTCGGCATGTGGTTCATAATGCAACTTCACTTGAGTTTGTGACATGAATTATTAGTAAAAATGATGACTGGATAAATAAAATCAAAAACAGCAAAAAAGACATTAATGCAATGATGTACACAGAAAGATGTATATCCTACATAGAGGTCAGAAAATGTTGCTAAGCAGGTTTCAAGGTGGTCAATTTTTATCACACATAGAATTTTGATTTTTCTTACCTCTTGCATAGGATAAAAAGTACAAAGGTGTATTATATAACCATATACCTTTTTTTATTTTATTTATAATCTCATATTTTCCTCTTACTTTAGTCCAAATATAGCACTAAATGCTATTTTATAAATTTATAATTCAATAAAGCCTTTTGAATCATAATATTTAGATACTGTATTGATTTTAGGTCTATATAACTACACAAATAAGTTATTTTGGATTGAAAACCTTAAAATATTTTTCAATTTGGACTACTGAATAGATAGAAAAGCAAAAAGAAGACAGCAAGTTGAAGTCCATCATAATATAGCTCAACAGGTAAGGAATTTAGATATTTAGATAATTGGTTGAGGGAGAATGGAAGAAGCGAAGATAAAAGAAGAATAATATTGGCAAAGGAAGCATTTACTAAAAAAATATTTTGTGGACCATTGAAAAGTGAATTAAGGAAAAGATTAATGAAATACTATGTATGGAGAGTACTTTTGTATAGTTGTGAAATGTGGACATTGAGTAATAAAATTAGAAAGTGATTGGAAACCTTCGAAATGTAGTCATGAGAGGAAGAATGGAAAAAATCAGTTGGATGAATAATAATAAATGAAAAAGTGTTGAAAAGATTAAATGACAAAAGAAGATTGATTGAGAAAATTAGAAATAAAAAAAGAAACTGGATTGAATATATATTTAAAAGAAAGTATAGTTTAATAAAAGATGTTTTGGAAGAAATGTTATGAGAAATCAAGAAGAAAGGATCAAAAGATTGGCATTGCTGGATGATATAAAATATGGGAAGAGTTACATGGAATTGAAGAGCTGTACAATGAAGATAATAGAATGGAGAAATGGATGAATGGTGGTAATTGCTCTCTGGATCTTACCATGGGATAGAATATTATTCATTGAGTGATTGAGTTTGATAGTAAAATTAAGAAGTAATAGATGTCTGTTGTAGGAAAGGGACATTAGATCAAAAATTCAAGATGCATTTCTTTTACATCCAATGCTCCTCTCTGATGAAATGGTTAACCAGAGACTAATCTGGAGATATTATATAGGATATCATTAGTTAGTGATTTATTAAGCACTATTATATATTGATTACTCAAGATTACACTAGATGGTATAACTAAAATGAGAGAAAGAGAACTGATTATTAACAATGGAATTAGTGACTGCAAAATTTACTTTCCCATTTTGTGTTTATTTGATCCTTTCAAAAAGTTCTAAATTCAAATCATTACTTTAAATGCATAATGTAAGTAAATAGCAAATATAAATATTCTGAACCCACTCTCGACTCTAGAAAAACTGTTGGGAGTTATTGAATAATAATCTATATTAAATCACTATTTATGTAATTAATGAGTGGTTAGTCCTTTATTCTGCATTCTTGGTGTTTGTGACCACATCGCTGACTTCCTAGAAAGAGTGGAAAATTTTTCAACTAGCTGAAAGACAGCCCGATTAAAAAACAAGAAACTATCTGTTATAAGAAGAATAAATAAATTTTAACAAATGTAAATCAACTTTCCTAATGGAAGTTGAAAGAATAGCCAATTATCATTATCATCAATGAAAGAATTGATTAGATATATGGTAGAAGAGATAATGATATAGATGGACAATTAAAGTCTTAAACGAGTTCTCAAGAGATTTCAAAATACTTAGAAAGATACTACATGTGAGATGACTGGATGAAATAAGGAAGTTTGTTTATATGACCTGAAAAAGAGAGGCTACAGATACGAGAAACTGAATTAAACGTGAAAATACTTTCAACCATCTGTAGCCGATCTATGATGAAGATGATGATGAATTAAAGAATTATTTTTTCTACTATTAAAGTATCTGGGTATCTGTTTTTTCTCTTTTTTTTGTGTCTTATATTTTATTTTGTATTTTGATAAATAAATCGTTTAGTTTAATATTAAGAGTGGGGCCCTCAAAAGTATATAGCTTTTGAATTCACTGCTGGTTTGATTTTTCAAACAAAAATCTGGATTGCATTCTAACAAGAGATAATCAAAAATAAACTATTTTTTTTTAATTTGGTAAATTGAAATGGACTTAAAGTACCAACACTATACTTAATCAAACGTCTTTTAATTAAATAAGTAACGAATAATAATATGCAAACATAGGGCAGAAAAAATAGGCTTTCTTTTTAAATGTCATAAGTAAAGAATAAAATAACCCTAAACAGTTGAATGCAAAATAGTCTTTTCAACATTTCTTTCAAAAATAGTAGTATAATTAAAGTATTAGTCACCATTTTTACTGACCAAAAGTAGAAAAACTTCCTGTTTAGAAATGGGCAGCTATCTATAAATGTTGCAAAGTTTTTTTTTTCATATGTCATAGCATCGGCCGGGACTCGAATCCACAACCGTTTGCAACCAACTACTTGCTTGCAAGGCGACTGCGATGATCTCTCGGCTATCAACGCTTGACAAATGCTGCAAAGTTTGCATTGAAAATCCTATTATTTACAAATTTTTAAATTTTACCTATGTTCGGATCGAATATAATGAGGGTGTGTGTTAGTTGATAATATCACCTGCGTTTAATTTTTTTTATATAAAAAAGAAAGAAAAAAAAGTAGAATAAAATTAACATGTATATGAACCTGTTTCGATTTTCGTTTTGTTCCGAGCTGTTACATAATTCCGAGCTAAGGACTTGACGCTTAGGCAAAGTTACATCATCCGAATCAAAACTCAACGCATCCACACTCTCAAAAGGACGTCTAATGATACTTTCAGAAGGTGTGTCACGTGTTTCCTCATCAACTGTTGCCCATTTTGTTCTTAAGTAGGCACGTCGTCGCGCGTTAGCGCTGCGACCTGAAACAGAGCGCTTTCGCATCAATACACTACAAGATCGCATAGGAATCATGATCAAATGATCTTTCAAATTATCCTTATGAATACTAACTTATAATCCATTGTTTTATAGAACTTTCGGAGATATAAGCATTAGTTAAATACGCGTAGCTCCATTATTATCCAACGCACTTTAAATTCAAAATCCTTTTCGACATGTTAAGTTTAAACATTAAAACTATTTTAATCATTTACATAAATTTAAAATAGCTTCATTAATATAAATGTGTTAATTCAGGTTGATTAAGTGTTAATTTTTTTTTTTAAATTCAGGTTTCATGCGCTATCACAAATCACAACTCCATTTACTTTTATAAAGAAACCACGTGTTGCGTATTTGTTTTGCTGCGGCGAAACTAATCCTTTACAGTTAATTTAGATCTGGAAAAAAATAATCCCTGCACGTCAGATGTAATCAAGAAGCTGCACAAAGAAGTTTGCGACGATTTGTAGGGAAGAGCATTGAATTTCCGACATGCGCTCATGTTTTTTCAATATAACAAGTTGAGGATCAATTATCCCAAATATCGGCTCTTTTCTATTAAATTCATTATGTTTTTACTAGTCCTTATAGTCATTGGAAAAAATAATTCAGCGCTTTTATTTTATAAAAAAAATGTTTCTAAGTTGATCCCGCTTGACTTTCTATAGGTTTTCAAAAGGTGAGCAATTAAAATATTAGTACATTTATTTCCGCAGCGAAACACAAACCGCAGTAAGAACATCGCGACCGTCGTCGCAACTGTAAACATGCATTTTATTAAAATCTTATTAAGCCAATTAAGTGTTTGCTTGTTTATTAACCGGGGAATACTCGAGAATTTTCAATCTTTATTATTATTATTGTTTCAGCCACTGCGCGACATAGGATGAGCAAATATAATTTTGGCTGAAGCGATGCAGGAAAAGTAGTAACTGTACTTTGATAATTCCGATTTAACATTTAATAAAATCAAGACTATATACATTGCTTTTAAATAAATAATTATTTATATTAAAATAAATTTAAAAATTATTTTTATAATTAAATGAATTCGAATTGTGGTAAACACACGCACACTTATATCTTATAACTCTTCTCCTTCTCTCTCTCTATATAAATTAATTGAATACATATATAAATAATCTAGGGATTACAGCATTTAAATTCACATACAAACATTACATACTATAGCTAAATTTTATATTAAAATAAATTTAAAAATTATTTTTATAATTACCACAATTGGTAAACACACGCACACGTATATCTTATAACTCTTCTCCTTCTCTCTCTCTATATATATATATATATAAATTAATTGAAGACATATAAATAATCTAGGGATTACAGCATTTAAATTCACATACAAACATTACATACTATAGCTAAATGTCCACTCTCCAAAATATCTAATCACTAGTATATATGCAACGAGTAAAACAGATAAACTCTTCACCATGGTAAGTTTTCGATCTTGGAAAATATTTATTCGAGTTGAAACAAATGTTTTATGATGAGACATATATCTGTTTCATTTTTTGCGCATGTTCTGATGACTAGAAATGTTTGATATATATTTTTTATAAAGTGACTACTTGATTAACGCATTGAACGTTACTAGGTGTAATTAATCTATATCGAAAAGCATATGACTTTATTGCTCGGGAATTCAAAACAAGTTCGAGCCCCAGAGCTACGGCCGCCAGAATCGATCCTAGGATATCCCGATCTCATGCTGGACGGTCTACAAACTACGCCAAATCAAACCACGCTGAGTATTAATATATATAAAATACTATAAGCGTAACGGAAATTTCTAAGTATTTTCTTAGATAAATTTCAGTTTTGATATAATTAGGCACCACCCAAACTTTAAAGATATTAGACAAAAATATTATTAGCAGATAGTGCGATTTTAATTTACAATTGCCAATTTTAATTGTTCATTTTGTTGTGAATTGTTCTCAAGTTTAAAAAATCCATTATACAATTAGTGGTTTCTATGATCGTTTTACAAGATGATAAATTTATTAACACTCTTAGAAAATGTTTCTTAGCCCATAGAAATGTAAAGCAAACTTGAAATTGGTGCAAATATCTGTTTAAAACGAGACTATATTTTAAACACTTCATATTCTGCAGCGACTAGTTACGCATTTTCTTCTCTACTGTTGTACAAAAGTTGATTCAATTTTAACAACAAACATCTCAAACTCTTTGCATGTAAATTAAAGTAAAATGCATTAATTTTAAATGTTAAATTTTATAAACATTATGGATGCAACTATGGCATCTTTTTCTGGGTCAGGAATCTCTCAGCCACTACGCCCTTTCCTGTCTATTCCCCACCCTGTTTTCTCATATTCTTCTCTATCCTGTGCCATCCCATTTCCATAACATAATTATTGTCAGCTCTATGGCTTTTATATCTCAATCCCTATTATCTTTTTCCAAACCCAGCATGCAAACCCACTTTCCATATAACCAGTTTGTTTATATTTATTACAACTTCATTATTTGTACCTTTTCTGCTTGTAAGCATTTACCTTCAATTAATAGATGTATAATATTTTCCATGCCTTTCTTACATAACTTGATAACTAAATCACCCATATTTTGCTCTCTATGGTTTAGGGCAGTGACAGAAATGTCAGACAATGGAGCATAAAATCCTTGAATTGAGTCCATTTCTGGCACTTTCAGTCCTTAAACATCTTAATAACAAGCCATTTGATCATCTATTTATTTTTAAATATATAATTTATATCTTATTATTATACTATTTTATTACAAAATGCATAATAATACTTCCTAATTTTATTATAAATATCTACAAGAATCACTATCAAGATTGTATAAAAGTCATTCACTTCTAGACTTAAATAAAATAGAATACAATAGGTAAATATCAAATGATATATGGAGCATATGAGAATGTTGGATTATTTGGGCCATTTGAGAATGCTAGCTTGTGGAAAGTAAAACTTTGGAATCCTTTGTCTTTTCTGTTACCTTAGTTCATTTACATAAAAAAAATAACGTTGAGGAGTATATCTGCAAATGAACATTCTTCCCACTGAATATTATGATGTTAATCTATCTATCTAAAAAAAATCATTGAAAGTTTTTGTAATGATAATAGTCGTTGTAATAGAAGTAGTAATAGTAGTAGTAGTAGCAGTAGAAGTAGCAGAAATAATAATAAAAATAATGATAATTCAATGATTTATTTAATGTACATATCTACAGACAAAAGTCAATTACAGATTGCACATAAAAAAGTGTACAATATACGAAAAGCATCAAAACAAGATAGAAAGAAAAGGGGAGATCATTAATAATATGGATCAGGTTTTCTATATATATATTAAAGACATTTGAAATCATTAATATTACGATGAAAAAGATTAGACAAAATCTAAATTGTAAATATTGGATAGATGAAAAGAGGGAAAATTTCAAAGTATCATATTTATAAATTTAAAATAAAATAATTACGTGCATGAGTTTTATACTCTCAAGATTTAAATAAAGATTTGAAAGCATATTATAAGAAATACTACTTTTGGTGTTGATATTTTTAAAAAATATATATTTTTAATTCTTCTCCTAGCCAAAAACGATATATTACATTTATTTCTCAGATGAAAAAAACTTAGAAAACTTTTTGAAAATTAATTGTGTTTTATTTACATCTCTTTTTGAATGTGGATTCTATAATACTGATCCAAATTTTAAAAAAGAAAGAGAAAAAAGTTTTATACTTGGTGGAGTACTCAAAAACATTACCATGTCTATAAATAGTTCTTATTATCCTGTGGGGTTTATTGTTTATAGATTTATGTAATGATGAAAGGAACTATTACTGAAAAATAAGATTCCCGGATCTTTAAGGGTTTTAGCAGAGTTTACTTTAAGATTATGAAGATAATTTTGAAATTTTAGAACTTTTGATTTATTGGACTAAGATAAAGAAGACTATTTAGCTATGATGATTATTATTCATTTTTTCCATACCATTTAGAAAAACTATTGACATTCATTAAAAAAAATACAATCACGATTAGAGCAATCACGATTAGAATAAATGTGTTTAAAATCTTGAGACATCACTGTAAAACAGAAGATAGGAGTGTTGTAGACTGGTTTTGAGTTATTAATATGTACATTAAAAAAATAAAGAAGCCAAAATACTATCTTCAGACAATTTATGAAAACAATAATATGGTGAAGATATTTGTCCACAAAACTTGCAAAAGCTGCTTGTTTTTTTTATAAAGGACTTAAATCAATAAATTAATTTTTTGTTAGAATAAGATCACTTTTATCAAAGGCTTTTAACATATCAAAAATAATGTCAAATTTACTCTGTTCTTCCCTTGCATATGCAATATGATTGTGTACAGTAATAAAATTTATTTCTATTGATTTATTTGGAAAATCATATTTCTCCCATGATTTACAGATGTTATGCACTACTTTGTTGCAGATACATCTTTTAAATACTCTTGCAATGATGTGCAAAAGCAAAATTGGCATTATCTTTATCTTTACTTTTAAAGATAGGAATGATTTTAGCAATTTTTAACGATATGGGAAAAATAAGAGCCTGCTATAAAACAAGAATATGACAAAGAGAATGAAAGATATATTTAGCAACAACCTTTGAAAATGAAAGTGAGAATATTATCTGGATCCAATTTGGAATTCAATTTAAGTCATTTATTGACTGCCACAATACCACATTCTGTAAATTTATTGACTGAAATGTTTTTTACAAGAATTTTCCATCAGTAATAAATTCTAATAAGTGTGTGATGAATATCAATGGAAAAGGGTATAGAAGATACAGAGAAACATTGAATATTTGGAAAGATACTAAAAATTGAATCCAAAGTATTATCGCAGTGGTTGTATAGAAGGTTCTGAAATTTTTTTTAAAAAAATCATTAGTTGTTAATGAAGAAATAGTATCCTGATGTAGTTTTTTTTAGTGCCACGCAATATCTTAACTAGTAACCAAAATTCTTTAGGTTTATCAATAATTTTATTCCCTGTATCTTTTATAAATATTTGATAGTGACTTCTATAAATAATCTTAGATAATCTTTTTTGGTTAATAAAATTATTGTAAAAAATCGTATTTTTGGTTTTCAAATATTGCTTATGATCACAGAGTCTCTCTCTATAATACTTTTAAATGATTTGGAAAATCACAAGAGAAGATGATTATTGCTAATGAGTTTTTAAGGTATGAATAAATCAATAACACGATTAAAAGCTTTGCTAAAACATCTACAATAATTAACATCAATGGAAAAGCAAAGAGAATCCCAATAAAAATTGGCAACCTCTATACCTTGTCATCTTCTTTCCAATAATATGCAAAGACAGAGACTTGAAATATTTTACATCAATAATAAAATGTAATAGTGGATGATGATATCAATTGAAAATTGGAAAGATACTAAAGTAATTCCAAGTATGATTATTTGCATTTATATAAGAATTATATTGTCAGAGAGTTAATAAATTGCAAAAGTGGTTAGAGGATGTTGAGATATAATGTGAAAGGGTATTGCCTAAATGTATACTGGGGATATTGAAATCACCTGCAATTGTAATATAAGATTTGGATGTATTTAAATATTCCTCAAGTGAGCAAAGTAATTCATTTAACCAAGATACAAGAACTGAGAATTTAAGATAAATATTATCCAGGAGAACTTTACAAACATTATTCAAAGAGACTTCACACCATGTAGATTCACAAAAAAATTGATAATAATAATAATAATAATAATAATAATAATAATAATAATAATAATAATAATAATAATAATAATAATAATAATAATAATAATAATAATAATAATAATAATAATAATAATAATAATAATAATAATAATAAGTAAATAAGCAATTATTTTTATATAACGCTATGCATACAATTGTATACATTCAAAGATCAGCCTTTCAAGCTAATTGTGCATGCGTCTTCTGCGAGTGTTAAATAATAAATGAATACTTCACTCTACAGTACAAGATATAGTATTTATGCAGGAATAAAAGGAATCCTCTTATTCCTTTTATTCCTTTTAGCTTGAAAGGCTGATCTTTGAATGTATAATAATAATAATAATAATAATAATAATAATAATAATAATAATAATAATAATAATAATAATAATAATAATAATAATAATAATAATAATAATAATAATAATAATAATAATAATAATAATAATAATAATAATAATAATAAAAACAACAACAACAACAACAACAATAATTGTAAAGACTTTGCTATATTCTTTGAAAAATGAAAGCATGTTAAAATCATGCAGAACAACTTTAAGGGAAAGTTAACTCAATTTGAAACCAACATAACATGACCATATTTTTAAAACTTCATCAACTGGCTTATTACGACTCTAAGCCTTTTTATTTTGAAAATTATAAAGATCTGTTTGAACCACGGCAAACTGAGTATGTCAAAATTAAATGAATTCAGAGTGAATACTAGCTTATGTAGTTAAATGCTGTGGTAGAGGGGCATATTTTGAAATGTCAAGATTCATGGACCACTGCTCCAGCTGTCACTTCTGCTCCTTGAACCTCTTATGAACTTTGAATTATTTGATTGTTTTGCCTTATTTATTGCAGTGCACTCACAGACCATGGAAGTCAATATCTGTGAATCATGGTTCCAATTGTTATGTCTGGTGTTCAAAATTCTTATAAACTCTTGAGCAGGACATCATTCAATTATTACATCATGTGTGGTTTGTACAATCATGGCATGGCAAATTCTGGAGATCAAGGATTCCAAATCACAGCTATTACTCAGTCATTTCCATTATTGAAATTTTATATGAATTAATGAGCAATAAACCTTACAATTGTGTTTTATAGAATGGATAAGTCATTGAAAGCAATAATTTTGTATTATTCTTAAAAAGATAATCAAAATATGTACTATAAATATCATTATCATCTAAGAGAATATGTTGATTTAATATGAATATAATATTGCTTTATATCTATGGATCATTTTTAATGTGTCCAAAAGAAATTAAGGTGACAACAATATCTAAATGATCACATGATCACCACTTCTCATTCTTATACAAGCTGTTAAAACAGTAGCAAAACTTTCCCATATAGTAATGACATTCAGTGCAAGCTGCAAGAAGGTTAGTGCATAATATCTCTATCTATTGCCTACTATCCAATATCCTCTGATTAGTTTCTAGATTTTGGCCTTTATCAGTGAAGAGCCTTGTATCTAAGAGCACTATATCTAGATCTTTAGATTTAATGCAATCTTCCAGAAACCATATTTTATCTTTTTATTTAATTATAAAACTATTGAGTCCAAAATGAAAACAGAATAGTGTTTTTAATCCAAACTTATTTGCTTGTATAGTCTTACAAAAATGTATAGATTCTGAATAAACAAGGCAAAACTCTCCATACAGTAGTACCACCCTGTGCCAACCAGAGTAATCAATGAATGCCAGAAGGCTTGTACATAAAATCCCTATCTAGTGCCTACTCAACCAATATCCTCAGACTAGTTTCTAGCTTGGTGATAGATTCTGAACTGGGTTTAGATCTGTATGGCTATACAAAAAATGATTTGTATTAAAACATTATTGTGCTTTTATTTTGAATCCATAGCTTTACAGTTAAACAAAAAGGTGAAAGGATTATGGTTGGGGGATTGCATTATATCCAAAGATTTAGGTGCAGTGCTCTCAGATCCAAGGCTACAAACTAAAAACTAGTCTGAAATATTGGATGAGTAGACACTAAATAGGGGTATTGATACACAAATCTTCTACATTCATTGATTACTATGATTTGTCCTGGGGAACACTCTTGTATGGAGATAGTTACTTCTGTTTAATATCTAAATTACTGCAATCATTTTAAGTGAATTTCTTTATTTTCTCTATTATTATGCCATCTAGTGTAAGCTATAGTAATCAACAGCTGCTAGATGGCAGTGCTTATTAAATGCTTATCCAGTGCTTCCCTACCCAAATAAAGATTTAATAAACAATGCCAATCTAGCATTTATTAATTAAAAAATAGGAATATGTTTAAGATAAGATCACATGATGTTTTGGTGATCATGTGATATATTATGAGTTTTAATCTAATAATTTTTAAGTCCCTTGTGTCAGTTATTGAACTTCCACTCTACTTAAATTTATATTCATGTAATTTTAAACAGTATAATTTAGTGTTATAGTAAAATGGTGCCCCTAAAGTCAAAATCATGGATCCTGCCCCATTCTGTCACTTCAGCTGCTCCAACTTCATTTGAGCTCCCAGAATAAATAATCCATTAATTATTTGTTAGTCAAATATTATTCATGAAACATCACATTAATTCATCTAGATAGCCTTTCGAGCAATATTTTAAATTAATAATATGTTTATTAAAAAGCTTCTAGTTGCTCTTTTTATTTACTTTTATTCATAACTTAAGGATCAAAAGTGCCTCTACAGCATGCTATTGTTTCCAGATTTCTTGGCTATTTTGTGACTATCCAAAATGTATATTTGCCAATTTGCTTTTACTAATGACAAAAAATTAGAACTAAAATTATTAGCTTAAAAATATCTGAAGATGTCAGTATTGTACAGATATCATGAAAATATGCAAATTTCAAAATTCAAAAGAGCCAACAATGCCACTGATTGGTTGTATCATAATAACAAAGAAATGCCACTGATTGGTAGATTCTTTGTTTTCCAGCTTTTAAGAGTGTGCATTTTTTTTTACAATTTCAGAAAAAACAATTAAAATTTTCAGTAATTTATTTACATACTTATGATTATTTATGCAGCATATTTGTAAAATATTTATTTTAACCTAAAAATATATGTTATTACAAATAGATTTCATTTAAAAATATTTGTTTTTAAGAATTTAAATGAAATAAAACTATAATGATGATAAAATGGAAGTTGCGCTTGATCGGCTGGAAAAAAAATTGCTTTCATAAATTCCGAGCATTATAAGCACATAATTATTGATAATACTAATGAATGCAATTTTAAATTTTAAAATAGAATTATATTTAAACAAAAATATATTTTGATTTTATAAATGAATTTACATAAATAATTCATTGAATATTTTTTCCAAATTAGCAAGGGTTATAATTCAACATGAAAAGATTCATTGTTCATATTCCATGTTTACTTTAATACTTTATTTTTCTATTTTGCAAAGTTCAAATATTATTTTTTAGGATAATTTTCATTTGTATACTTATAATTATAAATTTTGATGCTTTATCTCTAAAGAAATATAATAAATAAATGCACAAGACGATAGAACAAGTCTTTAATAAAGTTAATTAAGCATGATGTGCTTAGAATGATTGAAAGGATGATTAAAAATAAAGATTTAATTATAAGAATAAAATGTTGCAATGTGCCCAAAATTGCCACTAGGGTCCTTCAAGCAAGAATAGGATGGTTTGGTTTCAATGAATTATTTATTCTGTTTTTTTTTGACTATCTGTAGATGAAATCTTGTAACTCAATTTTTCCCCATTTCCTAATTTCCAATTTAATTAAAATTTTTGCATGCTATGTATTACTGCTGATAATACATTTTTTAAATTTTGCAAACAATTGTAGAAAAAAAATTAGTGAAACATTAAAAATTTTAATTTTATATGAAATTCAGTACTTTCTATGGTAGTGATATCAAGTTGTATTAAACTGCATCTATTTTTTTTTGTAAATAAAAATGGTAGTAAACTAAAAAATATTAAAAAGAAAATTTAAAAATACCTTTGTTCACATAAATGTACTAAAAAAAATAATTTTTCTTCAGTTTTCACAGTATTTTGATAAGATATGACCCAAATAAAAAAAAAAGATATATGGCTTTATTGCTCAGGAGTTCATAAGAGTTTTGAACCCCAGACTTGTGAGCACTAGAATCAATCTTGGGATCTTCAAATCCCAAGTTAGATGTTCTATCAGTTATGCCAAACTGCATAGGGCATGACCAAAATAAAAACATACAACACTCCATATTGAGGCATAACCTAAGATCTAGTGTCTGAACCTACCCTGGCACCTCTTTGAGGAGTCCCAAAGCACGAAACCATGGTCAGAGGTTTGGGGGGAAGTTCCTGACAGAGATATTTTAAATGCTGGCTCTGGCTTAGCATTTATCATAAAGCTTATTGAGGAATTGGCAATCCTCATTGTTTATAATTTACAAGCTTAAGAGATAGGGTCATGTGATCTATGACTCTTATTTTGACTATAACCTAAAAATATTTTATAAATATGAGCCTCACAAGCTTTTACTTTAGTCATGTAATATGAGGAATACTTCGAAAGTTGATGAAAATTTACTTTTTTAGTTTTTAATGAATTTATATGAATAGAAGTGTTTCTTAAATTCATTTTTTTAAATATTTTTTGTTAGCAACATTTTAAACTAATAACATACTTATTAAAGAATTCCTTTTAAGTTTTTTAAATAATCTTTAAAAAGATGATGCAAAATTTCATAATAATTATAACATAAGCATTAATGAACTTATTATGACAAAATTTCAGCAATAAAGTTGCATTAGATTTCCAGAAACTAACCATATGGTTATCTACCCATGTTTTATGTATAAATTTGACAATTATCCAATGCAATATGCCTGAAAGTTTGTGATGATGGTATATGTTAGATTATTTTCATCATCTATTATTAAATATTGATGTCTAGAAAATGTTAAACTTTATTTAAACTTTTCAAATACAAACAACTTGGTTAGTCATTACACTATGTTTCAAGGAGTAGTGTTCTCCGCTCTTCTTAAGGTGTTACTGGTCTGACCAGTGACAATATTAGTGTAAGAGTTGAACATATCCCTTTAGATTCTTGAATATCAAAAATTTAAGGCTCTAACCAATTGAGCTATTCTGTCAAAGGCAATAGTCAGTAGAAATTTCATATGCTTAACTATGAGGGTTGGTTCAGTATATAAAATTTTGACTGATTTTTGGCTTTGACAGAATAGCACAATTGGTTAGAGCATTGCTTTAAAATTTCAATATTCAAGAATCTAAAGGTTTATGCTCGACTCCTAAGCTAATATTGTCACCGGTTGTAATACATGAAGAAGAGTGGAGAATAATGTTATTGAAGAAGAGTGGAGAATAATGTTATTCAAACTGTTGTATAGTTACTAATCTGTGTTGTCTATTTATATGTTATTACTAAAAAGTTGTTTAACATATATAAGGAGTTATTTATTTATATAGTGCTATGTTTTTAATCTGTAATAATAATTAAGGATTACTCCACTACACATGCGCTAAATAGTTTTAAAACTTTAAGGAATGCTCTCCTTTCCAAACATAAGATAAAATCCAAATAAGAGTCATAGATCACATGACCCTATCTCTTAAGCTTGTAAGTTATAAATAGTGAGGATTGCCAATTCCTCTACAAGCTTTGTGATAAATGCTGGCTCTGGCTAAGCATTTATCACAAAGCTTGTAGAGGAATTGGCAATCCTCACTGTTTATAAGATAAAGTCTTTTTGAAAAGAAAGATTGGATTTACTCTATCTTTTTAGCCTAAGCGTATAGGTATAAGCAAATTTTAAGCATTTGGAAATGAGAGCATGAAGATATTAAGTAATCACTTTCACTTCTTTTTATTATATTTTTAATGGCCGATGCTTGCAAAATTTTTACAATTTACAATACATCATTATTCAATGAAATGTTCAACATATATAATGAGTTGTCAAGCATTGGTGGCCTAGTGGTTAGCATAGCTGTCTTCCAAGAAGCTGGCTTGGATTATCTTTCTGGTCAATGCTTTGACATATTAAAAAAATCAAAAACATATATAATGAGTTATTTATATAGCGAAATAGTTCACTATATTTTCACATCTAATATATCATCATCACAAATCTTCAGGCATATTTCATTGGACAAGTCTCACATGATACATAAAACGTAGGTAGATAACCATATGGTTAGTAACTGAAAACATATGCCTTACGAGCACCTATATAGTAGTCTAATATAATGATTACATTCAATAATGCTTTTTAAACATTTTAATTTATCTAATATGATTCAGATATTTTTAGCTCTTTTTTTTTTTAAATGTCATAGCATCGGCCAGGACGAAGACCCGCAACCCAGGCAACTGCCTGCAAGTGCAAGGCAGTCACGCTGACCTCTCGACCACCAATGCAAGCTCTTTAATGATAAAGATAATAATTCTTAGTATTACTTAAAAAGAAATATTAAACTACTATTCTTTTTGAAGCAATTAAGTGCAATGGGCAAAGGCATCTCATCTAACCCTAATGAAGATACACATTGAGCACTAGTAAAATGATGACTGGTTCTTTCTCCAAGTCGATTGCAGTGCTGACCAGAAACAATTTATGTGATACATGGTAAGATAATTTTGTTACTCATCACTAAATTTTTAAGGGGCTAAAGTAGTTCACAAGTAATAACATAAAATGTACAAATTCTCCATTTAATGATACATAGTGCAATCCAAAGTGATTTTAATCAATGGATGCAACAACGTTTGTGCATAAAATCCCTATCTAGTACTTACTCATCCAATACCACTAGAGTAGCTTCTAGCTTGTGGTTATCCCCAGAGTAATGAGTAGGTACTAGATAGAGCTTTTATGCATAAACCTTGTTGCATCCATTGATGACTATGATGCATTGGGTAGCACTACTGTATGGAGACTTTGACATTGTTTTTAACAGTTTGTGTAAGCATAGGAAATAGGGATCATGTGATATTTGGTGGTTTAATACCATTCCTAGCCATGGGATGATAGTAACTATGGTTATTAAAGAGTCAAAAGCACCAAAATGTAGAGATACTGAACTGGTTTCAGATTGACAACATTATTGCACTTTCATTTTGGATTCATAATTTTACAGTTAAGTAAAAAATTAAAATATGGCTGCTAGAGGGTTGCATTGGATCTTAAGATCTAGGGGCAGTGCTCTCAAATTCAAGACTCCTCACTGACGAAGGCCATAAGCCAGAAACTAATCTGGGGATATTGGATGAATAGACACTCGTTAGGGATTTTACGCACAAATCTTTTTGCATTAATTAATTACTATGGTTTGCACTAGATGGCACTGCTGTATGAAGAGTTTGTCACTATTTTTAACAGCTTGGGTTAGCATAATAAATATATGGTAGTAATGTGATGTTTACTGCTTTAACATAAAATATAACAGTGTGGTATATACCTTAATTCTTGATAGAATAATATACTAACACTACATTTTGTTTGAATTAGGAAAAGTTTCTGTTGAAATATTTGACATGATGCAAATCATAAATGTTTTCAAAAAGGTTGCAAGATTATGTGACAGTAGGGAGAATGATCATGAAAATACAATACCTTATGCCACATTTCATGGCATAATTCATGATCCATATGCTGCTTCAGAGATGATACCACAGGTATTTTTCAGAAAAATACAGTCACCTGTTTCACTAGACCACACTAAAAAGGTTGCTTATATCATTGGTAAAACATTTTAGGATGTCACCAATAAAGTATTATGTCCAATTTATTTAAACATTGATATCAAATTGATTAGTGTGATGTTTCATAAATAGAAATTGTGCTATTATGCTTAAGGATATGTCAACTAACTTTCAGATTTCTGAAGATTCCAGCTGTGATAGAAGCGTATGTCCAACATAGATTGGTTGATTTTTTATCAAACATTGCTGCTTAAAAGGTCAAACATGTCTGTATGTGGCACAGGCTAACACTATTCAAAAATCTGTCCTAGTAAGAAGGTAACTGGATCTTAATCCAAATAGTTCCATTTCTGAATCAATGCATTTTTCATCATGAAAATGTAAGGCATTGCCCTGTCTGGTTTATGAGATATGCATGAACAGTGATTGTCTGTTTGATATCATCAATCTTTTTCAACATTCTTTCTATCATGTCAAAATCGTTCAAACTATTTGGCAATTTTTTCTGACTCATCATTTCATTGGTACACATAGTCTGAGCAATTTCAAACATTTCAGTAGATGTTTTGCCCAATTTAAAATAAAATTTAATATTAGTGCGTTGTTCTATTGCAGATAAAGATACAAAATATATAGCCACATTTTATATCATAATTCATGAACCAGTCATAGTAGCATTTTTCCAAAGGTTTGTGATGATGGTGTTATAGTTATATTTATATATTGAACTATTTCCATCATCTAATATGATTACTGAATGTCTTCAGAAAAAAATAACTTTATTTAAATATTTCAAATACATTCAACTGTTAGTAATAGCACATCAAACAGGTTATTATATCCACAATGTTTTGAGAGGCATTATTCTCCACTCTTCTTCCGGTGTTGCTGGCCTGTCCAGTGACAGTACTAGCATGGGAATTGAACTTGAACCCTTAGATTCTTGAGTATTCCCAAGCTAGTACTGTCACTGTTCAGGCCAACAACACCGAAGAAGAGAAGGGAATAATACCTCTCAAAATTTTGTGCATATACTAATCTGTTTAATGTGCTATTACTAATAGCTGAATGCATATGGAATATTTAAATGAAGTTAAATTTTTCTAAAAACATTCAATACTTTTGTTAGATGATGGAAATAGTTCAATATTTATATAAATACAAATATAGTAGCACTTTAAAAGTTTTGTGTTGAATAGCTAAAATATGCATAAGGTAGTCGATTCAGAGATGGCGCTGCAAGCAGCTTGGCAAGCAAACCAGTTACTAGTCAGCTTTTTACTGGGACTGGAATGCACTGTATGAATATAGGTCATAAAATATTATTTGATAATGATGTTATCTTTTATGAAAAAAAAAAACCGAATAGAAAAAAGAAAGAAACTCAGATAGTAAACCTTCTTGAATCTGAGGATATTAAACGTAGGTGGATTTTGAAGTGAATTATGAAAAGGCCATTTCTGCTTTTTATTTATATGTTGTTTGTTTCTATTAGATAAAACCTTTGTTGAAATTTTTTTTTTTAACTACTTTAGATAATTTTCTATTTTTATTTATCATTTCCTCCAAGGCGTAAGCTTGTGGTTAAGACCTGTAGAGGTCCCTACCTTCTCATTTTCACGCGCATATTCCTGAGGTTTACAGCCTTAGTAAATATTACTATCATTACTAATATAAGTTTAGGCGATATTTAATTTATGTACACATTGTTTAAAACAATGTAATAATTATAAAATTAGTTTAAACTTTTTCTTATTATATTTTCAATAATTATGTGTATTTAGAGTTCTGCCTTAAGGCAGTTGGAGAAGTGGGCATTAAGGTGACCAATCAAAATACCACATCTACTTAATTTATTCGTGCCTTTGAATATTTACACCTTCAGCTTAATGAACTTTTTATCTATAAGTTGCATAAGATCAATAAGATTTCTAATTAAAAATATTCGTCATTTGTTGAAGTAATCAATAATTTCTCAATGCATAATCGAGAAATACACAGTCGTCTTAAATCTCTTTAGTTAAAGGGGGCTTCAAGCAAAGTAAAGTTTCTACGTTTCAATTCTACAAATGATGGATTTAATTTGTGCTCTTGGCATGAGATTTTATCAAAGGCTTTTAAATAACAACATTATTTGTTCAATTCCAAGGGACTGTATCTTGAGGTTAAAAGAGATCGAAAAAAAAGAGCGTCTATGACTTTTTCTTTTGAAACTCGGAAAAATATTATAAAAGAGATAAAAATGTTAGATAATAGCTGATATAAAAACTTTTCATTTTCAATCTTGAACAAAAATGTTTTATTAACTTTTAAAATATTAAAAAAAATGTCAAAATTTCAATATTTTAATAATTAAAAGTATATCTTAATAATCCTTTTAAGTTAAAAAGAAATACATTAAATATACTCTGAAGTGAGATTTTTGACCTCTCATAATAATAAACTATTTTCAAGCATATTCATTAGCTTTTATAGTTAAAAAAAAAAGAAAATATAATAATTATAGAAGTAAAAAAGTGCGTTTATTATAATTATATTGGTTTTATATTAAAAAAAATAGTAAATTACGCAACATAGGTCGGCGACCTTAAATGAAAGTTTATCCTAAATGGCAAATTCATTACAAAAGTCCTACGACTTTATTACTCGGGAGTTCATAAGACATTCGAGCGCCAGAATCAGTCCTGGGACCTACCGATGCTCTACAAACTGCACAGCAGGATACAAAAGTATTGTAATTTTGTAGAATGGAGGAATTGCACACTTAAAATTGTATCTAATCATATTTACCTTAAATTAATTTAGTTTATAAGTTCAATATTATTTTAAAGTGTATTTAATACATTTATTTTGTTAGTTTATTAATCCAAAATTCTACTTATAAAACTTATGTACTTGAAATATGCACACAAAATTAGTGATTTTTCATTTGTTTATCTAAAACAAATAAATGAAATGTCCTATTACTAAGAAGTTCATAAGAAGTTTGGGCACAGGATTTGATCAGCTGATCCAGAGATCTTGAGTTGCAGTCTGATACTCAAGCACATAGAACTAAATAAAACCATTAATGTAACACTACTCATGATTTCAGGTGGCATATATATAATCTGGTGTGGTAACTAGAGTTTTTGGTTTGTAGGCAATGATCTAAATAAAAAGCAATAAATTATGGTCAGTACTTGGATCTTTAGCATTATGTATTCGAAAAAAAAAAAGATTTAAAAGAATATATCAAAGTACATCTTTAAAGCATATTTTCTTAGTAAAAGATGACTATTTTCTTCTATCAAACTCCAAATAGATATTATATTTATAATCATCAATTATAATCACATCAAATATCCTAGTGAAAAGATGACAAAATCTCTCTTCAGGCTGTCTGAGCTTCATCTTTGAAACAATGCATGTATCATATAATGACATGGTTTAGCTATTCACAACAAAAATTTTAAGATATTAGCAAGTCTGGATTCATGGGACAAGGAAATACAACCTTTCCATATACAATGTTACTCCATTCGTAATGAACTAACA
This sequence comes from Epiperipatus broadwayi, assembly GCA_028023455.1. Classification (NCBI taxonomy): domain Eukaryota; kingdom Metazoa; phylum Onychophora; class Udeonychophora; order Euonychophora; family Peripatidae; genus Epiperipatus; species Epiperipatus broadwayi. The sequence continues at coordinate 377,653 of JAQFVV010006259.1, read as the reverse complement.
TACTAATTGTTATATCTCACCTTACCTTCAACTAATGGACTAGTCCAAATTCTTTTTTATCTTGATCAGGTTGAGTATTCACCACTACCAATCAATGGATATTCAAATAGGTAAGATATATCCAATAGCAGAAGCAGGCCAACAAGTGATAATGCTGAGTAAATCCAATTGCTTTCATTATGAAAGATGATCTGGCTATAACTAATAAGTTCATGTGAAGGTAAGATAAGACAACAACAAATTTCTGTCAGAGTTAAATGGCAATACATATGTCCATTATATGCATTGTAAGATGTGCCCCTTACATCCTTCCAATATCAATTACACACCCTGTGCCCTAATTTGAATCCAAGACCCATGGCAGTAACATTCTTTATTAATTACTATATTAATAAAGATTAAAGTACTATAATTGACAAACTATTAATTGCAATAAACATTTAAACCCCAATTTAATCATACTATAAATATGCATCTCAATTAAATTATAAGACACATATATGACAACTAACTTTTAGTAATTATTATCTTGTTAAATGTGATATAACTCCAGAACACTATGACAATACATGATAAATATGATCAGATAAAGTGAACTAAGGAAGAAATGAAAATTTATATTAAAGTAAAGAAATACCAAATAAAATTTTTATTATTATTAACACATTACATATGATGTCAATAATGGGCCTAAATGATAATTATGAATTTGCTTGTTTTTCAACAACAAGCTTCTCCAAAGAATGATAAAATTTCTCATCTGCTGAATAACCTACAAAAATTTAAGTAGAGAATTCAAATTTATAATTCGAATAGAAACACCAGCCACTTTTGAGTTAAAATAATATTAAAAACCAACATCTGAATATCTGAGAAAGCAAGAATAAGCATATAGAATTAAACTTAGCCAACTGAGGAATTCGAAATTGAAATCTTCAAAGGTAAATTCAGGTCATTCTAATTTCCAAAGTGTCTGTAATTCTAAGTTCTAGATCAAAGTATCTAGATTTGAGGATATATAATACAAGAAATATTGCTATAACTTCATTCAAAATAATTCAGTAAAGAAATATATAAATAATGATACAGACCACTATGCATTGCTAAGTGCAAAAGCGACATCGGGGAAAGAAAGTCATCACTTATGGAGCTGTAACTTGTCAGAACTGGGATAGAATTGACCTGGCACTATACACCGACACTACAAAACATTCAGTCGATTCTCAATAAATGTATCCAATAACTCTCTACTTCAAAGCAGAAATTCCATAGATATAAAAGATAAGTGACTTAATGAATGTTCTAGAATAATGATAATTTACCATCTATACCTGAAATGGATTAATGAGAATTACCAGAGTGTTTCACTAAGACATTTTTCTTTATGAACTTGAAAAGTAAATATAGGTTGACATCATTAATTTTATTTATTTGTATATTTTATATAAATGTTTTTTTGTTCATATTTTTAATATGGATACAAAAAAGGAGAATGTAAGTGTTAGTATGTAACATAATGGAGAATTACTGTTACCTTTAGTGTAAGTTAAATAAAGTATAGTTTATGACCGAGTGCTTGTTTGCATACAAATCTGATCATCTTCAAAGGGGAAAGGTAGGATCTTACCTAATAAGTATTAGTCCAAACATTTGTACAATTATACGATATATATTTTCTTTGTTTATACTAATAGTTGTGTTAAATGTTTTCAATATACTTGACTGACTGACTATTCCTGCCTTAAATGGCCTTCCTTGTCTGTATCATAACTACAATGTATAACAGGGAAGATTCAATATCACCACAATGACAGATAAGAATTTAATATATCACATTAATTAAAATAAAATGAAGTATGATTTCTAAATAAAAATATAGTAAGCAAAGTTGATTGAAATAATCATAAACATAATATAAATTTCATTGATGTTAACATGACCATCAAATGGCCATTCTTTGTGGGGGATAAGGGTTTGGACTAATCATTGGAATCAATTATAAGCAAAAAGTAATCCCAGATGTCAAATTAAAGGTTTTATAATTTTGTTATAAATCATAGATTTATGCTTTACGCTTGTCTAAATTATAATAATATTAAATAGTGCTATCACACTTATAATGTGAAGCTGTATAAATTAATAGCAATTAATCAATTAAAATAGCTTAGCGCTTTCGAGAAAATGTAGTTCTCATAATCATAGCCTGTTATAATTTTTTTTGGTTAAAAATATTCATCACTGTAAATATAGTTAAAACAGTCAAAACTCTCCATACAAAGATTGCCACTTAGTGCAATCCAGAGTAATCAATGGCTGCAAAAAGGTTTGTGCATAAAATTCCTATCTAGTGCCTACTCATCCAATATCCCCAGACTAGTTTCTGGCTTGTGGTCTTCATAAGTGAAGAGCCTTGGATCTGAAAGCACTGCACCTAGATCTTAGGATCTAATGCAACCCTCTAGCAGCCACCTTTTATCTCTATTTAACTACAAAACTATGAGTCTAAAATTGAAAACATAATATTTTAATTCAAGTTCATTAGCGTATATAGTCATATAGATCTGAACTCAGTTCAGTACCCACACATTTTAGATCTTTTGTTCTTTAATAACCATAGCCTTGAGCAAGCATAAGAAATGGTGATCATGTGATGTTTAGTGGTGTAAATGTAGTTGTTAAATATATTCAAATGTTAAATTAAAAACACTTGGTGTAATTTTCTAAATTCACTTTTCAATTGGTCATAGCTCCTCACATATTTATAAATATTTTTTCCCATTTACATATAATTTCATACATTCACACCTACCATTAAACACTTACACATGTTTACACCTAACTATATTTTAAGTGATAATAATATACCTTGAACTAGATAATTATGCAGATTCTCCATGAGTTTGAAACCTGGAAATAAAGGAAATGAAAGATGGTCATGGACTAGATCAGTTTAGAAATATATATTTAATATTTGTTTGACTCTTAATGTCTCCTCTCCTGAGAATTAAATTAAAATATATGTGGTATATTGTCCCTCATAAATATTTGACAAATTTTCAGTGCTCAAATTCACTCTCTGACCAAAATTCTTCAACAGTTGTCCATTCTTATTATCTACATGATCAATTTCTTCCATATGCCCATTGATATCTCTTATAATCATTATTCTCTTCCACTTTTTGAAACTCTGTACAACATTAACTAGGCATTTATATACACTATGCTCCACTCCATTATAGTTTGACTATCTCTAGTGGCTAAGTACACTATAGCCACCATCCATTCTTGTCTTCCTACCCTTATCTCAAATAACAAATGTTATTGACATTTAACAGTATTTAAATATTTTTTTGACATAACTACTATACCACCACCCTCTTTTTTCTTTTCTATTTATACCATGCCATACCAAGGTTCTTCTTTTACATGTGTTTCCACTAATACTAATGCCTCAAGTTCTTCATTTTAATTGCTTTGTTGAATTCCAGCCATTTATCTGGTCTCCTATCACCTTGCATATTGAAATATCCAATTTTAACAATTTCTTCTTTCCTAACTACTTTCTTATAAATTGTTTTTACTCTTTCTTCTTCATTACATTTATAAATAACCTGCTTACCATTAATTTTGTACTCTTTATGATACTGCCATCTAGTGGCATTAACTTTCATTATTCCTATATAAAACTAAAAAGTAGAAAATAAAAAATATAAATAAAGTAATTTAAAAAATAATTTTATTTACATAAATGCATTAAAAAGTAAAAACAAAATACACTAGAAAATAAAAAAGAAATTTTCCTCAGCTTTCACAAACAAAAGGTTGAAACATTAATGCTGAGAATTATCAAAGAATCATTTAAATAAACTGAAAATAAATGCCTTGAAAATCTAACTTGTGAATTTCTAAACATGATCGCTCCATGCTTTCATTTGTAAAAACTAAAGAAAATTTATTTTTCTTTATCTTCTACTTACGTGAATACAAACATGAAGAAACAATCGTATATATTTTATAATTAGAAATTTTGCAAGAAGTATTTTGTGAATTAAAATGGGAAGCTAAGAGAGTAAAATTAAATGGTGATTTTGAGATAATATAATTGTTATTGCAAATAATGCTTCAGATCTTCAGCAAAAGTTGCAAGAGTTATCAGATAAAAGTAAGAAAGTATGATTAAAGGTATATACTAAAAAGATTAAATATTTACTAAGGCTGTAAACCTTAAGAATATGTGCATGAAAATGCAAAGGTAGGGATCTCTACAGGTCTTAACCACAAGCTTACACTTTGGAAAAAAAGATGGGAACCCTTCTTTGCTTCAATCTACTTTCTATATAAATAGGTGAAGCTGAAGTGGTTAGATCTGAGACCGTGAAGATATTCAATACTTCACTGATTAAGTCCACAATTCCTATTATACATTAGTACCCACAAAATCTTTTGATTTATGACAAGTCAATGGAAAGATCTTATGGTTAGAAATCTATTATGATAATTTAAAGTTGTAATTATAAATTTATTTAAACGTACATTGGTTCCCCTCTTTTCTTCCAAAGTGTAAGCTTGTGGTTAAGACCTGTAGAGGTCCCTATCTTCACATTTTCATGCACGTATTCTTAAGGGTTACAGCCTTAGTAAATATTATTTACATAATCAATGTGCATTTAAATAAATTTATAATTACAACTTTAAAAAGATTAAAGTAATGTTCAATAGGTTTTCTCAAAAGAAGAAATAAAATTGATAATGATGAGGTAGAAGTTGTTAACAACTAACTACAAGTATGTTGGTCTTATTATTAATATAGATGGAAACAAAGAATAAAATTTGGATGAAGAGATTTTGGTCAAATAATCTACTATTATTAATAAATATGCCTATATATTTGAAAAAGATTTTTGATAACTGTTTTATCAATACTTACTTATGGATCTAAGACTTGAAAACTTAACAGAAAAACAATATAGAGACTTCAGATCATTCAAATGGAAAGATGTATGTTAAGAGTAACAAAAATGAATTGAAAATGAATTCATGGGTGAGAGAGTAAACAGTTACTGACATCATTCAAAGAATTAAGAGACTAAAATGAAATTGGGCTAGACATATTTCTAGAAGGAATGATAACAAATAGACTGTTGAAATCTTAAACCAGATTCCAGGAGATTGTAAAAGACCCAGAAAGAGACCACATGTGAGATGGATGGATGAAATAAGGAAGTGTGCTGGGCTGATTGTGGAGAACAATCTAGAGATTGGAAAAATTGGATTAAACTTGGAGAAACCTTCTTGCAGTGGATTTATAGTGGTTGAAAATGTTGATGATGAGTATAAAGTTACATGAAGAATTTTTAAGGGCGAATTACCTCTTTCTGAAAATGCCACAATTTAATTTTGAAATTTTTTATCTTATCAACGCAAGTTAATACAGAAAGAGAAAGTGATAAGGATTAATATATTTGCCTTTTTTAAAAAAAATGTATATATTTGTTTATCATGAATAGATTTCATTAAATTTATCAACAGGTGCACATTATGCTTTTACTTAATAGCTAAATGAGATAAGCTATGTACTCCAGCAGAGGTAGCTAGTCCACCATTAACCTAAACATTCCCAATCCAAATACAACTGTAAAAATTACCAAGTATTGTTTTGCCATTATTTTTATTATTACTACATAAAATTATAAATAGCAAAATTAATGTTTGAATTTTCAGTATTGGAAGGAATTGCTGACTTATATTGAGCAGCCATCTTTAACTTCATTTTGACTGCCGAGCTAAAAGCTTGAAATTAATATCAGATTAAGGTTTTAAATGCAAGTCAATTTTCTTGAACAGTTATATAGATATGAAATGTCTTTAGTAACTATAAATTTTAGTACCTTCATTTAATCATTAAGGGTAGGCCACTTATTTCTCTGGTTAGGAACCTTAATAGTAACAACAAATCATTAAACAAACGAGATATTTCAAATTAATGATAGTCTATCTGTAGTCAGCTGAATTAGAATTGAATAATATATTGATCAACTTGCTTATTTAAACTTTCTATCTGATTTATAAATAATGCATATGGTATAATGCAATAACCATTCAGTTTACATATGCTTTTGAACTTGACTCACAGCATTTAAATTAGAATTTGTGTGTGTGTGTGTTATGATTTTGCATGAAAGTGGATGGATTAACTAGCCTTGAACTATAATAAGCTGAAAAATTCAAGTAACATGTCCATATTAACTTTTCTAGCAAAGAAAAGTAGATGTCAAAAATAAAGGTTACTAAAATATATAGTTATTACACTTGATATCAGATGTATATAATTATACAAGAAGATTGGCTTAAGATCCAAGCCTTAGGGTATTTGAATTTCAGGATATTAGCCTGATAGTAAAAAAAATAAATTATAGATATTGGATAGGTGTATAACCTAAATTCCAGGTTTGAATCATAAGGTTTTATAAGTAAAGGAAAAATTCAGAAGATGGCCAAAGCTAGGAGATCAAATTGTACTACCATTTAATGACTACTAATTATTAAAGCTTAGAAAAGATGGAAGTAGAGCAATACAGAGAGGAACCAACTCTGATTTATACAGCAGACAACCGAAAAAAATCAAATAATATTGTATACGTACTAAAATAAGGCATATAATAAATTTCTTATAAGGCATTCAAGCACCATAGTGGTCAACATTTCAATAATTCCACTTACTTAATCAAATTAATGTATTTTTTAAATCTTTATTCAGTTAGAAATTAATTTTTTAGATGTTACTAAATTCATTCATTGTAGTAAAAACTATTACTAATCAAAAGAATATAATGACCAAATAATCCCCTTCTCCCATATATATATATATAATAAAAAATAATAAATATAAGGGTAATTAACTAGGCACAGAAGTACTTTCGGTTAATTGCTTAACCCTCCTCAAATGCCATTAAATATAACAGCAGTAGAGGAAAGTTAAGCAATTAACAAAAAGTATTTCTGTGGATTGAAAGACGGTATATAATAGTTGCTTATCATTATATTTATTATTATTGCAGTAGTTTTTAATTAATGAACATTTTATTTGTGTGTATATATACAGCTCACAAATAAGCTCCTAACAAACTTTGCAGAATATCCCCAATCCCGGACCGGTTTCTGCTACTGGCATTCTCAGTGAGGTGCTAGGATGTTCAAGCATTAGATTAGAAATACCAGGACAAGTGCAGCACTTTATCTAATGTATAACTATTAAATAGGAAATCTGAAATTTTCAGATGTCCATATGTCTTCCAATCCAGCTATCTAACTTAAATAGCCATATAGGACTGAACTAAGTTTTGAAAAGCTTGTTAAGAGCTTATTTGCAAGCTCTATATATAACATTTGTAATACAGGCTTATTAAATTAGGTCATGTGACATCTGACATGATTTTTTTTTGGGAAGTGTATATATAATAAAAATTACCCCAAATACTAGTGCCACCATAGTATATGTCTTGTCATATTTTCATGCCATACACAAACTTGCAATTTAAATTCAGTTAAAACAAAATTACTTCAGATTTCAATAATCTTTCTACTTATTAATTGGCAAATGGGTATCTGCTTATTTTTGGCTATAGACTAAAACAAGAAAATCAAAATATAAGCTATCAACAATTGATTCCTTGTAATATATTGCTTATATTATCTGCAGAGAAATGTGACAATAATTACAAATTTTTATTGGTGTCGCAAAGCATGACTCTAAAATTGAATTTGAGCTGGGTAAACTTAAAAATTTAATCAGTAATACTTTGTTTAAAGAATTTTTTCTTTAAGGTACTCAGTTCATAAACAACCCTGTTAACCAAACAACATTGATTGATAAATGAATATTTAGCTATTCTTAGTGAAAAAAATAAGGCAAGAATGCTGCTCAAATCTTATTACCCATTCTGGTAAGTAATGATTTTCTCACATGGTCCCTTGTGAAAGGATGTAGAAGGGGCCTTTGACCTGAAATAAACTATTTAAAATATTTCATGATTTATATTCCTACTTATATTCTTAAAATCAAAACTAAAATGTAATATTTTGTATATATGTGTACATAAAAGGAAAACTTTATTTCAAAAATTAATCCATTATTCTTTGTGCAGACAATTGTCACAGTTACAGTGATGCAACATATATAATACATGAGATTATTCACTTTTAGCATTACTATTTCCTTTTAGTGACAGACTGTGATAATTTATGTAATAAGAAAATGTTAAATTTTTAGGGTATAAATTAAAGGAGATCAATTCGGTATTGATTTACTCAGCTACCTACATTTGATTTTATCTTTAGTTGAGTTTTTAAACACTGCTTCAACATCATGAAAGAATATTTGAATGTCTAATCAATAAATTGAAGATTTTTTTTGATTTGGAAAAATGGTTTATCAAAACACTACTATGTAATTTATAAATTCAAAGTGTAATCTATACCCTCTTATTACTTTTTATTGACATTCTTTTTTCCTCAAATTTTAGTATTATTTGGATTTTTCAATTTCTTATTTGGTTTTGAGAAAATGAAGGAGCAGTGGTGAAGTGAGAGAGGGAGGAAAAATACAGTCAAACATAAGTTTTCAATATTGATTTAAAATTTCTCAGAATACTACCTAATACTGACATTTCCAAATTAATTTAGGGATAATTTCAAACAACCATTTTGTATTTGTAATTGACATATTTGTTTGGAATTTTTATTCATATTATTTTGTCTTTAATATTAAAAAATTTCTTATTTGGTTTTAACAGTGAGATGGGGGGATTACAGGCAATTGTAAATGTTATTAACTTTAAAAAAAAAAACCCCCATTAATTTCCAACTACATTCAGGCCTATTAAAAATAAAACAGTTCAAATAAGAATGAACTGTCTGGTTTTAAAACAACAACCACAATAAATGAAAAAAAAGTTAAAATGAAATTTATTTCTTATTTCTTTGGATTCTCACTGCATAAAAGGCCATCAACACTTTCTACAAACTGAGTAACTTGTCATGGATGGACAATGCAAAATTGCTCTTAACTCCCCCATAGCTTCATAGATGACCTGAGATCTAAATGAAGAAAAAAAACTAATAATCCAACAATTTAAAGAACAACTCTAAATATAATGTTTACATTTCTTTTTTCAAATAAAAACATTTTTGTTTCTCACGTGTCATAGCAGTAGCCGGGAAGCGAACCCGCCAACCCGGGACAACTTCTTGTAAAGCAGCCGTCGCTGACCTCTCAACCACCAATACTTGACCAAATAAAAACATTTTAAAAACATCAATGAATTAATTTCTAAAAAGTAAAAAAAAAGTATAGATATAATAGAGACCTCCATATTTCCCCATTCTTTTTAAATTCATATAAATAAAGATATAATAAAAGACAAATGACCCCCAAGATGCATTTCATGCTGAACCAGCACTCATCAGTTGGCCCAGGTCACTATCTCTCATATATATCTTTATTATATGCAAAGTATTTATCTAGAGTAAATTGTTACATTTTCATTTACCATTGTCACACTTCCTCCACTCACAGCTTTGACGCCATCCATTTCAGATAAATACACTAATGATTATTACTAATCATTTTCGAAACTAGAGATTATTTCTAACACAGATATAAACCTTAAACCTCAGTTGAAGATTAATATATCTGATTTAAATAATATGCAGTAAAATGTTTATTTTTAGTTTTTTGTAGTATTTTTGAACTCTTTACTAATCTAGATTTTAAATACATAAAGTACATTTAAACTTAAATTTATCAATTAGTTATCCCAGAATTATATTATAATGTAGGTACAGTCTTTTAAAGAGACAAAGAGAAAATAAAACATAGGTAGTCAAGTAAATCCGTACCAGTAATTCTCTAGCTAAAAATTCTGAATCTTAAAGTTCTCAAATCCATTCCAATTCTGAAACTTCCGGTGCTCAAATTTCTTATGAACTCCTTAACAATAAAGTCATTATGACTAATAAGAATTAACTCTGTGTAATTTAGTGCAGTCGTAAAGTCTTTAAATTCTGGATTGTATGGTTCTCAAATTAATTCCAGTCTTAGTATTTCTGGTGCTCAAACTTCTTATGAACTCCTGAGCCATAAAACCATTATGATTAATAATAATTATCCTTGTGTGGGTTTGGTGCAAATTCTGTATTGTGAGGTTCTTAAATCAATTCCAGTCCTAGTATTTCTGGTGCTCAAACTTCTTATGAACTCCTGAGCCATAAAACCATTATGATTAATAATAATTATCCCTGTGTGATTTTGTGAAAATTCTGGATTGTACGGTTCTTAAATCAATTCCAGTCCTAGCATTTCTGGTGCTCAAACTTCTTATGAACTCCTGAGCAATAAAACCATTATGATTAATAATAATTATCCCTGTGTGGTTTGGTGAAAATTTTGGATTGTAAGGTTCTTAAATCAATTCCAGTCCTAGCATTTCTGGTGCTCAAACTTCTTATGAACTCCTGAGATGTAAAACCAGTATGATTACTAATAATTATCTCTACATGATTTGGTGCAGTGGTAAAGTATTCAAATTCTGAATAGTAAGAATCTCAGATCATTCCAGTTCTGCTACATCTGAGGTTCAAACATTTTATGAACTTCCAAACAGTAAAGCAATTTGATTATTCATTTATTACATGTATTTACTAAGGTGATTTGAATTGGTTATTTGAGTTCAATAAAATGATATTAAAAAAATATGATTCAAATTTGCAAATGTACATTGAAGTGGTTTCTTTTTGCTTTATAATCTAATGCTAAGTGCTCTTTTGTTGATATTCTCATAATCATAATTAAATTAATTATTGTGCTGCTTTATTTATACTGTAATTATGCATGCATTTTTATTTAAATTAGCTCATTAAAATATTTCATTTGTTAGATAATTGTACACTGTTTTTATTATGATTCTATCGTTAACAATAAACCTCGCCTCCTTGAGCTTTCTTTTTCTGTCGTCACAATTCATACACATTAAACTGGTTGTCTGTAAGTCAAAGCTATAACCAAATTGGTTTTTATGGTCCCAAAATACAGATTTACATTCCAGATCATTTTTAGCATCCTTATATATGTATTTAGGCTGTGCTAAGGTGATTGAGATATAAGCTGTAGATTCCCCATGATGTACAACCATGCAACCTGCATGTTGTATCAAATGTCATATACTATCTACAGTGTGTCCTCCTTTCATAATTTGTCTCTAGTGCTGTTAATATATTAAGAAATTAGGGGAGCGGGATGCAGAAACTAACGTTAAATGTTGGATTGTAGATATTTTTAATTTTGTTTGTTAATTTCAGAATATAAGATATGCTAAGACATGGCTTATTTTCATTTTGCGATTGAATATTTAAATGAGCTAATTTAAATATAAATGCATATATAATTACAATATAAATAAAACAGCAACAATAATTCATTTAAGTATGGCTATGATGAACTTCATCGAAAGTGCCTTAGAATTAGATTATATATATATAAAAAAAAACATATCAATATGCAGATGAACAAATGTTTGCAAATTTGAGTTAAATTAAAACTACAAATGAAGAGAAAAATTAATATTAAAATATATAATTATAAACAGAAAAGTGTGTTATCGAAGAGCATTGGATCTAGGTTTATGATTATGGTTTTGATTGTTAAATTAATTTTTAAATCATTAATAGAAAATTCATAAATATGTACAAAGTAGTGAATTCCATTGTATAATAAATTTTAAAAAAGATACCACCTTTTAGATAGTAAATAACTACTTCAACTATAACCAGCTGTTATGTTATCTAATTTAATGTATGCATGTAAGACTTTGTTATGCTATCGATGTAATAGAAAGGGATTGGAAAAATTCATTTAAAGATATTAATTTTAAAAATATAATGGAAAGATCATAAAGCCAATGAATATATAACTTGCTGAATGTGATATTATACATTTCATTATTGTACAATAACAGCATTTAATTGGATATGTAAAACAGGTGAACAGTACAAGATTTCCTCAAAAGAATGTTTATGAGGAATATAAATATGGTTTACATGGGAAAACTAAACTCTGTTTATCTTATAAAAAATATCTCAAAAGCATTCTAAATGAAGTACAATGTTTATTATTTTCATTAGGAAAATATAGTAGAGAGTAAATACATTGGAGAGATAAAGAGATATGATAACAAAATACTATAAAAAAGTTATATGCAAGACTCGTTAGAAGAGAGCATTAGAAAATACCAAACTGAATGATGAATCATTTTCTATATGCGGATATATTTGTTGTTCACAGATGGTTTGTATAGTCATTGTAAGACTTATTTTCTAGTTTATTATTATTATTTGTTCTATTTTTTCCTTTGGAATTGGAATAGCCATATTCATTTACAAATGTCTGTTACTGAAATCTGATTAATCAAGAAATATTATTAATTTAGTTAAATTCAAATACATCAATCATTAACATCAAATTAAGAAACTGTTGGGCGATCAAATAATAAATATATTTTTTCAACACCATATTACTTTTGTCTCTATATTGACTTTAAATAGAAAATCTATTTTTTCCTATTCTAGTTATGATACCTAGTGTAAATGACAGTTAATAGAATTTACACTAAGTGGCAGGACATGAGCAGAAAAATAGACTTGCTCCTTAAATGTATTCTAAAATAGAAATTTAGAGCAAAAGAAGAATGCATTATTATTCTTAGAAAATGATTCAAAGCTTAGAACATTTTCTATTTTATAATTAGAATGATATATACACACATCATTTAATCATAAATAAGTATGGATCTTCTAATTCCAAGCTTAAAAGAGAGAGATATATAGCAAAAGACAGAGAAAGAATATACAGATTGAGTTTAAAATTGAGTTTTACAGTGAATATTCAAATCAATCTATTGAACATAAATACAATGACATATAGACCATGCTCATCCATTTTGCTATTTATTTCCTATTTTGTGTTGTTTTTTAATTTCTTCAGCAGAAGATTTTTCTTTCTGGATTACTTCAACATCATATCTAACTGTAGCTCTCCAATGTAATCACATCTTTGTCATATCTTGTCACTGAAAATAAGCAACATTGCATCTTTTCAGAAGGTCTTTGAAATAACCCTTATAAGGTAAATGGAGTATACATCTTTAATGATAATGGTACTCAAGTTCACCAAACATTATTTTAAGACATTTTGCATTGTCTATTTGCTTTACATGACCAATACAAGGAAGAAGTGATTTTGCAATAGTGGATCCTATAATACCATAAGTAGCAAGTTGGAAAAATATATATTGATTGGTTTTGGTAGCATTGTATTCCTAGTATTTTTGTGGAACATCTTTAAATGAAACTTCTCCAATGTGTTCATTTTGACCCATTTTGCATTAATAGGATGTCTAAGTATCACTTCTATAAAATAAATTATGTAAGGTAAGAGTTCCACAACCAAATAACTTAGTTCCCTGTGATGAAACACTTCATCAGTTAACTTTTTAATAGCAGCAACATCACGTTATGATCCATATTGCATCTCAGTACCTCAATCCATATTTCTACTCTTAAACTACCAAGGTATTCAAATTGATATATATATACTTTCAAACTAAAAGCGAAGGATTTTTTCCATCATTAGTAGATAAAGAACTTGGGTTATTTGAATATTAATTATTAAACCAGTCTTTATATGTTGCATTCAAAACATTAAGTACATTCTGTAAATCTTCTTTTGAACTAGAACAAATAGTGCAATAATCATCATATTGCAAACCCAGAATCTAAGAAGATGAGTTTCTGTTTTTTTTAATGGATCGAAATTGAAAACTCTACCATTCAATATATACCATCTTCATTCCTGTTTGATTAAACTGCCTACAAATAATTTCAATGATCAGTCATAATAATTGAAAACAGTGTTGGAGTAAATATACATCCTTGTTAAACATCAGTTTTTATTTCTAATGCATCGGGATTTCCACTTATAAAAATAACCATTCTCTTTTGAAGTTGAAAAAAAAAAAAAATTGTAAATAATTATATTTTACTTTTGTAGATATTGTACTTTGTATTTTCTTTTTATTTTTAAATAAAGTTTTACCTAAAAGCAAACAAAAACAAAAGAAAAGTAGAAGAATGCTTTTAAGTGCTTTTTTTTTTTTTAAAAAAAAAACAACTACTAATGAAGCCATATTATTAAAATTCAGTCTAAACTTACTCTTAAAAATTTTTTCTGCTTTATATATATGACAATCAGATTAATTCAGGGTTTCTCATCCATTTTTTTAATTGTCGTTCCTCTTAAAGAGTTTTTTTTTTTCATGTGTCAAAGTGTTGACCGGGAAGCGAACCCGGGCCAGCTGCTTGGAAGACAGCTTTGTTAACCACTATGGTATCAACGCTTGACAACGAATTTTTAGATAAATTTTTCTTAATCGTCCCCATAAAATTTTAAACAAGAAAATATTTTATTTATTCAATTTTGAAGAATTCCTGATTGTAATACGAGATTTTTTTGCCCCATCTCCCAAAAAAATTTAATTGTCACCCTCAAAAGAGCAATTTAACCACCATTAAAAATCCCATGATTAATTGAAAACATTCTTAATTCATATCCCATAATCTTCTAAGCTAAACTATTTAGCTAGTGAAAAAATACACCTTTTTCATTACATATCATTGCGATATCATTATATAAATTTTGGATGGGCAAGTTGTGGGCCATTTCAAGCTTATCTGATGTACATGAGAGCAATAGTTTTTAGGGGTTCAAAATAAAAAAAATGTTAAAATAATATAAAACTATTTATTTCAATATTTATTAATCACTAGCAAGACCAAAACTATTATTATCATCATTACATTATTTATTTTTCTCTCATCCTATCTATGCCCCCTATTGTCAACTTTAGAAACTAATAAATGTTAGTTGATAGTACTTAATAAATCTTTGTCTTGTGCTGTTCTACCCAATATCCCCAGACTAAAATTTATTAAAATCTATCAACTGGCAGCTATTAACTACAAAGCATATAGTAAATGAATAGAGGTGAAGTGTATCCTGCTAAAACAATAATGTGTAAGCTAGAGTCATTTGTTGAAATCATGCAATATTATTTATTATTAGATTTCATCATTATAGTCAACCATTATCAATCCATTGCAGAATGAAGATGTCTTCAAGTTCAATCCATCTCTGATTTCTAGTCTCTCTTCTCCACATCACCATGTACACATACTTATTTCATTCTTCCATCTTACATGTGGTCTCTTTCTGGGTCTTTTTACAATTTCCTGGAATCCAGTTTAAGATTTCAATTGTCCATTTATTATCATCTCTTCTAGCAATATGTTCAACATATAATTATATAATTGTAAATATATATATATACATAAAAATATACAATGTTAATCCTAAAATTTTAAGACAAAAATTTAGTGAGATATTTGTCATTTTCCAAGGTATAAATGAAGTATACAAGATGTGTTTTAAATTTTTATCAATTATTCGGGATCTAACATATTCACATTTATACGTGCTTCAATATTTTTTATACTAAAAACAAATAAATACATCAGGTAAGAATTTTCACGTTCGAGGCACCCATATTTAGAGAAGTAAATATTTGATCTTTATTACCAAATAATAATAATAACAGCAGCAACAACAAATCACCTAATTTCCAGTTTAGCAATATGATAAAACTAGAGCAGCTCTTTTATTCTAGTGCCATCTAGTGTAATCTTGAGTAATCAGTAATTACCAGATGCATATAAGATTCTTATCCTAGCTATAATAATGATGATAATGATGATAATAATAATAATAATAATAACAATAACAACATATAAACATAAACGATGTGAAAGTTGATAAAACCCAGGTCATATCTAGTGTGAGAGCAGTGAAATAAAAAAAGATGTTGGACTGCCAATATAACATGGAGATCAAGGTGTTTGATACTTCTAACATATCTGATGACCAAAAGTGATTTGTGAAAGATTTGTATAGTGACAGAAGTTGATATGAGTTTCTGTACTTATATATCTTTGTTATACAATAAAGATGAAATGAAAAAGGAGTAAAAAATTAGATATTATATATATAACACCATATTCTAAACATTTTGCATTAAGAAAGAAGAATACTTGAATTAATTGTTAAATGAATAAAATAATCTTTGTTGATTAAATAAGCAAAACTTTTGTGCTCAATTTGCCACATGCTTATTCAATGTCAGATGACCTCCCAAGTAGATAATTAAGTCTGAGTGCTTAAGGTAAGATCAATAGACTTCTTGTTTAGCTGTTATACATAAACTTTTTAAAAGCTACCAAACAGACAACATGGTCTAAATTTACAGTCGGATTTGGGGAGAATGTATATATGAAAGATTTTAATAAAATATTTTTTTCTAAAAAAGCCATTATTTACATCTCAATTTTTATTAGTTAAATTAAAAACGTAGTTTAAATGTTACATAGTATTAGAAAGTGTCTGTATATATTCTTATATCTCATTGGAGTGATAGGATGTACTATCTAAGCAATTTGTAGTAGTAGCCCCAGGAAATAAAAACCATATTTTGTCCTAGTCTTTTTATTAACTCAGCCTTAAAGTATTGCCCTTTTTTATTTCTATATGTTTTATAACACTGTTTCTTTAAGTAGACTAATAACCTGTTAATTTAGATTACCTTTAATCATTTTATTTCTCATTATTATTTAGGTTATATGCAATTTTTTGCTATCCTTGGGACAATTCTAGAGATGTAGATTCAAAAGCAAATGATGATTCATGAACTTGAAATAAAATTTTCAACATACAAAGCTTGAAAATCATGTCATACAAGTTAAGACAATTTAATTATTAATTTTTTTATTCATATATGAGTCAAAATTTAAATTTGACAAACATATTGTAAAGCTTTTATTTATTTCTTAAAATAAAGGTATTTTTTAAAGTAAAAGTATAATACTAAGTCCATGATAGATATCATCAATTAGAGAGATTATTGCAAATAAAAAACTTTCACGATTCTAGCTAAATTTGTTCTTCTTTTCCTCTCAATTAATAAGTTCTTGAACTGAATTAATGCAAGACCATATTATTAACATTCATATGTTTATTTCTAGTTTAACATAATTTAATTTTTTTTTGCAGGTTTTCAAATTGTTGCTATCAATTGAGGGCAAAAGTTTGAACTAAAATATATATTAATTGATATTAATTTCAGTCAAAATACCTAGATGTGAGTATTGTTAAATGAAAAGTACATTCAATGGGTTTCATTATATTTGAAAGTATTCATTGCATTTGCATGTCCTCAACTAAAATTGAATATCATAAATTTGCATATAATTTGTTTATTCACTTAGTTTTGGAAAGTTAACTTTAATAATTGTTTATTGCTAAGTATGTGATGTTTGTATTCAGATTTTATTTGAGCACATTTCTTCTTTAGACAAAAATAAATTATGTGAAAATAAATTAATATAAAACAGAAAATACTTAATGGTAAATAAAAATGTTTATTATAAACAAGCATAGTCATTATTTTTTATCATTATTTTTGCAATTATGATTTGAAGTTTCACATTTTAAACTCTATTTTTCTTGCTTAATTCATCATCATCATCAACCATTATCAATACATTGCAGGTTGAAGGTCTCTCCAAGTTCAATCCATCTTCTCCGATCTTTAGCTTCTCTTCTCCACATCACCCCTGCACACTTTCTTATTTCATCCATCCATCCAACATGTAATCACTTTCTGGGTCTTTTACAATCTTTTTGAATCCAGTTTAAGATTTCAATTGTCCATCTATTATCATCTCTTCTAGAAATATGTCCAGCCCAACTCCACTGCAGTCTTTTAATTTTTTTAGTGAGGTCAGTAATACCTGTTTTGTGTTTTCAATCTCTTCTTGTTACTTCTAACATGCATCTCTCCATACTTCTTTGAGTGGTCTGAAGTCTTCGTATTGCTCTTCTATTAAGTGTCTGAGTCTCAGATCTATAAGTAAAAACTGGTAAAACACATATAAATAAATAAATGTGTTTTAATAAATGTGCTTTACCAGTTCTTGCTTAATTATAATACATTATTAATACATATTTGGTGATGAATTACTTTTTAAACTTTAAACAACAACTTTATAGTCCAAAGGCTAAAACAAAATATTTAGTTTTGTTTATTTATTTCTGTTTATTGCTCTTTTTGATTATTTAATACTTGAAAGTTGAGATATGCAAGTTAATACAATAAGGTATAAAAAACTGAATTTTGTTTAATATCACTAAGCTAGCTTTCAGCAAATTCTCACCAGAATCATAGTGCAGAACAAGACCTCACAATTGAGAATCTAAATACGTAATGGTTGAAAAATATGCAAATTTGTTCCAGTATGCAAATTATATATTCCATTTCTTTGATTTGCAAATTTGTCCTATTATTTTTAAAATTATTTTGATTTTTAAATTTGTGATATTAAATAATAATATTATTTTAAATAATATTATTAATGAGGTTTTATTTTTTAAAAATAATAACTATGAAAAATAATACCAAAGCGGTTTAAGACTGCATACCAGAAGGTTTCATAGTTAATTTATCATTTTGTCTGCTTTTGGATATTTATAATGTTAAAATAGCTTCAGTCTTAAAAAGACTAAAGTCTTTCAAGCTTGTCAGCTTTTACGAATTGGATGACTTGCATATGATCACTATTCATATGAATCTGCGATGAATACTTACTATCACATCCCAAAAAATTTTTGATTAGGATACTTTTTATAATTTGGTATCTAGATAGAAGTTATTCTAAATCATCATTTATCATGCATACATGTGTGTTATCATTTGTATTCAAAAAATATTTAGGCAATTCTTCAAAGTTATAAACTAATTGGAATCGTTTTTTGTCATTTAGAGGTGAAGAGCATTACTAAAAGTGAAAAAAAATAGAAAGAAGAAAAAAACTAGTAATAATATAATAAGTGAATGATTTATTGCAAAGGTAATTTGAGCATAGAATTTCAAATACTGAAAATTGAACATAGATATTTGAGTTGCCAGAAATAATGGAGCTAAGCTACGATTCCTAAGCAGTTATTACATAGAGCAAAGCATATGATGTATTTCATTAAAGAAGAGCCAGGAGGAAACCATGTATGAGATGGATGGATAAAATAAATATGTTTGTTAGTGTGATCTGGAGAAGAAGAGCTACCAATTGGAGATGATCTTCTAAACTGGGTAAGACCTTCATGCTGAAATAGTTCAATAATTGTTGTTGATGATTTTATGAACTTCACATACACAAAAATAAAAAAACAAAACAAAGCAAAGTATAGAAAAATGTAAAAAAAAAACTATGTAGAACAACTTTTGGAATTTGATTTTAATACAACTAAGAACACTATAAATACATTTCAAACTGTACTAATTAGTAGAACTTTGAAATGTGCGTTTAATAATATTGATATCTAATTATTTTGAATTAAACTCTAAAACAGGAAGACATATGATAAAACTAATCACTATCCAGTGTTTTCCCTTGTGATTCAAAATTTCTTTTCTATAAAATATAATATCAAATGGCTTTATAACTTAGTAGATTAAAAGAAGGTTGATTGTTGGAAAACTCAGTACTGGAAATTATCCTAGATACATTCCAGAATAATACCTTGCCTCTGCTTTAAACAAAGTAGGGCAAAATACTCTAATAGTTCTATATTGCTCAAAAGTTCGTGACAAATTAAGCACCTAAAGTAAAAGTCCTAGAAACAATTAAGAAATTTATACTTCGAATCTAATCCTCGGCCGTTACCTAGCGACAGAAAGCAAAATAATGAAAGGTCTTTATTGCTAGAGAATTTATAAGGAGTTTAATCATCAGCGGTTCCAGCAAGGGTATCGATTGAAGGGCTGCTCATTTCAGATTCAGACACTTTGACACTGCATTAATCCATATGAAGTTTTTTCTTCAATAATAATAATCGAATAGTTACCGCTAGAGAGATCATAAAACATTCAAGAACGGAAAATGCCGAGATTAGTAGGCTTTTACCGAACTTTTGATTTTTACTGCACCGTGGGTTATCTAATGCTGTTGCACTTATATGTACACGACAGTTTAATTTGGGCGTTTATCAGTGCAGTATTTAAAGTGCACGCATTATTTTGTATATTTCCAAGAGTTTCCAAATTAAAAATTACTGCTGCATTTTAATTAAAAATAGGTTTTACAAGACATATTAGATTTAATAAAAGAGAAAATCTTTCTTAACGGTAATTATCATAATGCATATTAAAATTATTGATTAGTGTATTATATTAGTATTAGCACACGTCAAAATCTAAATAACAAGAATAAAAAATTACATTTCTGCTACTAAGTAAATTTATCTCAGATATTTAATATATAAAAATTAATTAAACAAACGCCATTAAATGTATTCTGCTTTATTTATTTATAATAAATCTACTATAAAATAAAAGTGCATAAAAATATATATAAACCGATGTACGTCGCTAATTGTATTTAACTATCCATTTCTCACCCTCTATCTATCTATCTATCTATCTATCTATCTATCTATCTATCTATCTATCTATCTATCTATCTATCTATCTATCTATCTATCTATCTATCTATCTATCTATCTATCTACCTACCTACCTACCTACCTACCTATCTACCTACCTACCTAATAGGATAGTGGTGGCTATGGTTGTTTAAGAGCCAAAGACACCAAAATGTATGGGTGCTGAACTGAGTTCAGACCCATATGACTCCTTAAGCTATTGAGCTTAGATTGAAAATATTATTGTGTTTTCAATTTCATTCTCATAGTTTTGTAGTTAAGTAGAGTTAAAAGGTGGCTGCTGGAGGGTTGCATTAGATCCTAAGATCTAGGTGCAGTGCTCTCAGATCCAAGGCTCCTCACTGACGATGGCCACAAGCCAGAAACTAGTCTGGAGATATTGGATGAGTAGGCACTAGATAGGGAATTTATGCACAAGCCTTCTGGCATCCATTGATTACTCTGGTTGGCACAGGGTGGCACTACTGTATGGAGAGTTTTGCCTTTGTTTACATTATGTATTGTACTGTAAACAGTTTGCGAGCTATTATCTACTATATACAATGTATTACAGGGAAGCTTGGTACAAAATGTAGCAAATATCACGTCTATTGCACAACGATTTTTAAATTTGCCACTCCCCAATTGGTTAATCAGGGTTCAGTTAAACCATTCACTACCAAATAAATATATGGTAACTGACCCTCAACTTTCTGTCAGTCAGAAGTATGATATGATATTTTATAAAGCTATTCTTTATTTTTAAACAATAATTTTTGAGTCTATTTCTAGCAAATAATTTTAAATTGTATGACATGCTGATTATAATTAACTGGTAATAGTAAATAACACGTGATCAGGGACTGCTAATGAATAAATGACACATGAATACATGCAAACATCCACAGAAATAAAATGCCATTGTTCAACAAAAATAAATGAATGATTCAAATTTTTATATATTTGCTACTTGAAAAAAAAAGTATGTACTGTCAAGCGTTGGTGGCCAAGTGGTTAGCACAGCTGCCTTACAAGCAGTTGTTCCGGGTTCGCTTCCCGGCCGACGCTTTGACATATGAAAAAAAAAGTATGTACTCATTATTTACAAGTTTGACACGTGACCTTCCTACGAAAATTCCGATAGCTTTATCCTAGAATAATTAAGTGATAAACAGAATGTTGATAAAGACTTAAGTTGAAAATGAAAGCTACCGAGATGTTTTATCTTAGTTTTAGTATCAGTTATTTTGTTTTTAACAGCAGTGGAAAAATTTCTTGATGGCAAACAAAAAGTTAAAAATAATGAAAAGAGAAAAAATACAGTAATAAATTTGAAAAATGTCATTTTTTTTCCTAGAGATTATAACATTCTCTCAAACAAAATAATTAACATTGAAATTAGTTCAATTATGAAAATGATAAATTCCTTGCGAAAACATAATCAATGAATAATTAGTCACAATTCCCTCATTAATAATGAAGTTAAAATCTTAATTAAAAACAAGGATAAATTTGAAACTACAGTATTATTATTATTATTATTTTTAATAAAATGGTAACTTTCAGAACGTTCTATTAATTGTATACACGTAAGCGTTAATAAACTGTTAAAAGTGATTATATGTTAATTTTTAGGTTTGTGATTATATATGAGAGGGGGGTAAAACAATCTTCAAATAATTCTCTTCAAAGCAAAAGCACTCTCTACGACTCCTGATGAAGAAATGGTTCAAGCAGACTGCAATATTCAGTTAGTTGGTCAACTCCTGAATGGTGAAAGTTTTTCCATTCTTGTTTTAGCTATTAGATAATAATTATTAGATACTCATTTACCAACCAATATTAGGAGTTAGCTGATTTAGCTGTTTTAACTACCCCCCCCCCGCCATTTGCAAACTGTTAAAACTATTTTAATAAATACTTTTATTCTCTCTTTACTGCTAGGCCATTTAATATAAGCTTCATAATAAATAGATACCAGATGGGAATATTTAATAAATTATTATACAGTGCTATCCTATACAAATATCCCCAGCATAGTTTTTAGCTTATGGATTTTATTGGGGAAGAGCTTTTTCGATTTTTTTGAACCATGCAATGGAATCTAAATGTCTGGGAATGCACTGGATAAAGACTTATTAAATAATTGTCATCATCATCATCCATTTTAACCGTTATTGATCCATTGAAGAATGAAGGTCTTTCCAAATTAAGCCCAGTTTCTCCATATCCTCCCAATAAACTTTCTTATTTTATCCATCCACTTCACATGTGGACTCTTTTTAGATCTTTTATAATCTTTTGGAATCTAGTTTAAGATTTCAAATGTGCGTCTATTAAAATCTTTTCTAGAAATACGTTCAACCCAAGTCCACTTCAATCTTTTAATTCTTTCAATAATTTCAGTAACATCGTTTTGTTCTCTCACCCACAAATTTCATTTTGAATCTTTTCTTGTTTCTTCTAACATACATCATTTCATACTTAGTTGAGTGATCTGAAGTCTTCATATTGCTCTTCTGTTAAGTGTCCAAGTCTTAGATCCATAAGTAAGAACTGGTAAAACACATTTATTAAACATTTTCTTCTTCAAACACATAGACATATTTCCTTTTAATAATAAGTTATTTCTACTAAAAGCATTCCAACCATGTTTAATTCTATGATTAATTTCTTCCATTGTTTCCAACTGTAGGAATGATCTGACTAAGGTATTTGTAATTGTAAACTTCTTTTAACTCATCATTATCAGCCTTTATTTTTTTCTTTTGAGAAAATCCATTAAACAATACTTTAGTTAAGCACTACTATCTGGCATATATTGATTATTAAAATTTACACTAGCTAGCATAAGAATGGAGAGAATGAAAGAGTTTGTTAATGAAAAGCAGTGAGTAAACTGGAATCAATGTTGATCAAAACAAGGCACTTCAAATATCCATAATTGAATCTGTGAGATAATAGTCAATTATTATATGCTGGCCACTTTTTTAAAAATAGAGACCAGATTTAATGCTGGACAATGTACATTAATCTTTAAAAAATTGACACAATGTGTGTTAATTTGTGTGTAAACACGTTCTTGCTAAATTGATTAATTTTATTTCCTTATTGCTAAAGTTAATTTATTATTTATAATAAATGTGTGTTGCAATTTATTATTGTATCTATTTTGAAATGTATCAAAATTATTATAATTACATAAACAATAGTTTTATATTTCCAAAGTTATGTTTAATAAAAAGTTTATTAAAAGTATATTTTAAAAATAGTATTTAAATAAAGTTTCAAATATATGATTTAATAAGATTCATTAAATAAATTAGTTTTTTTTTTAAAAAGAAATAAAACCAGACAAAATTAATTTGTATATAAATTTTTATTGTCTGAAATTTCATTGACCAATCAGGTAAGGGATCAATTATGGTTATAAATACAGGAGTCATGTCATTGTTGTGGTGGTCTATTAAATTTTTCTTTAATCAAGTCAATTTCAAAGAATAAAAACTATTCCGTATAGTGTACATTTTAAGTTATAAATGTCTTTAAATTTTTTATTTTGTTAGTAAAGTGTTAAAAGTAGTTTATAAAATTATGAATAATAATTTAGAAGTTTATTCAAATTGTGTAATATGATGTAAAATAAACCATATTCCTTGTCAGTGTGGGGGAAAAAACCAATTAGAAGCTATGACGATGAGTGGTAAAAATATGAGTTATCAAACAGAAATGCCAATAGACAGAGGACTATGTCAGGGAATGTGGTGTTTAGACTGAAGAGCAATGCAAAGGATTTATAAGGATTTTTTAATCATATTCGTATGTTTGATATTAAAGAACAGTCTCATGTAATTTTAGTAGGCAACCATAAAAAGCATAGACTTTCATTTGAGAAAGATATTAATCTTTGCTATTAATTTTTTTTTTTTAGAATTTATAGTCATTTTAAGAAAAAAAATGAATACTAATTAATTATTTCTTGAAAATGAATTTATTATCTACTTGTCCGTTATGTGTAATTTGCAAATTTTTTTAATCTATGAGATATATACTAACCTTATGGAGAATTGTAGTAAAAGAATAAATATGAATTGGTGTAAGAAGAGCTTATAAGTTATAAGTCAGCTATAAATATTGTTTAAAATCTATACTAACCTGAAGGAGAACATTTTAAATGCATAATGTAATTAAAATAGTGCAAGTTATTAGTAATCAAATATGAACGAAGAATTATAAAATTGTAAGAACTCACTAGTGATATAATTAAAATTATTTATAATGCTTTTATGGGAAAAGTTAGAGATTTTGTTTAAAAATGAAAGAATGTTACCATAAGTTATTAAAATGCAAACTGAAGAAAGAAACCTTTAAATGTAATAATTCTTTTATTAAATAACCAATACGTATTACTAACTTTTGTGTGGAATTTGCTGTATTGGAGAACAATATTTCCATTTGATTTTTATTTAAAATTTTTGTGTCTGTGTTGCTAGGAGTGAAAAGTGCATTGGGGAGAGAGAAGGAAAAAAATCTCCTTAGTTAAATAAAAGTTGTCATGGTAACGGGAACTTCCTTCCTGAATTTCAACTTCAAGAAAAATGAAAGGACACCTTTATTATTTTTTCTTTCTCTTAGATAAGAAATAGATGTAGTGAATTTAATAAATATATGTATTCTTAAGTTTAAGATGTTGTTTGATGTTTATATAATATGTGAATTTTATCATTAATTTTTTGATATAAAAAAAGTGAGGAAAAATTAATATTTTTCTTTAATGATAATGAATCTATAATTGGGTGGAAGTAATTCAACGAGAGAGGACCAAGAGGATCATCATAATAATCAAGGTGATAAGATTAAAATTTTATTAATGTATTTAAATTTTAATCTTGGTATTTATGCCAATGATAAATCAGGTATACTGAATATTGTATTTATTCTATTTATTTATGCTAGAATAATTTGTTTTAGAAATATGAATACACATGTTCTATGTTGGATATGTTTGGATACGATCTAAAAGTATAAATAAAATGTTATAAGCAGTATCTATTTAGATACTATATGTGTAACTGATCTCTGAATTGTTTTTTTTTATAAAGAATTCAAATGAATGAATTATTATAAGTTAAACATCTAAAATCATTTGTTTGTGCTATATTTAATCTTCTTGATATTTTAATGAATGCCATGAACTGAAGTTTACAAATTATATTATGATGATATGTTTAATAATTTCTTTGCAATGTTATTATGAGTTACACAGAGTGTATATGATAGACTGATAGTGGTTTGGGAGAGTAGAATTAGGAAATCCTGTAGTGCAAGGTATTTCTTTTGAATATTAAGTATAATACAGTTAACATAGGTCTGTATATTTTTATGATTCATGGTTAATAGCATTTCTTTCTGTAAGTCAGTAAATGCTCAGGGAGAAGCTGTGACAGGAATTTGAGGTAGACACAAAATATGTGCCTTAAGCTCTATATCCATGTTTTCATTGTTTTTTTCCAAGTTCTTGTCATTTTTAATCACTCATTGTTAATCACTACTATCATCACTGGTTCATAAATTGTAATTGGTTTTGTTAAAAATGTTTGAAGAATAATAACTAGATTATTAAATGATGGTTAAAATTTTTGAAAGGCAAGAAAAGCAAAATATTAACAAATGATGTCTAACTAGAGTGTTAAATCAAGTTTTGTGGAATGATTTGATATTCCAAAAGTATTTTAAGAGATCAAAAAAGTTATCAAGTGTATATTAAAGTCATATAAAAGATGTTAAACCATTAAACATCACATGATCACCATTTCTTACGCTAGCACATCTGTTATTAACAAAGACAAAATTCTTCACACAGTAGTGCCACACAGTGCCAATCAGAATAATCAATGGATGTCAGAGGCCTGTGCATAAAACCCCCATCTAGTGCCTACTCATCCAATATCCCCAGACTAGTTTCTGGCTTGTGTAGTATTGCGGTAAAAAAACTTAATATTGAAGAATATATTTTGCTTAGTAATGTATAATATAACAAATCAACTGTTTAGATAATGAGTATGAAAATTTCATTGAAATATTTAGATAAATGTTTCATTATCAATGAATATTTCATTTATGAATCTACAATTATTTAAAATTATGTTTATTGTAATAATAATGCTAAAGTGTATTACTGTTATATATCTAGAAAAAGATAATATGATTATAATACAGAAATATATTTTTGATTCCATGCAAGTGTTAAAATTATTTAAATGTGTAATCTAAGAAAAATGCTAGAATATCTTAATAAGTGTGTTTTAAAAAAACATATTTGAATTGGAAATTACTTTTTTTTATGTAAATATTTTTTTGAATATAATTATTTGAATTTTGCATAATTTAAATTTTTGAAAAATATTATATTTGTAAATTTTAAATTTTATATTTGTTATAATAAATTGTTAATGTTGTTTTGAGTTAACTTAATATCTTGAGAGTTTCTTTTCTTGTTCCGTCCAAGTCATTAAGAATCATCCTAACCACACACCTGCATTATAAGAATTAATTATATCTTGATATAATTGCACATGATTTAAAGAAGATAAAGTATGATTATTATATTATTATCATTGAAGATATTACTTATTAAATCTTAAGAATTGTATCATGCAAATTTTTCATTATCTGATGTAATAGTTATAACAAAGTGTGATTTTTTAATATGCCATGTGGAGAAATACAGTTATAAATATAATGCAAAATAAGATTGACATTATTTTGAATTTATTTAAGATAATAAATATTACTGATTAGCAAATTAGATAGATGAGTTTGTTGAAATAAGAATTATTGAATAGTGTCAATTTTATTGATTGTTATGATATAGCTAGGTATATGTAAAATCCATCACTATATATAGCTGTATTAATTAATTAATGTATTAATTGTAGAATAATAATATGAAACTGAGATTAAAATTATAGTTATGTTATGGATTATTTTATTTAAATTTAAATAATGGTATATTATTTTGATAAGTAAGTAAATGTGGAATAGTTTAGTAGTTTAATTTAATTTTAGTAATGTTAATTATCATTTATTTTTGATATGTGAGTCATAGAAATATTATTTATAGTATAGGAAAGTAGGGAGTAGTAATATTCCTATGTCTTTTTGTGTAATGTTAAATTAACTGTATACCTTACTAGATGCTTTTAATTATGAATCTCGTGATTTATTTTACTATTTAATCGAACCTTTTGTAATAAGATTGAGCTAGTATTTAAATTAACTCAATTGTTAATGAGATGGTATTTATATTGATTAGTTAAATGATAGATTATTTAACTTAGTAGTTTATTAGATATATTATTATTATTTATATTTAGATGCGCTACTTATTGTTAAAGTTTAAAATAGCGGATTAAACTGGCTAAGAGCGAGTAGTCGATCAGCTGGACGAGTTAAAGTTAATGTTTAGGTAAGGGTACAATATATGAGTGTATTTTTGCGTGTTTAACATAAATTAAGTTTTATATGCTTTCCATATTTGATTGCATTAAAATTATCTTTTGAAATGAATATTAATAAAAAAAGTTCTATTTAAATCATTTTAAATTAGTCTTTATTTATTTTCTCAAACATAGCAATAAAGTTAATAATGACATTTTGTTTGTTATAATAATATAGATTCAAATAAAAGTTGCATGTGTACAATTGAAATGCACATGATAAAAAAGGCTCTACACGAAGTGAAAGCACAAATTTACCATGGCATCAGTAAAACTAAGGAAGCCATGAATTATGTTAGAGTCAATGACGTGCTTCTGCTTATTTAAAGTTACCGTTTTCCAGTCTTGATGCCACTATTAAATCCAACACATTAAAACGCTTCTTGTAATAAATTTTATTACAGCTTTTTTATGATTTAATGTTTGCCTTCAAAGTTCAAAGAATATTTAATATGTAAATTAACATAAAAAAAGGTGGAAATTTTTGCTTATTTTTATATGTTTACTTACGTGTTTGAATAAGTAATGACGTGGTGTGTTTATTTCTGTTAAGAGAGTTCTAAGGGAGTATCCTATCTTTTACACAGAGTTAAACGGTTAAACAAAATCTATGTATTTAATAGTAATTTATACATTTATTATTTTTTGTTAGTTTAGCATGAAATACGTATATTGGTGATTATTTATCTTTTCAACATGTGTGTGATCATGTGGGTCAGCAATATGAGATGGCACTGAGAGTGGTGGGTCGTGTGAAAGTCTAAGTTCAAACCCCGCATATATTACATATATAAATGCAGGTTTAAGCCTGTACAATGTATTCTTTTTTGTTAGAAAAAATAATAATAGAACGAGTTGTATAGATTGAAGTCAATTCAAAATATTAAAAGAGAGGTCATATTTCTGAATAGAATGGGTATTTGAAATTAAATGCGCATATATGTAATAAAAATGGTCTCTTGCTCAGAAGCATTGGAAATAGATCGAGCAAGGCTGCGACGCATGGGTCTTGGATTCCAAAGTCTGCCATTCTACGACTGTCCCAAATTACGCAGAACAAAAATAATGCAATGATTTATTGCTCAGGGAGTGATAAAACGTTTAAGCACTTTAAGCAGTCAGAGGGGGTAAAGGCTGTGACCCATAGAATTTGAATTCCAGAGTCGGCACTCTACCACTGACCCAAACGAGCAGATTAATTAAACGAGTAAAAAAAAATGCTTGTAGAAACACATAAGCAAATAAATGGAGCAATTGAAATAAAGAGTGAATAAAGTTAATGAAAAAGAATAAAGGTTGATATGAGGTAATAAGTAAGCAGTTACAATAAAAAGTTCAGCATTCGCTCATCAGATGTCTCTGAGTGCAAACAATTTTTTTTACGTATTGACTACAACAGCCTTATAATTGTTTTAGTATTTTAATGCAATAAAAAAGAATTAAATTTTAAAATTGCTTATAATAAAAACATATAGTTAAATAAAAGTTGAAAAAAAATCAGATTCTTTAATAATTTGTACTAGCATTTATAACTAAATTATTTATTGTTATTATATCAAGATTAGCTGTTTAGAGAGCTGTTATTTTATCTAATTTATTGTATGGAAGTGAAACATGGACACCCTATCAGCTCAATAAAAAGACAGTAGAAAAGTTTCATTTAGAATGGTCCATAAAATTTTAAAAATGCAATGGCAAGGCCATAAAACCTGCTGAGTGATATACTATAGAGTTCATTATTGAACATTCATTTTTCATTGGATTGGACTTACCAAACTATGGTCAAGTGTCGGTGATCGAGAGGTCAGCACAGCTGCCTTACAAGCAGTTATTCTGGGTTAGCGGGTTCGCTTCCTGGCCGATGCTAAGACACATGAAAAAAAAAAAAAACTATGAGCAAAACAATACTTTCTAAAAGAATGTTTTGGGGTGAATTTGAGCAGAGTTTTCATAGGATAGGCTGTTTATATTATAAGAATTATCTCAAAGATCATCTAAATAAATTGCAATATCAGTTGTTTACATTGGGAATATATCTCAGAACAGAATACATTGGAGAGCTATATTAGATGTAATATTGAAGTATTTCAAAAAGAAAAGTTTTCTGTTATAGAAATTAAAAAACAGCACTATAAAATATGAAATAAACAAAAAAATGAAACAATATGTTCTATATGTTGTTGTATTTGTGGCTCAGTGATTGGTTTGTATAGCTATCAAAACAACCTTAAGACTTGAGTAATTGGCTTTATTGTCTTAATTATCACAAAACTCATTTCTAGAATAATTTTTTTCTCTCCTTTTTTCTTTTTTGATTTAGAATGACTGTACTCATTTAAGAGTGGCTGTTTATCATTATTATTATTATTATTTACTTATGTCATGGCTCAGTGTTCTGTCTGTTTTTATTTTTTTATTATTTTGTTTATAATTATTGGTTATTTAAATTTATGTTTTGAGTCCAGTCTGATTTTTTTAGTCATTTAATGATTCCATTTATAGATAGAAAATTATTTGTTTAATTACATCAAATTTACATGAATAGGTTCTTAAACTGATGAATAAAAATGCATTTTTTTTCATTATTTATACTCTCTTTTTAGTGTTTATTATCCTAATTATTTATCTTATATGTATTAATAGTAATTGATAGTTTCTTAGCAAAATCAAAAGCTAAAAACTATCTCTAATTACATGGATATTTTCTTATTATTTCTATTCTTTATTATAATAACAATCCATGAAATATTTAATTCAATATTTGACTAAATGCCTGAAATATATTTGTAACTCCATCAAAATTTCAGACTTAAGTACTCTTCTCATTTGCAAAACATTCACACACCCATAAGAAAATTAGTTTACTTCCATTTGAATTTCATATATATTAATATGCTTATTTGATATTAACACTTTCAAACTGATATTTACTTGTTATATAGAGAAAATATTAAAAATGAGACTTTGTCTCTATCCTTTAGTAGCACTGTTATAATTTGGAAATGATTTATACCAGGGATGTCTAACAAGTCGATCGTGATCCACCAGTCGATTGCAAAGCCATTTTTAGTTGATCGCAAGGCCAATGTGGCAAGAGCTATCTGGTAATGAGTGAAACAAATTAAGTTAAGATTTTCAAATTTTTTTGTTATTTTTTTTTTCAATTTTTTTTTTCAATTCTAGATAGGTGAAGTCCAGTATCATTATTGAAAATAATATTTTTAATCTTGATTTAATGTAGCTAATTTGAATTAATAAATATTTTTAATAATTACTCATGTTGCTTTAATTTTCCTGGACATGAGTTTTTTGGCCCATTAAATAATTATTTTTTTACTAGATAGGTATATAAAAATAGTATGTATTTTACACCTCCCTTCACTTAGACTACATCTATGATAACTAGTCGATCGCCTATGACCACAAGTCAATTGCAACACATTTTTAAAATAAAAAGTAGATCTTATGAACATAAAAGTTGGTCATTTCTGATTTATACAATATTTAAAGCTATCTAATTTATAATTTCCATTCTTAATTTACAGGAATGTCAGCAAAAGCAAACTTATAATAATTGAAAGTATTTGGGATAGATGGATTCAATTTATTCTTTATTGTTTGGTGACATATCATTGTTGTATATTCATAGCTAATAGAGGGAGTTAGTTCCTTTCATATGAATTTTATATACATTAAACTATGCTTGTTTGTTATTTACATTTACAAATTGATATTTAATTAAAGTTAGATATAGACATCATTAAAAATTAGACACTGCCATTTTTTTATAATTTCAAAATGACATATCCATTTTTAAATCAAGCTAAAATATAATTTCCATTCCTTATTTTTGAAAATGTTAACAAATGAAAACTTATAACAACTGATAGCTTAAAGAATAAGTGGATTCACTCTATTTTTTACTATTTGATGATGGAGGAGAAAGTTTGCTTCCATTTAAATAATATATGTAGGATGTTAGAAATATATCATAAGTTTGTCCAAAGGTAAAGATCATTCCAACTTCCACATAAACAATGTTAAATTCACAGAAACTCATATATTTATCAATCAAATAACAGGAATAACATTTTGTTTGATTGATAGACATATTTCTAATATAGTTCATGTATTAGTTAGAGAGATTATAACATCACATGACCACCATTTCTTATGCTTACACATACAGTTAAAACATTAGCAACTTTCACCATATAATATTGCCACCTAGTGCAAACCATAGTAACCAATGAATGCTATAAAATTAGTGTGTCAAAATTACTATTTAGTGCCACTTATCCAATATCCTCAAACTACTTTCTAGTTCATAGCTGAAGATATTGGATGAGTAGCCACTAAATGGAGATTTTGATGCATTATCTTTCTATTATCCATTGTTTACAATTATTTGCACTAGGTGGCAGTATTGAATGAAGAAAGTTGTTACTGTATTAACAGATGGTATAAGCATACACAATGTTGATCATATGATGTTATAATGAATTAATACTACTCTTAGTTAAATCAGGCAAAAACTCTCCATATAGTAGTGATCATGTGACTAATCTTAGTTAAAGGATGTAGGTGACTATGATTATTAAAAAAATCAAAGATATAAAAAAAATAAAGAAACTGAAATGGGTTCATATCTTTATGAGTATAGAAGCAAATAAGCTTGGAATAAAAACATTTTGCTTTCAGTCTCGGCTCATAGCTTCATAGGTAACTAAAAAGGTAAAAAATTGCTACTAGGGGAATGTATCATATCCAATGATTTAGTTGCAGTGCTATCAAATCAAAATCTCCTTACTGATGAAAACCACATGCTAGAAACTAGTCTGAGGATATTGGATAAATAGGCACTAGAGACAGATTTTCATGCACTCATCTTCTAGCATCTGTTGATTACTTTGGCTTGCATTAGGTGGCATTATTGTTTGAAGAAAGTTGCAACTGTCATGGAGAAACCTTAAGATGCAGCAGGTTTGTATATTTTATACCATATACTTGTAATAAAATATGTTTTGGAAGATTGTATTGGCGAGATTATTAAGAATGAATATTTCATGATTCTCTGGAAAAAATATAGGTGGTGCTGTTATGACTTGTGAGTAAATTTGCATTCTCACAGTTGTCTAAACTAATTTCCCATTTACGTTCTTGATGACTTCAGACAAATGAAAGTCATTTTGCTTGTACGATAGTTAGTTATATGAGTCTTGAGCTTTTAATGTGGTTTGTGCAACAGTTTGAGTGTTTTGCCTTCAACTAATTTACACACACACACGCACGCGCACACACACATATATATATACAAGTCAATATATATATCAAAATACAGTACAATTTACATAAATTATATTATTTTAGAAGTACTTTCGACTATACATTTTGTAGTCTTTATCAACTATATAACATTGAATAATCAAAACGAGACAACCTTTAACAATACCCATAGGTCAATTCAGATTTCCCACAACTCTGTTATCTTAACATTTGATGACTGGTGATTCATTAACATTTGACGATTTCTTGTCTCGTTTTGATTATTCAATGTTATATAGTTGATAAAGACTACAAAATGTATAGTCAAAAGTACTTCTAAAATAATATAATTTATGTAAATTGTACTGTATTTTGATATATATATATATATTGATTTGTATATTACATATATTGTGAAACGAATACAGATATCAAACTTTATTTATTATATATATATATAGTTTTATGAAGTGTTGAATAAATGTAATGATTTGGCTATTGGCTATACGGGTAGTAGAATATCTAAAAAATTGGTACATATATTAAAAAATTGTATAGAGTTGTACTATATTAATTTTTTAAATAGTTTTATGAAATTTGCATATTATATCTTTCTAAAACAGAATATCCTAATTAATAACATTTGTGCAGCGTGATTTTTTTACACCATTCTTATGCAAGGTAGGAACTGGTTTCTATCCACTTTTACAAAGGGATGTAATCATAAACGTGATTAAAGACGTGAAAAAAATGTATAATCCCCAAAGTGTATATTTGATGCTGAACCACTCATCAGTTGGTTTAGATCACAATCTTATACACATATCTTCATCATTGTTCATGATATATGGATAGTGAATTACTACAATTTAATTGATAAGTGTTAAACTTATTGCCCTCCCAACTTTGACACAAATCCACTTAATGGAGGTATATTAATAATTTTTGTTAGTCACATTAGACAAGAGATTATCCACTTAATTAATATTTCTGTAGTGTAATTTTCACTACACCATTCTCATGCAAGGTAGGGACTGGCCCCTATTTATTTGCAATTATCTGTCCTATGAACAGAATATTAAGCATAGATAATTATTATTGTCATTAATTATTTTTCTTTTTTCATTTTTTGTATAGTTTTAAGCTTCGTTTTGTAAATAGACTTTAATTAAACCGCAAAAAAATAATTAATTTCGATTAATTAATTAGTTTGCTGTTTGTGAATTTTGGAAAAAAAACCCAACATATTTGTGAACAAGATTATGCATCTGCTGATTTCCGGAGATGTGTTTTTATAACCATTTTTGGAAGAACATATGAAATGAAACATGATCGATTGATGATGAAGAGCAAAACAGGAAAGCAAACGGAGATTTTCTGGCTTTTAGCAATTAGGAAAAAGAAAAAAAGGAAAACTAGACTGAGAAAATCAACATATGACAACAAGCTTTTACAACAAGGCTGGAAAATGAATGAACTTTCATGAATACTAAGTCTCTTATACAGTTGCTAATGCCTTATGTAAAATTTGAAGTAACTTTTGGCTAAAACAATCTCTTTGATCATTTGAGAAGAGAAAACACAAAAACAATTTTAAAGACTTGCTTTTGCTCATGTAAATGTGCTATAATATAAAAAAATACTTACTGGTTTAACAAATAAATGTGTGAGTCTGTGTTTGTGTTAAGACGCAAAGAATCATTTCAATAAGTTTGCAAGTAATGCTCATTTTTTCCAATCTATTCATTGAATATAATGACTAGATTGACATTACAGAAAAGCAGCATTATTTATAAATTTATTTAAATAATTTTGTATATAATATTATTTAAATCATTTTTCTTTATTCTCTTTTTACAATGCAATAAATTTTGTTTTATTTTTTTAATAATTTTCTTTCTTAATAATATTTCATTTCAGTTTCAACTGACTTGTAGCCTTCTTCAGAGCTTCTCTTAGAAAATATCAAAAAGTAAATAAAATTGACGGTATTGTAAAAAGTGAATAAAAATTATATTAAATAATATTATATGCATATATATGTATAATACATGCATAAAAAAACAAAAAATGAAAGGAAAATGATTTTTCATCACATGCTTTTATTTTTGAAAAATGAAGAAAATTAATTTTTTACTTTCTAGCGCATTTCTTTGAATAAAAGCATTTTTAATTTTTTTATATATTCTTTATTTTCTATTTTTAAGTATAAAGGTGAATTATCAAAATAAGTTTACAATACATCATTCAGTTTTAAATTATAAGGATGATTGTTAAACCCTAATAGGTTCAACTTAAAACAATAGTAAATTCTCTATACAGTAGTGCCACTCAGTGTGTAAGCATAGGAAATGGTGATCATGTGATGTAACTTCAATGTTATATACAAAATTAAAAATTTTAAGTTTTCTCTATTTTATTTTAGTAAAATTGTTGGCAAACTCTAAAAAAATGTATTGCCATTGGGACTACATACATATGCAAAGTTCAAATTGATCAAGTGAAAATTGAGTTGCAAAATTGTATCTTGACAGTAAAAATAGAGTATCTTAAATAAAAACATATAAAAATTACAATCTTTATTTCTGGTATATACAGCCTCAATAGAACTAATCATCATTTTAGATTATTTAAATGTAAACATCAATAAAAATTTTACAAAGAGTCATTAGATAAGAAAGCATTCAATCAATTATTCATTGTTAAATTGTAAAATATCATATCATTGTGAGATACTTACATTTATCTATCTATCATCACTAAACTATAATAAGAAATAGGTAATCAAAAATAAGGAAATATTATATACAATACATATAATCAAATTTAAAATTTGGACTGACAATCTAAATTATAAATAGTTTCAAACATTTATTTCTCGAGTTTTGAGTGTTTTAACAGCTTGAGAAAGCATAAGAAATGGTGATCATGTGACATTATTTCTCTTCTAAATTATTTATTTAGTGTACTTACAAATTCATCATTGTTTAAACACAGAAGTAATTTATGAAATCTTTATTTTTACTTTCTTTGATTAATTTTTCCTAAATAGTTCTTAAGTAATAATTATTTATTACCAATACCAATGTGATTCAGTGTTTTTATATTGAAATATTATTATGGGTTGTGTATTTGTTTGTGGTTAATTGCTTTACATTTTTGCCAGCCTTCATCATACTGCAGCAGCATATTATAAATCATACTCTATTATTTCTGTGTTTTAAAATAAAATAAAGCTGGTTATAAGGTTTATAAAAAATAACTAGCCATTAATGATTTCATATTTGGAGGTGTAAACTCAATATTTCATTTATTATATATATATATATATAATGATAATTAACTATTATATACAGTCTTTCAATCTGCAGGAGTACTTTTGCCCAATTCCTTAATCCTCTTCAACTGCTATTAAATTCAAAAAACATAATGGAAGCAAACATCATCAACTCAAATCCCATGAATCTGTTGTTTTTTGAATTTAACAGCTGTTGAGGAGGGTTAAGAAGTCAACCAAAAGTACTTCGGTGGATTAAAATATTGTATATAATAGTTAATTATCATTACATTTATTATTTTTGTTGTTATTACAATAGTCTTTAATTAACAAACATTTTATTTGTATTATATATATATATATATATATATATATATATATATATAATATTTGGGATGTATTATATATATATATATATATATATATATATATATATATAGTAATGGGATGGGGTTATCAAAGTGGAAATAAAGTAGAATTGAACTGGGGTAATGGAACAACATCATCACTCACAGTCCATTTAATGAAATACAAATAGTTTACAAAAGTATATGTAAGTAATATATATTTATAGGCATGTGATTAGAAAATCTCTGAGATCATTGAGAGATCAGCCAGCTAACTCAAAAGAGCAACTAAAGCATAATTATTTATCAACCAGCATTATAAAATAAATATCAGTAAAAGTAAATACTCGAGAGAAATAACCATCCATCATCATCATTGATGGGAATAAACAAATCAGTATAAAATCAACACAATAAATCAACAGTCAACCTTGTGACTGGATTGGAAATGGGTCTTCTGTAGACCAGGCTAACTGTTGAGCCTTTGCCACCTTGGGCAATTATTTAAACATAACTTGGATGCACCAGCTTAGTGCCGATCCATTAAAAATACATAATAATCAGAACTTGAATCATAATGCTGGGACATTTAAAACATGCTGATCATCATCAATGCTCAGGCCATTTGTAGTGGCCAACTATAAACTTAAATTTTTTTAACAAGACCAAACTAAAATAAAATATAGTGTGTGGGTTTTAAAGATTATCCTCTTTTGCACCAACCAGGATGATGATTGATCATCTCTGGATGCCCCAAAGCACTAAATATACATCCCCATTCATTATATTCATCCTGTGCACAAATCTAGCCCAGAGAACACAAGCTCTATTACTGTATGTGACCAAGAGATGATGGAAACCATTTTTAACAATTAAATACGTTTATTAATAACAATAAAAAAATGATATTTAAGGTCTTATAGGATAAGGCTCTGCTTTTGAAAAGTATACAAAATTATATACACAACTAAAGTTATTACATTGTTTTACAATATTTACCATTCAAAATTCAAATTGTTACAATTATTTACATATATGTACGCATAGATGCGCGATTTCTATTATACAATTTTTCTCAAAATAATAAATGACATCAATTTTTACCTAAGCAGGTTTTGATATATATAAATATGTGCACAGAGTACAGTACATTTGAGAAATAGATGTATTTAAATGATTATACAATAAATGATTAAAATTTTTACATATACGAGTGTGGATGCACGCTGACTTTTATTTATTTCAACTTTTTACAATAATATTATAATTTTCTAATACATAAATTTCCTACCCATATGTGTGTATAAACAAAATATAGATACAATTTAAATTAGTTTCAATTTATAAGTTCTCAAAAGTATAGTCAATTTTTTTGACAGGTATTTGTTGATTAATTATCAACGTTTTTGGACCAATTTAAAATATTTGCTTTTTCGATTTTAATTCAAACAAAATTATGCTTGCATTTAATCTACATATTCTTTTTTTTTAATGAATATGAAAATTATTTCTTAGCAAAATATATATAGAAAATCATCTCTTTTAAACATTTGAGTCGAGCAAATTTTACTTTAAGTTACAAAGGTAAAATGTCTTTTATAAGAATATTAAAAAAAAAATACAACTCACTGTATACGCACCGATGTGTTTATCTGTGGTTTCCTCCTTGCATAGATGAACAGCAGCATTAGTACACCAATTTCTTCAAGCTATCTCTTGGTAAACTTGGCTTTTGGTCCATCAGAAAAATGTAATCCAGGTTTGTTGTCATTGTCAGGTAAAAGTACATAATTCAGGTATGGTTGGCTTTTTTTTCATTCTGTAGTCAGTTCCACTTATACTTGGTTTTTGTAAGTTTCAGGTCAACAAGCTGTTTTTCAGAACACTTTTAAGGCTATGAATTACAAAGAATCTTGACCTGTTTCCTCCATGTGAATTCAAACTCCTGCTAAGGAAAACAGTCTACTATCTTGCCTTCTTACATCTTCGTGGCAGTTCTCTTGATAATTATTCTAGTCATCTTTGCAGCTAGTTTTACTATGGCCATTTTTTGCTACAGTTACAAACTCTTCACAAAATATTTTAGCCAACTTTACAGTTAGCCCTTCTGCTAACTCTTACAAAACTGCAAGCCAAACTGTTCTCTTTAAAATCACTATCCAGACTGGAGCTAATTTGTTATCAGCTCTTTTATAGAATCATCTAAGGTGATAACAACACCTTGATGAAAACAGAGTTTCTTTTTAGCACTCTAATCCCTTTGAAAACATATACATGTTTTAATTAATTAAAAAATTTTGAAAATAATATTGTGTTTTTACATTTCACAATCAGAATAATAATAATAATACAATATTTATATTTATTCAGACCTTTTGAAAGTTTAATTTATAAAATAATATTTTAAATCAGATTTATTATTTATTTATTTTTTTATTTCAATGAATGTAGAAAATATCTACTATAATTTTTGTCTGTGTTTATTTCTACTTTTCCTTTACACTTTATATATTTATGCATGCACAGTGTGTGCTATGTAATCCAACTGGTTACAATATATATATATAAACATTTATTTTATAAAAAGGAGGTTGAATTTGACAACAGATTGGAATTATTGATTGTTATTGGTATATACAATGTTCATCTTCTTAATAATGGTTTAAAGTGATGCTAATGATGACTTAGATCATATCCAGAAATACCTACTCACATTGAT
This sequence comes from Epiperipatus broadwayi, assembly GCA_028023455.1. NCBI lineage: Eukaryota > Metazoa > Onychophora > Udeonychophora > Euonychophora > Peripatidae > Epiperipatus > Epiperipatus broadwayi. Next base: position 337,911 of record JAQFVV010006259.1, on the reverse strand, counting down.
TTACAAAGAGTAATTTTTTAAAGTATATACTTTTTTTTTCTTCTCCCTCTTTTCTGCCTTTTTTTCAATTCTTCTTTTTTTTAACAATAATTTAAAATGATGATCATAACCAGAAACGCTCACTAATTTACAGAGTGTGGGTTTTTTTTTTATATGTCAAAGCATCGGCCGGGAAGCGAACCCCGGGACAATTGCTTGTGAGGCAGCTGTGCTAACCACTCAGAGTGTGATTTTTTAAGGTGTGATTTTAATACTGATGGACTGGTTAACTTTTTCAGGCATACCGACTATAATGCAAAACCATTTGTTAATTATGGATACTTTATGAAATAAAAATATTTAATTTTTCATATAATAAAAATATTATATATGTGAAAATGCGATATTCGAATGATTTTAATAAGCACATAAAATAATTTTATGACTTATCAAATATCTAACACTAAAAATATAAACCTACTCAAGGAACAAACAAGTCAGATGTTATTAAAATAATTCAAAGCTACATTCTCAAAGAATAATTTAAATGGCCTTGCAATGTGAATTTTATAAAATTTTCAAAGAGAAAGGAAAAAGAATAATTATGAAAACTTCGCAAATTAATTAATTTATTACTAATTAACTTCTGGAATCTTGAAATATTTTATATAACAAAAGTACTATGATAGTTAAGGCCTTAGTGATTACCAGTGGAACCATTCTGATATTATCTTTTATAATTTTGCCTTTGCTTAGTTTAATTTTCCTGTTCTATTAGCGTTGCTTATTTTTGCTTTAACATGCGCAGTTTAGGTTTAAAAAATATCTTTTGACAGGATTCAAAATAATTATGTCCTTGGTAGGTTAATCCTTCTACTTAGAAAGTCTCTTTCAAATCTTGGAATTTTCCACAGATATCTTTTAATATCAGTAGCTTGAATGCGTTTTATTTTTTGAAGTTTAATGTTTTCACAACATCTCTTGATTGATTTTCATTTTTTTCTACAATTATTTTGTTAATAAAAAACTATTGACTCATGGAGATGTTTTATCTTATATACGGACTGATATTCATCTGTCAGAAGTATGATTTGCTGGTTGATGAATAGATATGCAGCTGTTCCTAGTTAGAAGTTAACAAGGTATAAAGACACACAAATGTTTTGGTTATTCAACAATTAAAAATCTGCCAGGTAACTTTTTTTTTTTTGTTACTTTATTGGATGTTGAAATAATTTGTTTTGTCTCATTTTATCAAGTAATGGACTTGGCCATATTCAGTATCATCTCAATTGGATTCAGCACTTATATGTTACTGAACAATGGATATATGTATAGATAAAATATAGCTGATAGCAGAAACAGTCCAGGTGAAGATGCTCAGTGAATACAGTTGCTCGCATTAACGAAGGGGATCTGATTATAAATTGGCAGTTCATTTTGAAGTAGTCAATCAATAACCAAGTAACTGTCATTTGTTCTCATTATTCTAAAGCACTGAGGCAAGTACACATGGAATTGGAACTGGTGGATATTAAATCTAACATGAGGCAAAGTTGCTACAGTACAGCTGGAAGTGTCACCATAACCGGACACGAGATAAGCTCTCCATAGATAGGTGCACCTAGAAAAGACCTGAAGTCCCTTGATTCAATAGTTGCATGGCTATGAAAGTCTGTCCACATTTAATCCATCTCCAATTTCTAGCCTATCTTCCCCTGCATACTTTTTTTATTTCATCCATTCACCTCACATGTGGTTCTCTCTTGGTCTTTTACAATATCTTAGAATCCAGTTTAAGATTTCAATTGTCCATCTATTATCATCTCTCTAGCAATATGTCCAGTGCAACTTCACTTCAGTCTTTTAATTCTTTCAATGATGTCAGTAACACCAGTTTTTTCTCTTACCCATGTATTGCATTTTCGATCTCTTCTTGTTACTCCTAACATGCATCTCTTCATACTTCTTTGAGCAGTTTGAAGTCTCTGTATTGCCTTTCTATTAAGTGCCCAAGTCTCGGATCCATAAGCAAAAACTGGTAAAACACATTTATTAAAAATCTTTTTCTAAAACATAGACATATTTCCTTTTAGTATTAAATTATTTCTACCATTAACACTCCAACTAAGTTTAATTCTATGTATCAGTTACTGATGTATAGCAATATATCAGTTGTTATCATAAATATACATAAATACATTTTGTATACAAGTTTTAATAAAATTACAAAGAAATCAAGACATATGTCACATGACCTAATTTAACAAGCTTGTATTATAAATATCATATATAGAGCTTGCAAATAAGCTCTTAACAAGCTATGCAGAATATCCCCAACTCCAGACCAGTTTCTGCTACTGGCTTCCTCAGTGAAGTGCTAGGATATTCAAGCATTAGATAGTTTTAATAAATATTTAATTATCCTTGTGTAAGTCTGTGTTTATTCTGAGTTTATATAAACACAACAGGACCGTCATTTAATCTTTTACTCACTTAAAAAAATATTTTGGTAAAATTAATGAAGTTAGAAATCATTTTTTAAATATTCACAATATGATATGAAATTGTAGATTATACTATTACTAAACATAAGCCAAAATATAAAGAAGATAATCTTGTAAGTAGCATTTTTATGGGATATTTGTACTTTATTAAAATTATGGTTTCATCTCTCTTTCTGTTTTCTTTTGAATACTATATCTTGATGGGTTGCAACAGATATTAACATAATTTAGATATTAAACTTAGTTAAAATTAATTTCCTATCTTATAAACTAAACAATGATAAAGATATATGTAAGAGAATGTGATCTGGTCCAACTGATGAGTGCTGATTCAGCATGAAATATGTAACTTGGAGATTATATGTCTCTTTCACATGTCTTTGGTCATATATTTATGATCACGCTCCTCCACAAGGTGTTAAAAGCAGATAGAAAACAGTCCTAGTCTTGAGTGAAAGTGTTGTAGAGAATATTACATTATAGGAATATTATTCATTAAATGAATAATCTCTAATCTAATTTATGAGTAATAAAAATTATTAAGTCAAATAATATAAACAAATTAATATATAAATCACATTTGAATTAATTAAGTTTTAATTTTTTATTTATAATTGATTAAAATGTGTATTAATAAGTTTAGAGAATTTATTTTCTATGTATACATCTTTTAATAAGAGAATTGTTCTTAAATACATTGTATATTTATAATCCTGAGAAAGGCTTCTATATGTTTGAAACTGTCAAAGAGTTTGAAAAATGTAACAAAATTTATTATATTGTACTGGGTGTATAGAGGAGTACCTTAATGTTATTGTTATTTATATTTAATTAATTTAAAGATGTCCTGATTTGTTTTATATCAAATCTAGACTTAATGATGATATCATCATCATCATCATCATCAACCATTATCAATCCACTGCAGGATGAAGGTTTCTCCAAGTTCAATCCATCTTCTCTGATCTTTAGCTTCTCTTCTTCACATCATCTCTGCACACATTCTTATTTCATCCATTCATCTCACATGTGGTCTCTTTCTGGGTCTTTTACAATCTCTTGGAATCGATTTTAAGATTTCAATTGTCCATCTATTATCATCTCTTCTAGAAATATGTCCAGCCCAACTCCACTTCAGTCTTTTAATTTTTTTAATGAGGTCATTAACATCTGTTTGTTCTCTTATCCATATATTGCATTTTCGATTTCTTCTTGTTACTCCCAACATGCATCCCTCCATCCTTCTTTGAGTGGTCTGAAGTCTCAGTATTGCTCTTCTATTAAGTGTCGAAGTCTCAGATCCATAAGTAAGAATTGGTAAACACATTTATTAAAAACCTTCCTTTTCAAACACATAGACCTATATCCTTTTAGTATCAAGTTATTTCTACCAAAAGCACTCCAACCAAGGTTAATTCTATGATTAATTTCATCCATTATGTTTCCATTTGCATTAATAATCTGACCAAGATATTTGTAACTGTTAACTTCTTCTAACTCATCATAATCAATATTTATTTTCATATTTTGAGCAAATCGATTAAACATTTCTTTAATCTTTTTTTAACATTTATCTTTAGTCCTACTTTCCTACTTTCATCTGATAACTCCTGCAACATTTCCTGTAGCTCTAAAGCATTATTTGCAAAAACAACTACATCATCTGCAAAATCTAAATGACTTAAATAATCTCCATTTACTTTCACTTCTTTAGTTTCCCATTTTAATCCACAAAATACTTCTTGCAGCACTGCTGTAAAAAGTTTTGGAGAGATGGAGTCGCCCTGTCTTACACCCTTTACAATGTTGACCTTCCTAGTATCATTATGTAATCTAATTTTGCTGTTGCATTTTTATAAATATTCTTTAAAATATGACAACCTTGATGATCCAATGCTTTAATCACTGAAGAAATGTTTATAAAATCAAATGCCTTTTCATAATCTACAAATCCAAAGCATAATGGCAACTCATATTCATTTGTCCTTTCTATAACTTCTCTCAATACCTGGATATGTCGAGAGATCAGCGACAGCTGCCTTAGAAGGAATTGTTCTGGGCTAGTGGGTTCACTTCTCGGCTGATGCTATGACACATGAGAAAAAAAATCTAGCTTGTTCTCTTGATTGGTGGTATAACTAATTATAAATTAAAATAGACAAAATATGTCTAAATTAATTGCAGAAATTAGATTACAAATAATCAAATGTTAACCCAATTGCTTAAATGTAACAATTTTATGATTGTCATGTTTTAATGTTGTGGAAAGTGAAGGAGAAAAACTGGGGAAAAAATGTCACTGTTTTGCTAAAACTTCTATAAGTTCTAAATTAATATATTTGGACAATAAACTGATTTATTTCTCAGGAGTTCATAAGAAGTTCTAGCACTGAAAATGACAAGCTAAAGCCACCATCCATGAACTATGAATCCCAGAATCTATCACCCTGCCATTGCACTAAACCATGCATGACAAACATTTATGGTTAAGAGCTCAAATATAGACTAGGTATGTATTATTCCCACAGGATATCTATTAATCTCAAAATAGTAAATATCATATATATTACTTATAACACTTTTTCCATATACACTTTAATGCAACAATTTTTCTTAAAAACTTCTTTACTTTTCTCATTTTAATTAAAGCAGAGAAGAAGATAGAGCTCTGATGAAGACTGCTGGACAGTTGAAACTGTAAGGGAAATAAAGAAGTTTTTAAAAAAAATTGTTGCATTAAAGTGTATATGGAAAAAGTGTATTATAAGTAATATATATGATTATATGAAGATATGCAAAGAAAGTGAAAGAGAAGAATAGTAAATATCATGACATCAGGATAACTGATGATTATAATTGTCAAAGCATTATAATTTAAAAAGATAGAAGTTAACTTTTTTATGCCTTCTTGCAAAGGTTTATAAACCATATAAAAATCAAATGGTTTATTGCTAAAGAGTTTGTAAGAAATTCAAGCCCCAATAATGCCCAAGATGGGATCATGAGCCATGAATTTTATACATCAAAATTCAGCATTCTATCATTGTGCTAAACTGTGTAGGGCTAAATAATTGATAGTGACAGAGCTAAAGAAGTGGTCCATAAACCTTGGGCACCAGAATCCCCTAATGTATTATTGTATCAATTACACATATATAATAATCAAATAGCAGTATAATTTGCATAATCCCTATGCTACTTACTGTAAGCTTTAATAAATAATAATAGATGCCACATGATAGTGCTTAATAAATCCCTATCTATGCTGTCCTATCCAATATACCCAGACTGGTTTTGAGGAGCTTTGGATTTTTGATCAATGTGCATGGACCTTTAAGATGTAATGCTCTTTTTTCCAGCTATCATAATTTATCTCTATGTCATATTATCAAGTTATCAGCCCAAATTACGTGTATGCCAATTTGCTTGCATAGTTAAATAAAACTGAAACAAGTTTAGTTTCCATATATAATAATGTAAGTAGCAAATAAATGGTGAAAATTATTCTGCTATGACAGCAATATGTGAGCTAAAGTCACATGATGAAGTCAGACAACATTTACTGATTGCAAAATAGAGGTGTCTATAGTTATTAAAAAGTTAAAGACACCATAATATATAGAAACTGAACTAGTTTCAGATTTATATGATTATGCGAGCAAGTTGGCTTGGACTGAAAACATTTATAGACTTTTTAATTTGGGCTGATATCTTGATAGAATAACAGAAAGATAAATGATAGATTATATGAGGAGAATATCTTAGATTCTAATGGTCTAGATGCACTGGAACAAAATTAAAAGCTTATCATTGGTGAAAGTCATAAGATTGAAACTAGTCTGGGGATTTGGATAGAATAATGTGGGGTAGGGATTTAATAAGCATTATCATCTGGTTTCTATCTTTACCTATCAAAGTTTACACTAAATGACATGGTGGAAATTATGTTGCTATATATGTAAGGTAAAGGCAAATGATAGAATCAGGTAATAATTAAATCATTTTTGTTTATGAAGTTCATATGAAGTCCAAGCAACAGAAGAGACAGGGATGGGTTGTAATTTATGGACCTTGAGTTCTAGAATCAGCCATTCTATCCTCTCACCAAACCATAAATATTTACTGGATTTATTACTAAATTCTTTTAGGTTAATTCTTAATACCTGCAAAAGTCTTGGATGAATTCAGCCATTTTAAGAGTATCTGCACTTTGCTTTAATAATTACAATTATAGTCTCATTGAGATGGTGAAAAAAAAAGTATTTGTTCTATTGTAAGCCTATACTATGGTTTTCTTGATTAAACTTGGTAATATTCTGTGTTTGAGGACACCATGAAGTACACTATATTGTCTACGTTTTTAATGATTAGAGATAGACACCTTCACAATTCTATTCATATTGAATTTTTTTTTCTAGGTATGTAGCCTTTATTCACTATAAAAAGAATTTTATATTGATTTAAATGGCATGTAGTTATACTAAGTTAAAGACTATAACAATTAAAAATCTCTTAATCACTGAGTTGTTAGTCAGCATAATGATAATGCCCTCCCCTTTTTCCTAATTATCTGGAAGATGTTGAAGATGCTGATGGCCTGCAGAGAGCCATTTAAAGATTGCTTTAGCTTTAGTCCTTGGACAATGGTTTCAGCTTATTGTTTTCAATACTTGAACGCCCGAGAAGGAAATTATTTGATTTGATTGGTGCTTGTAGAAGTTTTATCAAACTATATATATACGCATTCGGTACATAGTGATTAATGAGGCCTAGAATTAGATATCTATAATTACGTTTTTTGTTTTTCAAGATTGGTGCAACTTATTTATTGATTTATTAGGAGCTGAAATAAACAGATGTTGCTAATAAAACAAAACTGATCAAGTTTTTCATTTCAGCAGTCGTCAACCCGAAGTAATTACGTGCACTTTATTTTCGAACTACGAATAAAATGGAAAATGCTACAAGTTGCATACGGCAGTTGGGCAATAAACGACGGAGAGATATTTTCATCCACATTAGCTGATTTTAATGCCTTAGCGAAAATATTCCCCGAGGAAGTAAATAAAGAAAATGTTATTATTATCAACATGATTGTATTTTAAAATTATACAGTAATATATTAAATATTCACGCATACAAACACATATATGTATAAAAGGAGAGAAAGAAATATTAGTAAGGAATCCAGAAATTTAGAAAGGCTGAATAGAATAAATTGAATTTTACGCTAATAAGAAATACTCTTAAGGTATAAAGGAAAATAAACGTTAAAAGAAAAAGATAAATTTAATTATATATATAAAATAATTATTTTGGTTTTAAAAAATATGATATAAATTTATTTGAGTAAATTTTTTGTTATTGTTACTATAGATCTTTGTAAAAATGTTATAAATTACAAATATAGATTTATATACATTAATAGGAAGTGTAGGGGATTTGAACTCAGACTTTCAGGCACCCTGCAACTATCCACACTATCTCATACAACCTATACACATGACTACAATCTTTTCTACATGTAGGTGGACATGTGTATCGGTTGTATGAGATAGTGTGAATAGTTGAAGGGTGCCGGAAAATCCGAGTTCAAATCCCCTATACTTACAATTGAGCTCCCTGGTTTGTGAAAAGTGCCTGGTTTTTAAATATTTTATACATTAATAGGAATAAATCTTGAAAATGATTATAAGAGATAGCTAAAAGGTTTGATATATTGTATATGGATATAGAAAGGAAATGATCCATATAATAAAACAAAATAAAGAGATGTTTTTATTTCAGTAAATGTATTAAATGATCTAATAAAATCTTCCATAAACAAAAAAACATAGAATGATCATGTTTATAAAACAGAGTCTCAAAAAACTATACTTTCTTGTACCAATCTATTTAGAGTTGGCTTTAGTTGCAATTTATTTAAATGATTCTGTGAAATTCTGCCCCCTAAACATGTTTGTTTCATGTTTTTATTTATGAAACCTGGAGAAAATTTTTTTTAGTGCATTTCTTTATTTTTTTACTACATTTATATATAAATTCCATATTTTCTTTGTTATCTGATTGGTCAATGTATGAATGTTTGTCCGATATCATACATCAAATTCACAACCACTACATTTATGTGAAGGAAGTAATTCTACCATTAAATAAAAAATGTTTGGGGGAAAAATCAGAATGTGTGATTTTAAATACAGAGATATAATATATGTTTCATAGTAAAGGTTCCCAGCCAGCTGCAGAAACAATCACAAATGCTGATTTGTAATTTGGTGTTAAGGCACTCCATGCTTTCATGGTCTGTCAATTCCCTAATATAGTTCAGATGAATGACATACTCAGCAATATTTAATAAAAAAATATATTTACAATAAATCTTAAAAAAATATTAAAGCAATCAATTAAAAAAAATTACAAATATTATAGTTAATAAAAAAATAACAAGAACAAGTTCAAAGGTTAACATTTTTGTATTTCAACATTAATAAATAGTAACTATTAATAAAGCTTAAAATACTATGATTAGTCACGATGCTTTGAAAAATCAGAACATTTTTTTCCAACTTTTTATTCAGAGAGTGAACCAGTAAACATATATTTGCACTGTAAACTGTCAAATATAACAGGTATATTTAAAAATGTAAGCTTTATTGAAATTCAGAAATTTATTTATTTCTCTAAGAAACGACATCTATAGCTCCTCCCTTCTCATTAACATGCAAATTTTCTCAGTATTTATTCATTTTGATCCTCTTGATATATTCATATTCAACATTACACATGAATCACAATTTCTCACTTTCTTTATTCTGCTATGATTACACCTGGTTGTATTGAAAGTACTTAGTATCAATAAATCTTTGTTTTTATGGTCGTAACCTGTTTTGTTGTTGAATGTTATAACATTTACCTTTCATTATATAATATTAAAATGCTTTGTTTAATTTATATTAAATCTTTAAAAAGATTTATCAAAGCAACTAATTATTACAAAAGCAATGGACTGAAAGCCTGGAATTTTTGTATTTCACCATAACAACTGTCTTTCAAACCAGTGTATAATTCCCACATTTAAAATCCTTTGTTTAATTTACATTAAATCCTAAAAAGAACTTTGTTAAAACAATCAATTAAAAAAAACCCTGGCCTTTACAAGATTGGGTTCATCTAATATATATAATAAAAGCAAATGAATCTTGGTTTATTTTGCTGAAAGGCACCAAGTATGCCATTTGTGGTACTTCCATAATTAGCAGTCCCTTTGAATAGAATCTCAAGTATCATTTAAAATAATTTTTTAAAAGATGATTTAATTAGTTGTATTTGCATAATAATTATGCAAAATATTGAATGATTGTTATATTATTGATATTTTCAAGCATAAACATAATGATTAATTTCTTTCTGAGAGTGCTGAGGAGTCCCGGTGCTTATGGACCCACTGTGACTGGTTTTTTTATAAAAATTTTATGTTAAAATTAGAAAATGTAAGGAAAACTATTTTCTAAGAATATAAAGAAGATATTACTAATATAACCATTGGGGTGGATCTGAGGTCTCTCCGTAACTTCTGTACAGGGCGCCATCAGGCTATTGGAACCTGGAAAATTTATATAGTAGGCAGATACATGCTGTTAAAGATCCAACTTTTATATATATTTTATATTACGACCATCAGCCCTAGTCACTAGCTCATGGAATAGCAGAGGTTTAAAACATATTTATTAAAATATATTTTTAATAAAGATTAAAAAAAAAAAAACTAGATCACTGCCAGTACTAATAACACAAAAGATTTTATTCACGTATATATATATATATATATATATATATATATATAGGTGACAACACACAAAAATTGAAAAATAATTACTATATAAAAAAAATTATGCTTTATCTTTCACTATTATTTATTATTATTTTTTAACCTTAAAATTTTTAATCTTAGAATGTTGAGCATAGATAGGCCATCTAGACGATGCACATAAAAGATTTTCAAATCATTTGATTCCAGGCTAAGGGTCTGCAGCCACACCAATGCTCGCTTCACAATATATATCTGCAACCAATGCAATGTGAACATGTTAGCATAAAAACATGCTGACAGGAATGTGCATCTGACAGCATGATATTATTTGAAGAACATGACCTTCATCCAGTACAGGAATGTGCATCTGTCTGGTGAAGGAATCATGCATATAAAATAATAGAGAAAACCCTATGTATGGATGGGAGAGCGGTCTATCTTGCTGACTTATAGTCCCTATCCATAGAGCTGAAATATGTCAATGTCATGGGAAGTACTCCATGTCCATTTCACCACCATGACTACATCTTTGGGGTCATGCATTCAGTTGGGAACATTGCTCTATATGCTAACACCCTTCACATTACATTGATATAAACATCCATATATCCCTCCACCAGCATTGACACAACTACAAAACAAATAATCCAAAATCAAAACCCTTTTAAACTAACATATACTTAAACAAGTCTAAGCAGCCATCTACACTCAACTTATATTTAAGACAATTTACTAATTTAATTCTTTAAAAAAATATTTAGTTTAGGGTTTTAACTTATTTTAAAATCACACATTGTATTCAACTTATTTTGACCACAAATAATATATTTGACAGATTTTTAAAATCTAATAATGCACAAATAATGATATGTGTTTGATTTCATCTTTAAATTTATGTTTACAATCGCAAACTCCTGTCCTATTACAAACAGATCTTATAATAAGCATAAATAAAAAAATATAATTCATATTCTAAAAAGGTTATGTTTAAATTTTAGATAAGACTTTTAAAATTGCAAAATTTATAAAATAAAGTTCAGATTTGATCAGGAGAAAAAAATCTATAGTTTATATTTAAAAGAAAATAAAGTTTGGAGCTTTTAAATTAAAGAGAGTTTATAGTTCATTTTTATCCTTTATAATTTATACTTTCCTTTCTCTGTGCTTATTCCTTCACGATGACAATCTGAATTTATGCAAGGGCCATTTCTTGCGGACAATGACGATTTATGAAGACTTATGATGCTTTATGAAGATGGTTCCAGTGCTTCGATCCTGGGATCCATGGAGATGGAGGCTGCCTTTTGGGACGATGACGATTTATGAAGACTTATGATGCTTTATGAAGACAGTTCCAGTGCTTTGATCCTGGGATCCATGGAGATGGAGGCTGCCTTTGCCCGGCCGAACTGAAGGAAGCGCAATGAAATAGATTACATTTTTTTTTGGTAACGGCAACAATAACTTTTTTAATTTTTTTATTTTTCAGCAATGGCAAACGAATTCAAAATTCTTATCTTCTAATTAATTATTTCTTTTGAATTTTTCTTTTTATGTCCTGAAGCGTCTTGGGCAGGAAAAACAAGTCTTTTGTTTCTATTTCTCAACTCTTATCTATTTCATAATAATCTTTTTAATGGTCATTTTACCCTAAGGATCTGTTTGTAATTTTATTTTTGTTAAAAACTCTCTTCGTTATTTTTAAGATTAAAAGGTTTTTATTATATTTATTTAAAGATTAGAATCTTCGCTTCTATTCTATAATTTTTTAAGGCCTATTTTATTTTAATATTTAAATTAAACTTATTAATAAGTCATTATTTGTGCATTTTGAATGTCTGTGCTTTTAATTCATTATTAGATATTTACAAAAAAAATTTAAATACTAAAATTTAAATGTAACGTATATATATCCCGTTACACTAAAGAGTTATCTACTTTATCAGTAAACATATTTCACATTGAGCATAGCATAAAGATCATTATACATATTTAATACACAGTTATGTTGACAGATAAAAAATTAGAGGCATAATTCATTTAAAAAATATATAACTCTTAAAACTCTTGGAAATTCAAATTTATATAATTATCATTATCAATAGCAATCGTTTGCAAATATGGTCACTGCAACTCTAAGAGAAAATAAGATCAAAATAACAACAACAACAACAACAACAACAACAACAATAATAATAATAATAATAATAATAATAATAATAATAATAATAATAATAATAATAATAATAATAATAATAATAATAATAATAATAATAATAATAATAATAATAATAATAATAATAATAATAATAATAATAATAATAATAATAATAATAATAATAATAATAATAATACACTAGAATTTTGAAATGATTATACAAATCAACTTATGAAGCCCATATATATCCATATATAGAACTTTCTAATCCATTGTTTTGTTTATTGATATTTTGAAATATTTTTTAGCCTCTTTTGTAACCTATGGTTTTTTCCTACAAGAATCTATTATTCTGACCAATCATAGCTCTTCATTTCATTTTATACTTCATCATATCTTCCCATAATCAATATCACACAGTGCAGGGTCAATTGATTTTATTGGAAAAACATGGTTGAGATTAGAATTTAATGGAAATAACAATCTGACATGATGTTGAATCTTCAGAAAACATTTTTCTAAAAAATATTCATTGTGAAATACTAAACAAACAGACCATATTACTCATTTATGATACATGAGTACATATTTAGGGTTTAGGAACTGATACGTCAAATTATTGGTAAAGCCATCTTTAAAGTTTTGTTATTTTTTACTTCTACCCCCATCCTCACCCACCATTTTAAATTTAGAATGGCTTTATTCATTTATAAGCTTAATGATTATCATTATTTGTTAGACTACAGTATCATCATTAAAAAAATAGAGAAACTTCTGCACACTTAAAACATATGGTATACTTTTTAATCAACACAAAATGCTGTTACAAAAAATAATTATAAAAATATTTACCCCAACATCACTTATAGTAAACTTGAGTAATCACTGTTACTACAGAATAGTGCATTTTAATTTGCATCACCAAACTAGTCTGACTTTTGCCTTTATCAAAAAGTATTTGAGATTTAATGCTAATACTGTTACACATGTTGAAAACAACTTTAATTCTTTGTCTACTATCAAGCCGAAATTAATCATAGAATTAAACTTGATTGGAGTGCTTTTGGTAGAAATAACTTGATACTAAAAGGAAATATGCCTATGTGTTTGAAAAGGAAGGTTTTTAATAAATGTGTTTTACCAGTTCTTACTTATGGATCTGAGACTTGGACACTTAATAGAAGAGCAATATAGACACTTCAGACAACTCAAAGAAGTATGGAGAGATGCATGGTAGGAGTAACAAGAAGGGATCAAAAATGCAATATATGGATAAGAGAACAAACTGGTGTTACTGACCTCTTTGAAAAAATTAAAAGATTGGAATTGAGCTGGAGATATTGCTAGAAGAGATGATAATAGATGGACAATTGAAATCTTAAACTGAATTCCAAGAGATTGTAAAAGACCCAGACAGAGACAACATGTGAGATGGATGGATGAAATAAGAAAGTAGAGAGGTGATGTGGAGAAGAGAAGCTAAAGATCGGAGAAGATGGATTGAACTTGGAGAGACCTTAATGCTGCAGTGGATTGATGATGATGATGATGATGATGATGATGATTATTATTAACAACAATGCCAGAGCATCAGTAAACTTAATCTGAAAATTCTGCATACAAAGTGGACTTAACAGCAGGCGTTTATTAACTTGAAATAAAACAAATATATATATATGAAATTAACCACATTTAAAATATTCTTTAAGGTGCGGTCATGAAAACTTATACATTATCAGTACTTGAGTGTGTTTCCTTTTCCATTCTAAAGCTAGGCATAACTTCAATACTTATATCACATACACACAAGATTACATTTCTGTAGTTATATATGAGTTCCATATTTCGCAAAAATCTAAATACATCAACATACATATTTTAGCAATAGAATAATTCCACTCCATGTTTTGTTTATGTAAATTTTCTAGAGTGTTTGCTATTATTTTCTGTCTGACTACAGTTACAAAAATGTTTTAACTTTATTTACACAACTATAAACTGTATACATAGTACACTATACAAAATAATAAATTTTAATTCAAAAAACAATCTAAGATTGTGAATCCAACTCAATTTGTTTGTAACCTACATAGGTTCGACATTAGATCGATAACTGTGAATTTTAGTGACTATAATTTTATTCTCATTTAAGACATCTTTACCCATTGGCAAGAACAGTGTGTACTAAGTAAGTTTTATGTGATTTTATTTACATATTTTTAATAATACCTGCATAATATTAACATCAAGTTTCGTGATTGGAAGCCACGGATCAACTGTGAAAAAATTGAAATGTTAAAAAATCGTTAATGACTCTAGTTATGTCAGCTATTTTGAGGTTAAAGTTCAAAGTATTGGGTTGTTCATTTTTTTGTAATGTGAAAACTAAATATGACTCATATTTCTTTACATTGTATATACATTATGTGACAAAATATTGATTGGATAATTGTTTGTGGAAAACCTGAAAAATACCAGAAAGACAGATAGAAAGAGAGAGAATGAAAATAAAAGCGAACGATTGAGTGAATAAGAGACAAAGAATTTGAAAAAAAAAAACCTGATATAGCTTTGAGCAATTTGTGATAGATATGAACAAAAATTTTTAATGGAAAAACATCCTAGAAAACATTTTAGCAGATGGTGAATGAAAATCGTAAACGTTAGAAGTTTGAAAAAAAAAAACGAACACTCTCTCACACACACAAATAAATAAATGGCTATAGATTATAATCCTTAAAAAATAAATTTATTCTACAAGAAATCCGAGATAGTTGGCAGTATATACAATCTCACTCAATTATGGTTTATTTATGGATTAATATTAATAAAAACATACATTAAATAATGGAAGTATTTCTTTTTTAAAAAATCATTTATATATTTAAAATCATCATTTCAAATATAGATTATTTTTATTGCTTTTTTTTTATACTTTAGTTTTTATCTTTTAATACTTAGATTAAAAAAAGAAGTAAAAAAAAATCCAGCGACCAATGATGGTGGAACTTCGTTTTATTTAATCGCATTAAAAATTTTACGATTTAATGCTTTTTTTTTTTTAAATACCTTCAAAAATTTTTTTAATGAAAAAATGAAAGTATAATTGGTTAACTGTTGATTTAGTAAATACATAAATTCAGTAAATTTTAAAAGGTAAGTTGCATAGGTGGAGTATTTTTTTAAATAATAAGGCATAATTAATTATTATAGCTTATAAAAAATAATAGTAAACATACATACTATTCTGGAAAGATTATAAAATTTAATAATATTTCAAGTTTACTTCTATATATATCTAAACTCTTCTTACTCTCCATTCTAGTTCTCCATCTCTCCAACTCCCTATTCTTTATTAATGCATCTATTCTTTTATCCCATTCCTTACCACTATAACACTCAACAATTCTCCTAACACAATCATCCCACCTATTGTATAAGTATACTGACAAAGGGTTTATCCAAATCTGAGTACCACATTACCTTTCTCACTCATCTTGTTACCTGTCCTTTATTCATAACCCAATTAAATACTATTTTGACTACTATTTTATTATCCATAAATTGCAATCTTTGGAACACTTTCATTTTGCTTTTTTGCATCGTCATATAAAAATTTGGCCATCCCATTTCTCCTTGAATTGCCTCTTTTGCCATCCATATCTCTGCATCTAATGCATGTCTTTCTACTTAGTAATCTAATGCTCCTTTACTAACACATAATTCATTGTTACCATATGTTAACCCTGTTACTGTCACTCCCTTTCATACAATTATAGCTACATCATATTTATTATATGAAAACACTGTTAATTTCTTTACCAATCCCTTTCTTTTCTTTGTTTCATTTATCAATTTTTTCTCCCATTCATCCAAGCAGTTTCTGTAATTACTTAATATGATTCCCAAATAGTTATATCTATTCATCACACTTAATTTTATATCCCCTAATAAAAATTCGTTGTCTTCTCTTTCCCCAGTATTAATCATCATTACTTTTGATTTTTCTTTACTAAACTTAATCCCCATCTCTTTACCCATCCTTGTGCATGTCCTCAGCAAAAATTCCACATCTTCTCTTCCTTTTGCACACAAAAATACACCATCTGCAAATAAAAGACCCGATAATGTATATACTCCCTTGCCACTTATTAATAGTATATCTATTCCTCTTCCTAATCTTTCTATTGCTCTCTCCATTTCTCTCAAACACAACAAAAACAAAATAGGTGACATAGGGCATTCTTGCCTTAGTCCCACCCCATTTTTAACTTTAACTGATTCTATATTCTCTAATTGATATGTATAGTAATTATTTTCATATAATTTCTTAATAATATCCAACTAAAGCTCCATCCATTTCCAAATTTATTAAAGTTACCAATAATCTATTTCTATTTACTTTATCATACACCTTCTCTATATCTATAAATACCATATATAAATATCTACCTGTATACCTACTCATATCTGTAAGTTGTGTAACTACAAATAAACTATCTCCTATATGCCTATCTGATCGAAAACCTCCTTGCATTTCTCCCATTGCATTATTTTCTTCCATCCATTTTGCAATCCTTTCAGCCACCATATATGAGAAAACTTTATATAAAACTGATGTTACCACTATTGATTTGTCTATAATTGTTTAACTTTCTATGATCCTGACTCTTTTCTTTAAATAGTAGCCATACTCTTGTATTACTCAAACTACCTGGAAAATCTTCTATGCCATATTATTAGAACATGATAATAATTTTACTTTTGCCCTATGCTCTAAATTCATTAGCATCTCTGCTGACCTTTTGCCTTTCCACTTTTCAATTTCTTCCCTGCCTTATTCAGTTCATTTTCTGTAAACCTAATATTCCCATTACTACTGATTTCCTGTTTGCTATCACTCTGTCCTTCACATCTAACATCTTTTCTACATCCATTACATACTTATTTAATATTATCTTTAATTCTTATCTAGAGCTACTCTCTACTCCCTCATTATCTAATAATACTATCTATCTCTTCCTACATTTCTTCTTTTAATATATTTCCAAAATTTTTTACTCCCATCTCTTCCACTTTTATTAATATCCTTATTATTCAATTTCATTCTGTCTATATAATTATCTATTTTAGCCAACTTATTTTTTCTAAGTACTTTTCCCATTTAACATTAACATCTTTTTCATTTTCTTTGTTCTTAATAGCATACTTATATTCTCTGCATGCTTTTCCCTCTCTTTTACACTTTTACTAACTCTCACTTTTTTATTACTTTTATTCTTTTGAATATTCCCACCTACTACTATTTGCCACTTTCTCTATTGCACCACACCAGTCCTTTCACTATCGTTTTTACTTTTTTTTATATTTTCCATCACATTACTAACCATTTCTATTATAAAGAAATTATGATCACTGTTATATACTCTCTCTTCATTATAAAAACCTTAATTTTATGTACTTTATTTATTCCCTCTTTCTCTACTATTACATAATCTATTGTGTGGAATATATTATTTCTAGACCATGTGTATTGTCCCTCATAAATATTTGATAAATTTCCACTGCTCAAATTCATTTTTTGACAAAAACTTTTCAAAAGCTGTTCATTTTTATTACCCCCATCATCAATTTCTTAAATATGCCCATTCATATCACCTATAACCATTATTCTCTTCCCCTTTTCTTTGAAACTCCATATATTCTTAACTAGACATTCATATATGCTACTGTTCCTCTCACTCCATTATAGATTGATTATATCCAGTAGCTATATACATTGTAGCTATCATCCATTGTTATCTTCATGACCTTACTCAAACCACGAATGTTCTTGATATTTAACAATATTTAAATATTTTTTTGACATAATTCCTATACCACCACACCTTTTTTCTTTTTTTTTTCTATTTATACCCTGCCATACCAAGTCTTCCAGATTAGGTTCTTCTTCTCTTAGATGTGTTTCCACTACTGCTAATACCTCAAGCTCCTCATTTTTAATTGCTTTGTTTAATTCCAACCACTTTTCTGTTCTCCTACCACCTTGCATATTCAAATACCCAATTTTAACATTTTTTCTTTCCTAACTACTCTTTTATAAATTCTTTTGACTCTTTCTTCTCCATTACCTTTATAAATAACTTGCTTACCATTAATTTTACAGACCCATTACTTCACATGACTTCCACAGGCCTGCCATCTGTTTTAAAATGCTAGAAACATTTGAAGAGAAGGAAGTTATAAGCATATTTTTATCAAGTATTTTTAAATATTGATAATTATATGTTACGTTATTCATTAAATCAGTTTAATTAAATTAATCGTCATTTTGCTGTGTATTGAGTAGGTTCCATATTTAATAAAGATATATATATATATATGCCTGTGTGTAGAACTAGCAAATACGGAAAATATTGTTGTCAAAATGCAAAATAATAGAAAATTAAGACAAGTACAAATAACTCAGATATTCTAATTTCATAAGGACAATAGTGAAATAGCATACAAATTGGAAAACTTATAAAAAAGATGTCAACAGAACTTTGATGTGTAGAAAAACAAAGAGTAGAAAGTTGCTAGACTAATGCTGATGAAAACGCTAGTGAAAAATAATTTAGAAAGTTTATCAGAGTTGAAATGAAAGATGGTAATAAAATGATGTAATAGAGTTCAACTCTATACAGAACTATTTCTGTGAAATTTTGACTGATTATCTTATGGATTTCAACGAGCTTACCATTAATTGAACATACTTACTCACTACTAATTCATATATATATTTCCTCTGTAATCAAATGAACATGTTAGGTTGAAGATCACCAACAGAGTATTAAATGCCTCAATCTGAAATTAACCAAACTATCTCACTGCATCAACTCTTCAATGGTTGTTAAGTCCATCAATGTTAGAAGCTATTTACATCCACAATCAAAAATCCCTTTCCAATACAAGGTATCCAGCTTCAAAGCTTTCATATTTAGAAATTTTAAACAGTGCAAATTTATAGCAGGTGACAAGGTCAACTTAGTAAGCTTACAAGAGTGATCTATTTAAGGCAGACTACTCCACCTCCATGTTTGACAACCAAATTTAGGACATTCTAAAATAGACACAAAAAAGTCAGACTCCCTGACACAAAACTCTGGATTAATATGCCATTTATTGTCAACATCCACTCAAAATTAAAGTTCTTCTTTCTAAAGACTTCAAAATTGGCTTCAGATGCTCATGATTTCTCAACACACCAATAATTTGAAGGATAAAATTTGCAGTGGTGACAAGGCACACTTGGTATATACCATAGACTGCTCATCTTGCAATAGTAAATACTATGGGAGACCTGTGCCAACTTAAAAGCAAGAATTTCTCAACATGCCTATTTATATAATAGAGCAAAAGTGAATCCATTTTAAAGCTGTGTTTTTAGAACATCAGAGAGTTGCCAGACATGTTTTAAACCCGCATCTTCCAGAATTGTTTGCCTCAAGAGTAACCATAAAAATGCAAAATTGAAGAAGTTTGGTGCATAATTCATTCCACACATGCAATAAATATAAAAGCCAATAGCGTTCCCCTTAATAGACATTGGTTGTTTAATCTGACAATGTATGCAGCACTTCAAAATTACCTTTTATAATGCAATCATGCAAATCCTTTGAACACTGCCAAGTTTAATCTTTTAGAGTCAGAATTATAATCATTCTGCTGGTAATTAACTACCAGTTATGCATTGAAACACATACTCTGTGTTGAAAGTTGACTCAGCAGATTAATAAACAAATTTATTTTAATCTCACTTTAGCTGTACTTATTACTTATTTTTTTATTACATATTTTCTACAGCTTTAAACCTCTATATTATGTATTCTACATTTCATTAATAGGTCATTCAGCTTTAAAGTTGAACAAAATCAACATTCAATTGCAAATGTGGCTACAATTTTTCCAGTCATGCCTCAAACATAAAACCTTTCCAAGGTACTGTGACATTGCAATCAACCACTCCATCAAAAATTTTAACTCCGAGCTATCCTCTCTTCACATTTCAAATCCTCAAATTTATGTATTCCAACATTAAAGTTCAGCTTCAACAATCTGAACATAATTGTAGATTATTAAATTCTCAATTTCCAACTCCTCACAAAATTCGACACAGATGAGATATTTTATATGATATTCTAACCAAGAAGTATTTGAAAATTTTTTTGGGTAAAAAACAGGGGGTATATCTCCGCCAGTTAGTTCATAGTTCAGTCTTCCAACATTGTCAATCTTTCTGGTATAATTTTCACCTGTTCACAAATTTCTTGGGTACAACTTGGCCCATGATTTATTAAAGTTTAAGGAATTGTTATCTTAACCTAAGCTGAGCACTGATTGTATATATGTGTGGGAGATTATGATCTGGTCCAACTGATGAGTGCTGGTTCTGCATGAAATATGCATGTTGAGAATCATTTATCTTTTTCACATGTATGTGGGCATGTGTGTAGGTTGTTGGGGATGGAATTGGAGAATGAATAAAAACTGAAAAATCCTAAGTTCAAATCCCTCTATTTACTTATAACAAGAATTATAAATAAAATCTATAACATTTTTTTCAGCATTATTTGATTAATAACTTTCTAATTGAGTACTCATCCAAGTTACTGATGATGATTAACTTTTTCCTTTTTGTAAATTTAATAATCTCTTGTCTCTAATTAAAGACATTTATGTCACTTTTTAAAAAATATTAATCAGAAGATGTCTGATGTATAGGAAAATTTGTTACAGGACCGTATTTAAGATATTGTGATTGTTATTGCTTAAAGTAAGTGAAGAGTCATGTGATATTTTGTTTAGTACGCCATCTTGTAACAAACACTGTTAGGAAGTCAGTAAAATATTTAGTTATTGGCCCTGTTTTAGTATTATAAAGCAATGGAAACAAGTTAGCTTGAATTCATGTCTTGGAAAGAATTTTTGAATTTTAGATCGTTATCTGGAATGGTATAAAAACAATGCTAATGTGACTTCTGGAAGATGCCTGTAAATCCAATGCTTCTCCCTAAAATTAACCAATATCTGGAAACTAGTCAGGGATTTGAATACAGCCCTACTATTTACTGCCTAAATAATTCTGCTTCCAATGCTGATATTAAAAGAGTGGAGAAAGTCACATGATATTTTGTATTTTATGTAATTAAAAAAATAATAGAGCTGGATGTGGATGAGTTACGATGGGTAGAGTGATGGTTTTAAGATTTAAGAATGCCAAAAACGAAGCCCAATCCGTCTTTCACAAAGCTTGTATGACATGTGATTTTTCAGCAATTAAGCATTTGTTTATCTTTATATGTTTAATATTATAAGGGATTCAAACTCAGACTTTCACATAACCCTCAATTCTCCATGCCATCTCATATTGCTGACCCACCTGATCATACACGTGTTGAAAAGACAAATAATCACCAATATACCTATTTCATGCTAAACCAGCAATCATCAGTTGGTCCTTTTCAACATGTGTATGATCAGGTGGGTCAGCAATATGAGATGGCATGAAAAGTTGAGGGTTGTGTGAAAGTCTGAGTTCGAACCCTTATATTACATTATATATGTGCAGGTGTGTGTAAGCCTATACAGTGTATTAATTTACATGTTTAATATTGAAGATGAGGCATTAGCAAATTTTGTATCAAAGACTTTATGAAGGTTCTACTAATATATAAAGTGAATTAATTTCTTTGAACAAATAATTCTCTACTTTTTTTTTTTCTATCTCTCTATATATAGCATACTTAAATGCTACATTTCCTAACATTGTGTGTAATTTCCACTTTTTAATCATTCACCCATCACTGTTGACAAACGTTTCAGCATTTTTATATTTATTAGAATGGCTAGAAAGGTTTCAAACATTAGGATAATTTTTTTATATGCCTGGTGGTAAACACAATCTGATTGGTATACGGCTTAGACTAACTTTTATGGGAGAGCCTATTTGTTATTATTTGTAATGCCCATACATATAAAAGATTTTAAGTTAAATATTTGTGGCATAATTGAACACAGTATTTTTTCCATTATTATATGTATTTTTGGTTTGTATATATAGACAATTGAAATTTTAAATAGAATTGCAGAAATTGTAAAAGACCTAGAAAAAGGCCACATGAGAGATGGAAGCTGGACAGAACATATTGCTAGAAGAAATTTAATAAATGAAAAATTAAAGTTTTAAACTAGACTCCAAGAGATTATAAAATATCTAGAAAGACGTCGCGTGTGAGATGGATAAATAAAATAACGTTTGCTGGTGTGATATGAAAAAGAGAGGCTAGGAATCAAAAAACTGAATTAAACTCGGAGAGATCTTCATCCTGCTGTAAATTGATAACAGTTGAAAATGGTGATGTTGTTGTTTTTTAAATGAATCGGTTTTTTATTCTTTAAGAAATATTGTAAAGATTAAACAATAATTACGGAAATAATTCTCACGATTATATATAATCATGATTATAACTAAAAGAAATATACGGTACGCATTTCATTAAATTCAAATAATTTTAACTTTTCATATGAAACGTTCATACGTAAAATGAAAATATGATTTTAATCGATTCTACGACTTCTATTTATTTATTTAAAAATCTTGTTTTAGAAAAGAAATAATTTAAAATGCAGAGGAAAAGACTTCTCAGATTGAACACTGTTGAGTGGAAACACTACTTAACAATTCCTTTAAATTTGTTTTTTAATACAGTATTGGTAACTAAAATTTTATTTGATTATTAATTCTCTTAAAAGACTGTTTCTATAGCAACTAAGTCTCTCACTCTCTCTTTGAGGATAAGATTTTGTTTAGAGAATCTTAACTGGAAGGAATATTAACATCAAATTCTTAAAATATATATATTTTAAAATATACAGTATATATATTTATTATTATCTCTAACATATTTCATTGTTTTTAACATTTAAATTAATAAACATGAAACGAATATTTATCTTTGTACTTTTATTATATTTAATTTTTTACCACACACACACACACACACACACATACACATATGTATATATATTGCCTATAATAAAAAACGAGATCATTTATACTAAGAAAAGATGGATGTATTCATAATGTGACTATTAATGACATCCAAAATTACGTATCCACTTTTCAATAAACTTGGATTATAGTCTAAAGTTATTTCCCTCATTTATATAAGGTTAGATCTAAAATAATTTCTAACAAAAACTTCTTTGGAATGCTAGCTGGCTCGACTGGAGGTTGTAATGCAAACCTTTTACAGATAGCTTCCTTAGTATTAATTTACATGTGATTATCGTCATTGTTTGTAGGAAAAGAGCTCACATTATATTTTGGACACTCAAACATTATGATGAGAATGAATACTGGTACACTCAAGTCTACTTTTTTTTTGCATTTTCCAAAAAAATCAAGATACAGTTTTGCAATTTAAAACTTATCTTAAATCAAAATCTCTTTTCTAAATGTTCAATTAAGAATTTACTACCAAAAAGAATTATGGCATAAAAATGGACTTCTTATGAAACACTAAACCAAACTATATTTGATGTTTCTGTGTATCACTGGAAAATCAACAGATTTGGCCAATCCTGATGATTATCCTTATCAGTTCCATAAATGGAATTTAACAAACACTGCTGTTTGTAAACAGGGACAAATACAAATTATAAAGCACATAGCCAATACCTGCCAAATCTATTCCTCCAATGGTAGAATTAAAGGACTTAACAAAGCAACAGATAACTCATCTCCTAGCTGGAATCTCTGTAGGTGCTTTTATGTTATTTTGTTAATAGTTCAAGATGTCTAAAAATGATATACTAATAAATAATATCTATTTTTTTTTCAGGGTAGGGAACTAAGATGTCTCCATGTGATTGAGTCCGTTAAGCAAGAAAAACATTTAAGACATGTATATGTTAACCCTTACATAAACAAACTGCTCTTTTTTTAAAATTGGCTACAAAGCAATTGTGAGAAGGAACAATATGTGTATAAACAGACTGGATGAGTTTCACAGTGGTGATTAGCGTACTTTACTGCTACAATCCCGATCTGTGGTTCAAATTAGGGAACACCTTAAAATTGTTTTCAGACAGCTAAGAATTTCCAAATGTTAAACTTATTTTTTTTAGACAGTCTGAAACAGATCAAGATAATCACTCAAATTTTGGTTAGTAAGTTGGTATACAGATTTTCTCAAATAAAGAGTGAACAAAGAAGAAAAATTACTAAAATTTTCAGGCAATTGACTAACTTTGTTAATAGTATCTTCTTCTTAGATACTCATGGACAAATGCAGAAAGCATATTTGATCTGCAATTGTCTATTTAAAATTGTGTGATATATACCTATATTTCTGTGTATTAAATTTAATTAACATTTAAATACAATTATAGTGTATATACTTAGGCTAGATGTAATTAGAGGGGATTTGATTTCAAGTTCTCTTTAGTCA
Organism: Epiperipatus broadwayi; assembly: GCA_028023455.1. Classification (NCBI taxonomy): domain Eukaryota; kingdom Metazoa; phylum Onychophora; class Udeonychophora; order Euonychophora; family Peripatidae; genus Epiperipatus; species Epiperipatus broadwayi. Next base: position 312,963 of record JAQFVV010006259.1, on the reverse strand, counting down.
TCCATTCCATCTTATACAACTGATACATATGATCACATACATGTGAAAAAATGAAAAATCTCCAATATATGTATTTCATGCTGAACCAGCACTCATCAGTTGGTCCAGATCCCCATTTCCCACACATATATAAAAACTGAGTAGTGATTGTGTATATGTATGGGAGATGGTGATCTAGACCAACTGATGAGTGCTAACATTGCCATACATTTAGTCAAAACACTATCAAAAGAATTTACTGTTGGCTTCCGCACTTCAGCCAACACCAATAGACTCATAAACAACTCAAAATATAAACTAGATCCCAAATCAACATCTCAAGTGGTATATCAAATACAATGTCCTCAGGCTGGGTGTAGAGCCTCGTATTATGGGGAAACAAAAACAGTCATCACAAATAGAGCATCCCACCACATATATGTATAAAAGGGTACTGAATAACAAAGATACTACACCAGCATTCTTGGAACATGAAAAGATCACTGGTCATAGATTCGAACCTACCAATCCCAGAATAGTATGCAGAGAGGGAAATGATCATAGGCATAAAATTAAGGAAGCATTCTTCATAAATAATGACATTCAATCTATCAATAGAAAAGACACCTGTTTTGCCATTTCAAAAAGATGGACAAACTAATCCAAACAAAATTTAAACAAAATAATATACTAAAACACAGCAATTAACTAATTTGCATAAATTAGAATACTCCCCCTCATTACTATCAACTGCACTCAGCTATGAATATGAAACCATGGAGCTTTGAAAGCGCTATGCATAAATAAATATTAATAAATATAGCTTCTCTAACAAGCGTAAAAGCGCATAATTTTTGGTATTACATATTGAACATTTATCTTTTTCATGTGTATGCGGTTATTTGTATCGATTGTATAAGATGGAATAAATGAATGAAGGGAGCCTGAAAGGTTGAGTTCAAATCCCTTCTAAATTTAATTAACTATGTCAATCATATCACCATTCAATAATTCCCTGCACAGTTTAGTGCAGTTTAGAAGATACAGACTGTGGAGCTTAAGGACCACAACCACAATTCCCCCCTGTCTCTTTGAGTGTTCAAACTTTTTATAAATTCCTAAGCAAAAATTATTTACAAACAAAATTGTTTGAGAAGAATAAAATATTAAAATAGAAAATTTGAAAAGGTGCTTCACCAAGTGGCTGACATGTTTGCAAACAATTCAAAAAATTCTGTGAAAGCAAGTTACATTATTTAAAAAAAAAAAAGAAAATTCAAAAACATTTATTGAAGAACAGGTTATAAAAGACTTCATCTTAGCTAATGTAGAATTAATCTATTCAGAATATAAAAAGAAATTTCAGAATATGATTTAAATGAAACACAGGCTTAATATATATACCATGTGTCTATATATGTAATATAGGGTATATGAGCACAGACTTTCACATGACCCACCACTCTCCACTCTATCTAATAACACTGAAACACTCAAGCATATATATGCTGAAAAGATAAATAATCACCAATATACGTATTTGATGCTAAACCAGCAATCATCATTTGGTCCAGATTATCATCTCCCACACATATATACTATAAGTGCTCAGATATATATTAAGATAGACAATCTTCATACTTTAATGGATTGGCTCCAATCTACTATACACTCCAACTCTTCAACCGTCCATCCAATTGAAAATCTTGTCATTAAACATGAAACAATCATTAATGATAATGATGTTATTCTATTATTCATTTTTTAATCCATAACAAAAATTATGCCCCTCATTTAAAAAAAACGAAGTTGAAATTGGTCTATCAATTGCAAAGGTTGCCTTCCTTATAATTAGGGATAAATTAATTAAAGTTTTGATCAAATATAGCAGGGTAATTTTTAGGTAAATAATGTTGTATGGTTCACAAATGATATAGTAAATATCCAAATAGCCATTGGCGGAAAAAAAGATTCCCCACCTCTGCATTACACCATTGTTGTCCATCTCGCCGTAATCCCCAAATTGGAGGGTGATATTTTTCTTAAAGACTAGGGTAGTGTAATATTGATAAGGTCCCACTTTAATATCCCTTTTTTCTTCCTTTAATTTATTCATGTCAGTTGGTATATTAAAAACAAAATTAATTTTTTTTTTCAATTTTCACTTTTATAATCATTCACGATTTAAAGAGACAAAAATAGATGAAATAAAATGGACATTTAAAATTTTACACTATATTCCAATAGATGGTGAAAGATATTTAATGTGATGGCATGTGAGATTAGATGGATGGATGAAATAAATTTCATGGTGTGGTATAGAGAATTGAAGAGATTGTAAAAGACCTTGAAAGAGGCTGCAAATAAGATGGATGGCAGAATTAAAAATGTTTGTTGGTGTGATGTGGAAATCAGCTATTTATTGAAAAATTGGATTAAACTTAAAAAGATCTTTATTCCTAGGTGGATCGATAATAGTTGAAAATAATAATTTAAACATTTTTTTCAATACTTTATTTTAAAAATGTATAAATCTTTAATATAAGTAAACAATTTTGAATACATTTTAAATTTTATTATTGTTTAAGCAATAATAAAGGAAGTGAGAATGCAAATCAAAAATAGAACTAATAGTAAAGGAAAAAATAATGAAAAAGTGCAGTAATAAGAAGGGGGGAGGGGATAGAGAAATGAGAATAACGAAGAAAAAATAAAGCTTTATAGAAATGAAGGAAAAGAAAAAACACTGACGAAAGAAAAGTAATGGAAATGCAAAAACTACCATCATCAATATGACATGTTTTTTTTATATTTACTTGGTATTTTTCCAAGATCAGAACGGGATTTATTGTAAAGTAGGCTGCAGAAAAAAGTTTGCTATTAACTGAAAAGAGACCCTTTGATTTCTCTTGGAGGCCTTAAAGGAACTGAGATGGGCAAATTCCTAATGTCCATTCCAGACGTTCTTATAGTTGCAGTTGTTATTACTATGTGATTATTCATATAGTATACAAACATGGATGGGCTGCTCACTAACTCACATTAACCAGCGTGGTGAGTTTATTGGCTTTTTACCTCTGAGTTTAAGATCAAGAAACACCATGGTCTTTCTTCTCAGTTGCCTGATAAGGCAAAATGAATGTATGTGTAAATGATAAATATTTTTCCAATAGATATATACAATCATGACAGACAAAAATAAATCATGGTCCTTATTTTCAGGAGGCTGTTAAGTCACTAACCAAGGCAGCGGTTGGTAGCCGAAGGCAGAGGGTGCTAAGAATCCCCTGATTGTGGACCCAGGCTGCCATTTGATGAAGACTTTTTATTTAGGTTCTTACAACTGCAGATCACTTTCAAGTGAAGTACGATTGCAAGAATTAAAAAAAGAACTGTCTTATATTAAATGGGACATTATTGGACTTTGTGAAGTTAGAAGAAAAGGTGAAGAGACAATTGATTTAAAAAGTGGACATGTATGGTACTATAAAGGCACAAATATTGGAAATACCAAATGGAGTAGGATTCCTTTCAATAAAAAGTGGAAGAACAACATTGTGGAGATTGGTGGTGTATCAGACAGAGTGGCAATATTAGTTATATAACTTAATAGCAGATACCAAATGCATATGATTCAGGTTTATGCCCCAATAAGTTCTTATAGTGATGAAGTAACTAGGAGATTTTTATATGGATGTAAAAAAGACTTTTGATAAGAGTAAACAATATTTTAAAATTGTCATGGTAGACTTTAAAGCTAGAATTGGTAAACAAATGAAAGATGAAAGTGCTGTAGGTAATTTTGGTTATGGTAATAGGAATGAGAGAGGTCATAGACTTGTGGAATTTGCAAAAAAAGAAAAACTTTATATTATGCATTCTTTATTTGGAAAAAATGTTAAAAGAAAATGGACATGGAAGCAACCAAATGAAGGTACAGCAGAATTGGATTATATTTTGACTAACAGAAAGTATATATTTCAAAATTGTAATATTTTTAATAAATTTAATACAGAAAGTAATCCTCGATTAGTAAGATATAAGATATGTGTTAATGCAAAACTAGAGAGATAAAAATTATTAAGAAAAACAATATTTAAGTTAAATTAGAACTTACAAATCGGTTTCAAGTATGAGTATATTTTGAACATGATTCAGATTTGAATGAAATTAATAAGAAAATAACTGATACACTTTAAAAACTGCAACGAAGATAGCTGGTAGAAAAAAACAGCAATTGACCAATAAAATTTCTACGGAGACTAGAGAATTTATGAAGAAAAGAAGGAATATGAAAATATACAAAAATGATGCATTAAAAAGGATTGAATACCTCAAATTGTGTAAAATGGTGTGGAAAAGAGTTGAAAATTTTATAACTGTGAACTAGCAAGGAAAGCTGTAGAAGAAAATAAAAGTCTCAAGAGAGTAAAACAACATTTTCGTATTGGTAGGAAATTTATATCTGCAATAAGAAAAAAAGATGTAACTATTACTAAAAAGAGAGATGATATCATAAAATTGGTAGAAGACTTCTATCAAGAATTATATAGTAATAAAGAACAAGTACAACCTATATCTATTATATCTTCTGAATTGCCCAGAATTTTAAATGAAGAAGTGAGACATGCAATTAAATTTATGAAGAAAGGAAAGACTCCAGGTAATGATGGAATTATAATTGATATATTAAAAGAATCAGGTGAAGAAATATAATTTTTTTTAGCAAAGTTATATACCAAATGTCTCAATGATAAAGATGTACCAGATGATTGGAAGAATGCAGTATTAATATTAATATTTAAAAGAAGTGATAAAGGAGATATTAGAAATTACAGACCTATCAGCCTTTTATCAGTTTTATACAAAATTATTACCAAAATAATTACAACTCGTCTACAGAGAACATTGGATTTCCACCAACCAAGAGAACAAGCTGGATTTAAAAGTGGTTTTAGTACAGTAGATCAAATCAAGGTATTGAGAGAAGTTATAGAAAGGGAAAATGAATATGAGTAGTCATTATGCTTTGAATTTGTAGATCATAAAAAGGCATTTGATTCTATAAACATTTCTTCAGTGATTAAAGCATTGGATCATCAAGGTATAGATCCAGGATATTGTCATATTTTAAAGAATATTTATAAAAATGCAACAGCAAACATTAGATTACATAATGATACTAGGAAAGTCGACATTGAGAAGGGTGTAAGACACGGTGACTCCATATCTCCAAAACTTTTTATAGCAATGCTGCAAGAAGTATTTTGTGGATTAAAATGGGAATCTAAAGGAGTGAAAGTAAATGGAGATTATTTAGTCGTTTAGATTTTGCAGATGATGTAGTTGTTTTTGCAAATAATGCTTTAGAGCTGCAGGAAATATTACAGGAGTTATCAGATAAAAGTAGGAAATTAGGATTGAAGATAAATGTTAAAAAGACTAAAGTAATGTTCAATGGATTTTCTCAAAATATGAAAATAAAGATTGATTATGATGAGTTAGAAGAAGTTAACAGCTCCCAATATCTTGGTCGGTTTATTAATACAGTTGGAAACATAATGAATGAAATTAATCATAGAATTAAACTTGGTTGGAGTGCTTTTGATGGAAATATCTTGATACTGAAAGGAAATATGCCTATGTGTTTGAAAAGAAAGGTTTTTTCATAAATGTGTTTTTACCAGTTCTTACTTATGGATATGAGACTTGGACACTTAATAGAAGAGCAATACAGAGACTTCAGGCCACTCAAAGAAGTATGGAGAGATGCATGTTAGGAGTAACAAGAAGAGATCGAAAATGCAATATATGGGTAAGAGAACAAACAGGTATTATTGATCTCATTGAAAAAAATTAAAAGACTGAAATGGAATTGGGCTCGAAATATTGCTAGAAAAGATAATAATAGATGGACAATTGAAATCTCAAATTGGATTACAAGAGATTATAAAATACCCAGAAAAAGACCATATGTGAGATGGATGGATGAAATTAGAAAGTGTGCAGCGGTGATGTGGAGATGAGAAGCTAAAGATCGGAGAAGATGGTTTGAACTTAGAAAGACCTTCATCCTGCAGTGGATTGATAATGGTTGATGATGATGATGAGGTTGACGAGATTTGCTCTTTGAATAATAAAGGAATGATTAGTAATTAAGTTAAACTGTTTTGTGGTATCTATACATAATTGATAGTTTTTTCTGGTACATATTAAATAGAAATATTTTTAACATTTATTTAAAAATAAATTTGCGTAATTGCGATTTTACTGTCTTCTATTGTCGAAAAACAAAAACATTTTTTAATTTTCACAGTATAATCTTTTCCTATTGTAAATGATTTGAACGCATCAAAACATTTCCACCTAATTATCATCTGACTATATCTAAGTTACACAAGAATTTAATATTATAGACCTTCATAAAACAACTTTCAAGAAAACATTTCAATAATTTTAAAGCGAACGTTTTGAAAATGTATAAAAATAAACAAACAATATAATTAGATACGATATTTTGATATCACAATTGCGTCCTTTCCGTTTTAAAAAAGCTTACTATCCAATGGAAACCTTTCAATAAATTATAAATAAAAAAAGTCCAAATATGTGTGTTTCAGTATTTTATTAATACAACTTAAAATCATTTTTCAGACAACCAATAGAGGGCAGGAAAGAGCAGAGAAAAAATCAGAATAAAAAAGAAATTTTTACAAAGTAATTACAAGTGTCAAATTTCTTGGAATTACTTCTTCGTTACCGTATACTGTAGATAAATCTATTTAAAAGATTTACAATTATTTATGAAACTAAAGTTTATCACATAATTCTTAAGACCAATTACAAACTACATTCAGTTAAAAAAATTATAAATAGTCATAGAAAATAATCACCGTTTTTAAATCGTTTATAGTGAAGGTTGTTGAAGAGGAAATTGCTAAAAGAAACATAGAGATTTGATGGAATGCTTACAATATTTAGATTTTTTTTATTTTCTAAAGCAAAAGATTATTTAAAAGGAAATTTCAATTTTATGGAGAAAAAACTTTTCTGAAAATTGGTTTTTTAAAAAAACTAATTAAGCAGAGGTGGGGGGGGGACACGTAATGTTTGGAAAAAATAGTTATGGATGAAAAAAAAACATATATTCAACAATATGTTAATTAGGTATATAAAAAAAATGGAAATACCGAGTATGTTAATTCTTTAAATATGGAAGGGACAAGAACAATTAAGAAATGGAGGAAACTTAAGATATAATAATAATAAAAAAAATCTGGTTTCAATAGTTGTACTTGAAATATAATTAAGAAATAAAGAAAAAACAATGTTGGAAGTTTGTCTATAGGAAAGTTTAAACAGAACAGAGATATGTAAAAACGAAAAATTGGTTTTATTACAAGAATACAATAAAATTTACAATGCTAAGAACATGTGCATAGAGTTTTCTGGACAATATAATGGTTAGATTATATGAGTGGTTTATATGACCATAGAAGGGAAGAAAAAAATATTAGGGATGAAAAAAGTCTAATTATATGACAAAATAATATTTTTAAAAGAAATATATATAATCATATAAAAATATTTAATAGTCATAAAGAGAAAATAGATATCAAACAGAATGAGAGACTATTGTTAACAGAAATTGGCAGAAAAATGAAGCAAGATGAAATAGGTTTAGCTAATTAAAAAAACAACAACTGCTAAATATCTGTATAAAACCATTTGACACTGTTTTAACAGCTTGAGTAAGCACAGGAAATGGTGATCATGTGATGTTTAGTTGTTTTAATACTATTCCTGCCAGTAGAAATATGGTAGGTGATTATGGTTATTAAAGAACCAAAGCACTAAAATGTATACATATTGAACTGGATTTAGATTTGTGGGACTTTGTGGGCAAGTGAGCTTGGATTGAAAACATTACTGTGTTTTCATTTTGGACTCGTATCTTTAGAGTTAACTAAATAGATAAATGGTGATTGGTGGAGGGTTGCGTTAGATTCTAGGCTCTAGGTGCAATGCTCTCAGATCATGGCTTCTCATTGATGAGCAACACAAGATAGAACATAGTGTGGAAATATTGGAAGAGTAGGCACTAGATAGAAATTTGCACAAGCTAGAAACTAGTCTGGAAATGTTGGATGAGTAGGCACTAAATAGAGATTTTATGCACAAACTTTCTTGCATTCATTGATTATCATGGCTTGCACTAGGTGGCATTACTATATGGAGAATTTGTCACTGTTATTAAATAATTTAATTTACAAATTGCTAATTATCTGCACTCAGAACTTTGATATCAATTATTTTACACAAATTCTTTAAAAATACATAGATAGATGTATGCTTCAGGGCTTGGTCATCTTTGCTCTCTTTTCATATACATTTAATGATACTTGAAGTTATATATGATTATCAATGCAGAGGAGAGTAAAAATAAAACACTATTTTTATCTTCTGCCTAATTTAGATATGATATTTTAATTGGTTGTACTTTATTTATGTCTGGCATCAATATTAATTCTACTTCAAAGTTTCCATATGTTTCCGACATATTGCCTTTCAGTTCTTTCACATATTCTTCTACCAATCATTAGAAGAGAAATTGCTCCACTGAACATGTATAAAAAGCTACTACTGGATTGGACTTGCAGATAATTCAAGATATGGTTTTACTTCTCAAGACATCTCAAATTAAATTTCCCCTTTTGAATGTTAATACAAAAATCTATAACTGAAGAATTGTGGCATAAAAATGGAATTCTTATGGTATTCCAAACAAATTATTTTTTCCAGATCTAGAATTTAACTACCTGGATTTAATCTTCCTAAATGCAACTCAAATCTCATCAACAGATTCAGAGCAATCCATGGGCATTACACTATCTTGCTTCATAAATGTGTACAAATACAAATCACGAACCATATAGTTAATGTCTACCAAACCTATGGCTTGAGTGGGAAAATTAAAGGACTTTAAAAAAAGTCACTGGTGATTGTATCTCCTGATTGGAATCTAGATAAGTTTTTAGATTATTTTGTTAATAGTTATGCAATACAAAAATACATACATTAAAAATTAATAATAAATAGAAAATTAATAGAGGATCAAATCCAATCTTTAGCGAGCTAAATGTAGTTTGATGGATTTGTTTAATTATTTTATGACTAGATGGTATTTCAATATTTTCAAATATATTTAATGGTACTTGAAGTTAATAATTAATATCCTCATAAAATATATCTTCATTTTACATAAACATAAGCACATGGAATAATAATAATTTTTATTAGTCATTTATTAGATTAGAGATTATCCAAAATTGAGTGTTATTTCTGTCGTATAATTTTCACTAAATTACACTACAGAAATATTATCCAATATTAGATAATCTCTAATCTAATGAATAACTAATAAACTTTCATTAAGAGATTTGTGTAAAAATTGTGAGAACAATACATTTGAAACATCAATTAAACACTATCTATCTATCTATCTATCTATCTATCTATCTATCTATCTATCTATCTATCTATCTATCTATCTATCTATCTATCTATCTATCTATCTATCTATCTATCTATCTATCTATCTATCTATCTATCTATCTGTCTGTCTGTCTGTCTGTCTGTCTGTCTGTCTGTCTGTCTGTCTGTCTGTCTATCTATCTATCTATCTATCTATCTATCTATCTATCTATCTATCCATCCATCCATCCATCCATCCATCCATCCATCCATCTATCTATCTATCTATCTATCTATCTATCTATCTATCTATCTATCTATCTATCTATCTATCTATCTATCTCTACGTACCTATCTATCCATCTATCTATCTATCTATCTATCTATCTATCTATCTATCTATCTATCTATCTATCTATCTATCTATCTATCTGTCTATCTGTCTATCTGTCTGTCTGTCTGTCTGTCTGTCTGTCTGTCTATCTATCTATCTATCTATCTATCTATCTATCTATCTATCTATCTATCTATCTATCTATCTATCTATCTATCTATCTATCTATCTATCTATCTATCTATCTATCTATCTATCTATCTATCTATCTATCTATCTATCTATCTATCTATCTATCTATCTATCTATCTATCTATCTATCTATCTATCTATCTATCTATCTATCTATCTATCTATCTATCTATCTATCTATCTATCTATCTATCTATCTATCTATCTATCTATCTATCTATCTATCTATCTATCTATCTATCTATCTATCTATCTATCTATCTATCTATCTATCTATCTATCTATCTATCTATCTATCTATCTATCTATCTATCTATCTATCTATCTATCTATCTATCTATCTATCTATCTATCTATCTATCTATCTATCTATCTATCTATCTATCTATCTATCTATCTATCTATGATAAAAAATGGGTAAGAGATTGTGGTCCCACTGATGATTGCATGTTCAGTATGAAATGTGCATATTGGGAATGTCTTTGGTCTTATGTTTATAATTACATCTCTCCACAAAATGTTGAAAGTGGATGAAAACCAGTCCCTACCTTGTGTATGTAAAAATTACACTACAGAAATATTATTCAACATGGAATGGTAGTTTGCTAAATTTAGTTTTAACGACTTTGTTTAATTATTCATTATTAGGTAGAGCTTTGGTATCTTTGCTCTATTTTCAAGTATATTTAACAGTATATAAAAATAATATTTTATCTTCATTATAAAAATATATGTGCAATTTAATTAAATATAAATACATAGAATAATTAATCACACTTTATTTCTCTCCTTCCACTTAGAATATCACTTTTATAACTACTTAAAATACACATTTTTACCATACATTCTAGAAACATATGAATAAGGATATTTGAAGAATAAATAAATGACCTTCTAACATTAGTCATTAGTGTGGTAATATACAGAAAGTTTGACTCTTGTTAATCAAAGTATAGTAATCTCATATTGAGCACACGATGAAGTCATCTGTAAGAGGTCATGACCCAGGCCAACTGAAAAGTGCTGGTTCAGCAGGAAATGCATCTTAGAGAGCATTTATTTTTTCAGGTGTCTTTATCCATATATTTCAAAATTTTGTGATAGTAATTTAAAGACATGGTAAAAGATAGATAAAGTTGGATTAATTATTCCAGTATGCTGATGTTTAATTAAAAAGAATTAATAAGTTTAAATGTTTATATAGGGGTTACAAATAATACAATAATATCTACCCTAATAACTGTGATACACATATTTAATGTATTTATATGGAGCAAATAATATTAAAACTGTGAATGCAGAATGTTTGACATTTATAAATCAAATTACAGGAATTTGATATTGATAAATACTGAACAAATGATCAAAATATGTATTTTAATCTGGGCCAACTGAAGAGTGCTGGTTTAGCACAAAATGCATTTTTTGGTGTCATTTCTCTTTATCAAACATCTTTACTCACATGTTATTTGAATGAAAGGTGCAGCAGACATTTTAATTATTTCTAAATAATATTATAAAAGTACCCTTTATTTTTATCAGAACTAAAGAAAATTAAATTTTTATTCTTTAGTGTATTTTTATGTGAATAAAAGTGTTTGTTATATTTTTATACTGTTTATTTTCTATCTTTCAGATTTAAAGAATTGCAGAAATTACAAATAAAAAAGTTTTGATACAATTTAATATTACTAGATGGCATCATCATGAAAAGTATTGAATCCAATATAAAATTAAAAATCTTAAGTCTTTCCTAATTGATTTTGTTAGATTGTTTGAAAACTCTAAAATTATGTATTTGTATTAGAAATACAGATGTGTGAAAAATTTCAAATAATTCAGAAATTGGAAAATGGATGAAAATTAAGTTACAAAATTTAACAGACAGACAAACAAACAGACAAAAATGGTAGATTAAGTTAAATAAAAACATAAAAAGTAATAGAGCATATAAATAACAGAGGAAGCAAAAGTAATAGAAAATTTTGTATAATAATTTGTATCAAAAATTTTAATTTGTGGTCAAGTTACAATCTTTAGGGTCTATATAAATATATTATTTAGTAATATTACAGCAATGGGTTATAACCTATTTTGGCCATGAATATGAGGGAAAACCTTGAAAGTACTAGGCCTAGATTAATTTAATTGTTTTTGTTACTATTGACAGCTTCTTCTTCAGTGTGTTTAAAGCACATATATTCTGTACCATTATTGTTAAAAGTAGGTTGCCTTGGCAACAGAATGAGATTGTTGATTGTTATTGATATTGGGATTATCTAAGTGTTGACTGGTTTCTATGAATTGTATAATAAATATAGGAGAACTGATTTCCAAAAACAAAAAAAAATATTAGTAAATATTTTAACAAGATGTGAATGGAGTTGTTGTAGAAAATTGAAAATTACAAAGAAAGTTATTTCTCTGAAGTTTTTTAATGATGGTATATTATAAGATGTGATATGTTGGACTATTTCCATCATTTATGAGTGAATGTTGAATGTATAGAAAATTTTAAACTTTATTTAAACTGTCCAAATACAAACAACTTGTTAGTAATAACACACAAAATAGACAATACAGGTTAGTAATTACACAATGTTTCGAGTAGTATTATTCTCCACTCTTCTTCAGGTGTTGCTGGCCTATATGCACAGTGACAATATTCACTTAGAAGTTGAACTCACACCTTTAGATTCTTGAATATTGAATTTAAGGCAAACACTCTACCAACTGAGATATTCTGTCAAAGGCAACATATAGTAGAAATTTGATATATTTATATATGAGGGTTGGTTCAAATCCTCCTGAGTCCTCCAATTTTTTTTTTAATGAATCTAAATATTTTTATTTTTATTTTTTCCTATGAGCAAGATTAATTAGAGGCTTCCATACATTATGTATTGCCACACTTGGTTGACTTATAGGATTATTTACCATTGTCATATGAGCAGCTTTCTTGAATTTTCTTCTATGCATTTTTTCCTCTTTATCCAATATCTTTGTATTTTCCCACTTAAGCATATGGTCATTAGTACATACATGATCTGCTATGGTAGACACATCTGTTTTTCTCTTTTAACCATTAGTTTGTGCTCCTTCAATCGCTGTTCAACAGGGCGACAGGTCTCACCAATGTATTTCCTTCCACATTCACATGGTATTTCATAGATGCAGTTTTTGTTCTTCAGCATTTCCAGTTTAGGGAGGAATTCCTAAAGTGTGGTGTAAGGAATTATTAACATTCTGTGTAACAACATACTTTCAATATAACTCAGAATTCTTCCAACAAAATCAAGGGATGGCCATGGGATCATCACTGTCACCCTTGCTCAGCAACATTTACATTGGAAGAACTTGAAACCATAGCTATAAATACTACTCCATGTCCACCTAAAGTATGGTTTCAATATGTTGATGATACATTTGTAGTATGGCCACATGGTGATGAAAAGTTATGGTCATTCTGGATGCAGATCAACAACATATCTCCTACAATTAAATTCACGATGGAATCAGAACAAGAACAAAATTTGGCATTCTTGGATGTTCTTGTGACAAGACTCCTTCAGGGCAAAGTAAAAACAACAGTGTATAGGAAACCAACACACACTGGCAAATATTTGGCATATACATCCAATCATACAAGAAGCACTAAACAAGGAATTGTACTATCACTATGGAACAGAGCGAAGGAGGTTTGTTCAGAATCCAGTGATTTGGAAAAAGAAAAGATTCACATAGAACAAATGCTTATGAAGAATGGTTATCCATCAGCAGTCATCAGAAAAACCTTCAATAGACAACACCAAGAGACACCAAAAGAGAAAACAGTTATTTGAATGGTAGTGTATCCATACATACCAGGAATGGCAGACAAATTAAAGAAAATCTGCAGTCAATATAACATTAGAACTGCTTTCCAAAGCCATACCACACTTCGAGGATTGCTTACTTCTACTAAGCCTAAACTGGAAATGCTGAAGAACAAAAACTGCATCTATGAAATACCACGTGAATGTGGAAGGAAATACATTGGTGAGACCTGTCGCCCTGTTGAACAATGATTGAAGGAGAAGAAACTAATAGTTAAAAGAGAAAAAACAGATGTGTCTACCATAGCAGATCATGTATGTACTAATGACCAAATGCTTAAGTGGGAAAATACAAAGATATTGGATAAAGAGGAAAAAATGCATAGAAGAAAATTCAAGAAAGCTGCTCATATGACAATGGTAAATAATCCTATAAGCCAACCAAGTGTGGCAATACACAATGTATGGAAGCCTCTAATTAATCTGCTCTTAGGAAAAAATAAAAATAAAAATATTTAGATTCATTAAAAAAAAAATTGGAGGACTCAGGAGGATTTGAACCAACCCTCATATATAAATATATCAATTTTCTACTATATGTTCCCTTTCACAGAATAGCTCAGTTGGTAGAGTGTTTGACTTAAATTCAATATTCAAGAATCTAAAGGTGCGAGTTCAACTTCTAAGCAAATATTGTCACTGTGCATATAGGCCAGCAGAGTGGAGATTAATACCACTTGAAACATTGTGTAATTACTAACCTGTATTGTCTATTTTGTGTGTTATTACTAACAAGTTGTTTGTATTTGGAAAGTTTAAATAAAGTTTAAAATTTTTTATACATTCAACATTCACTCATAAATGATGGAAATAGTCCAACATATCACATCTTACAAAGAAAGTTAGTTTTTAAAGAGAAATGAAATATAGAGATTAGGGTAATTATAGACAGGCTGCAATAACATCAGTTACTTTTTCTATAAACAACTATTATTGAAAAATTTGTGACTATATTTTTACTCTGATTCAAATCATAAAGGCAGTAATACCATATAACATGACCTCTCATTCTTGCTCATATACCTCCAAGTGCAATTGCTTTAATCCTACTCTAAAGACATGGATTTAAGCTGGATTAATCAATGGACATCAGATGTCATAATGCTATAAAATTCCCATCTCTAGATCTGTAGATGGCTCATGTGAGGTGAAAATAAATATTCTTTGGAGCATATAAATAAACATATAACAGATTCTGCAATGTTGTTGATATTGATCTTTTTAGCCAAAACATATAACGGGACTAGAATTAGTACATAACCGAACTCTCAAAAATATATGAAAATTGACCGGATGTCATACTTTCATAGCTAATTGCTTGGGAATAAAGCTTAGGGTCTTTTTTAATTTTTATTTTTTCCATAAAATAAACTTTATTAGTAGCAAATTGTACATAAGTAATAATATTACTAATTTCAACAGTGTATAAATAGCTTTATTACTGCTTAAACATGCAATGTATATAATTATAATCGTATCACAGAATATTTTCATTCTAATAAATTACTCAAAATTATTTATCAGATTGAATGTAAGTCACGTAATGTATGGTATATTATATGTAAAAACATAATTAATATAATTGATGCTTCAAAGCAAATGAATGATTTGAATTTGAGGAAAGTAATATCCTATGTCACATGATCACCATTTCTTATGCTTGCTCATAACTGTTATTAAAAGAGGCAAAACTTTCCATACAGTAGTGCCACTCAGTGTAAGCCAGACTAGATATAGGTGCAGTGCTCTCAAATTCAAGATTCCTCACTGATAAAAGCCACAAGCTAGAAACTAGTCTGGGGATGGGGGATGAGTATGCACTAGATAAGGATTTTATGCACAAGCCTTCTGGCATCCATTGATTACTCTGGCTTGCACTAAGTGGCACTACTGTATGGAGAGTTTTACCTGTTTTAAAAATTCTCCATAAGTGAATGTGTATTTTATTTATAAATTTAGACTCTTAGTATATCTGCATCAAAGTATAAACTTGCATTGGATACTAATATCATTGTGATTCATTTACAATTTATATACTTTATACATAATTGTATTGAAGAATTTGTTTTAAAAACTAATAGCATTATATTTTATTTACAGTTTATATACTTTATATATAACTGCATCGAAGGATATGCTTGATTTGGAGACTAATGCTAACATAAAGTACTACTCAGAAAATACTATACTGCCAAATCCTGTTTATAATTTTTCTATGTAGTATTTTTTTAAAAACTTTATATTTCTTAAACAATAGCAAGCTCTCCAGACAGTAGTGCCACCCAGTGAAATCCATAGTAATCAATGTATGCTAGAAGGTTTGTGCATAAAATTCCTATCTAGTGCCTACTCATACAAAATCCCAGACTAGTTTCAAGCTTGTGACTTTCATCAGTGAGGAGCTTTGAATCTGAAAGCATTTAATTTGATTTTAGGATCTAATGCAATCAAAGGCAGCCATCTTTTACCTATTTAGTAAACTATGAAGCTATGAGACCAAATTGCAAACAATGTTTTCAATCCAAGCTAATTCACTTGTATACATTTTGATATCTGGTTTTGTAAAAACCACATCTCTAAAACATCACATGATCACCATTTCCCATTCTAAAAACAAGCCATAAAAATAATAGCAAACTCTCCAAACAGAAGTGCCACACAAGTCATAGTAATCAACAAATGTAGTGCTCTCAGATCCTAGACTTCTCACTGATGAAAGCCACAAGCTAAAACCTAGTCTGGGGATAATGGATGAGTATCTATTAGATAATGATTTTATGCATAAACCTTCTAGCATCCATTGATTTTTAAGGCTTGCCCTTTCCTAAATTCTTACTATCCTGCTCCATCCCATTTCCACAACATAATATTTGTCAACTCCATGTCCTTTATATCTAAATCTCACTTAACCTTCCCAAACTCAGCATAAAAACCAATAACCCACTTTCTGTATAATCACTTTTGTTTATATTTATTACAGATGGCAAAAAAATTCATATGGGGAAAAAACTTATCTCCTCTCTACCTCGCTTTTACAGCTTCCAATAAATAAGGATTGTCTCAATTTAATTGACCCAAAAGCTTATGTTCGATTTAGTATTGCTTATGTTCGATTTAGTATTGCTAAAGCTTATATGAATATAGCCAAAGATCAGTCATCTAATCTCCCAAATGGTGACATATTCATTATTAATGGACTGGGAGCTGAAAAAGGATCGTATCTTACTGATATGTTGATGGCTTATAAAGATTTGCAAGATGAACTTGATGAAACCACCCTAGATGGTATTAGATATAAAGATTAAAAAAAAGAAAATTGCCAAAATGAAAATAATTGGTTGAACTGTTTAATGAAAAATGTTTTAAAAAAATTTCACTCAATATATACTCATCAGACATCAATGAGATTTATTTTTTAAGTTAATCAATGGGATCCTATCTACAACTACCTATATTAATAAAAGACTGGAATTGAGTTTGAATGAAACCTGTATTATGTGTAACAGGGGCAGTGAAACTTTTATGCACTTGTTTGAAGATTGCTATACCTTTAGAGAAATTAGAATGAAGATCTTTCACAGGCCTATAATAAATATCAAATATCTTACGAAAAAATATGTTATAAACTTCAACTCACACAATGCGAATGTAATGATCCATACGTTGAAATCATTGTTGGCAATAAGATATTCACTTTTATTTGATAATAAGAAATTCAATTGTTTAAAAAAATGAATAAAGATTGGGAGAGCTACTTTAACTTATGCCTAAAATATTGGCCCCCTAAAACGTTTCAACGTGTATGGGGAAGAATTGCTCTCTCCAAATATGAAATCTGAGAGTAAAACATATAATAAAGAATTGTAATGTTGTTAAAGAAAAAGGGTCTAAATCATAAACAGTGACAATTAACAGGTGACAGGAAAGTTAAGTGAACATGATGCAATGTGTATAATGGGCAAGTGAAGGATAACACTGTTCCTTTTTTTTGTTTTTGTTTTTTGTCTGAACTAGAAATTTATTTTGTAATTATGTAAATGTGATGTGTTTTAATAAAGTTTATTACTTAAAATAAAAAAAAATATTTATTCTTCCACAACTTCATTATTTGTATCCTTTTTGTTTTTAGGCATTTACATTCAATTAGCAGACGCCTAATATTTTCAATGCCTTTCTTACATAACTTCATCCATATTTTTCCATTTATGTATATATTCCCTTGTTGCTTAATCCTGCTCAAGTCATAAACAGTCAACTACTTTCCTTGCTATTATCATAAATTAACTTGCACCCAATATTCTGTTTACTTTTATATATATTTATATTCTTTTTACATTCCATACTACTTCGCCATCTCTTCAATTCCCTATTCTTTATGAAAGCATTTATCCATCTATTCCATTTCTTACCACTATAACACTCAACAATTCTCCTAACATAATTATCCCACCTTTTGTATAAGTATACTGACAGACCATATTACTTTCTCACCGGTCCTGTTGCTTGCTCTTTGCTCACAACCAATTAAATATCATTTTGGATATTCTCTTATTATCCATAAACTACAATCTACCACTCATTTTCATTTTGCTTTTTGCATCTCTCTTATAAAAACTTGACTATCCCATTTCTCCTTGAATTGCCTCCTTTGCCATCCACATATCTGCATGTAAAGCATGTCTTCTTACTTCTCTTTGTACTTTTTCTAAGTTATCTAATACCCCTTTACTAACACATAATGTATCATTACCATATGTTAACCCTGCTACTGGCACTCCCTCCCATACAATTCTACCTTCATCATACTTATTATATGAAAACATTGTTAATTTCATTATCAATCTCTTTCTTTTCTTTGCTTCATTTATCAATTTTTTCTTCCATTCATCCAAGTAATTCCGCTGATTATTTAAGATGATCCCCTAAGAGTTATATCTATACACCAACTTTTTAATTTTATATCCCACCAATAAAAATTATTTGTCTTCTCTTTCCTCAGTATTAATCATCATTAATTTTGATTTTTCCTCACTAAATTTAATCCCCATCTCTCTACTCATTCTTGTACATGTCCTCAGCATAACTTCCATATCTTCCCTTTTTTCTGTGCACAAGAAGATATCCTCTGCAAATAAAAGAGCTGATAATGTATATACTCCCTTGCCACCTATTAATGGTATCTCTACTCCTCTTCTTAGTCTTTTTATTGCTCTCTCCATTTCTCTCAAATACAACAAAAACAAAACAGGTGACATAAGGCATCCTTGCCTTACTCCCACCCCATTTTTTACTTTAACTGATTCTGTAATAACTATTTTATTTCACCTTTATATTGTAATTAATAACACGCTGATGCATTGCGGTGAAATTATAATTATGGAGTAACAAAACTCTGAAAGCGCTTAGTCTGCAGAAATTATGATATTGAAAGCCTACAGAAATTATTATATAAAAAAAGTTTCATCATCAGCGTATTATTAATTTAACTGATTCTATATTCCCTAAATGATATGTATAGTAATTATTTTCATACCACTAAAGCTTCATCCATTCCCAAATTTACTAAACTTACCCATAATCTATTCCTATTTACTGTATCATATGCTTTCCCTATATCTATAAAAACCATATATAACTGTCTACCTGTATTTATACTCATAACTATAAATAAACTATCTCCTATATGTTTATCTGATTTAAAATCTCCCTGCTTTCTTCCACTATATTAATTTTTTCCATTCATTTTGTGGCTTTTCCAGCCACCATATATGTGAAAACTTTATATAATAATGATGTTACAACTATCAGTATCTAATTGCTTAACTTTCTATGATCCTGACCCTTTCCTTTAAATAGTAGACTCTTGTATTACTCCAGCTACCTGGAAAATCTCTCTTCTGTGCTATCTTATTTAAACATGATAATAGTTTTAATTTTTCCCTATATTCTAAATTCATTACCATCTCTGCTACCCATCCACTCAAACCTCTTGGCTTTCTACATTTCAATTTCTTCCCTGCCTCTTTCAGTTCATTTTCTGTAAACCTAATATTTTCATTACTATATGATTTCATTTTTGGTATCACTCTGTCCTTGATGTCTATGTAGAATATTTAAAATATTTAAAACAGGGATTTCATCTGGTCTCACTTGAGAAAATCATGCGGTATACATATTTGTAAAATTCTGTTAATAATAATTGAATGTTTATTGTTCAGGAGTTTATAAAAAGTTTGTGAACTGGTAATGAGAGACTGGTAATG
The DNA here is from genome assembly GCA_028023455.1 of Epiperipatus broadwayi. Taxonomy (NCBI): domain Eukaryota; kingdom Metazoa; phylum Onychophora; class Udeonychophora; order Euonychophora; family Peripatidae; genus Epiperipatus; species Epiperipatus broadwayi. The sequence continues at coordinate 292,846 of JAQFVV010006259.1, read as the reverse complement.
ATAGACTTGGAATTCTGGTCCATGATCTTTAAACTCCATTCTTGTACTAAACCAGCTTTGGGTAAGATAGGAAAAAAGGGTAAGGTATGCACTTTTTGGAACTTGATAACAGTAGATGAAGTTATAGAAGGTGAAATTTAGATGATCATCATTTGATATGGTAAGAGTAAGTTAAGAATGTTCAGAAGTTACAATTTATGGATAAAAAATAGAATTGCTAAAACTATTTCCAATTGGATTAATTGGATATGAGAGAACTAAAATTGAGTAACTGAGAAACAAACAGTTACAGAAATTATAAATATGCTGTAATAATATAGGATGAAAACAAATATCAACTTTGAAGCTGAAGATGTTTGTAATAATCTCTGGAGAAGTGATAATAACGAAGTCTAAATAAAAAGTGATTTAAATGTTTTCATGGGATTTATGCATGATGTTAAATGTTGAAGATTTAATATTAAAATATAAGAATATAATGAGAGGAATTATTATGGTAAAAAAGATTTGATGGGGTATTTTTTAATAATAGGGGAGAAGTAAACAAAAATTAGGAATAAAATAATAGTATAAAAGAAGTAGAATTAAAAATATGAGTTTTGTTAATAATTATCATCATCAGAAGACACATACAAATGAATATGGCCATTCTAACTTCAATTGAAATAAAAAAAATACAATAGAAATAAGTTTTGCATTGACTATACAAACCAATTCATAAATAGCACACACCAATCTATTATTCTGTTTATTTGACATTTTATCAATGCTATCTTTTAGCTTCTTCTGCAGAAGACTTTTCTTCCTTAGATATTTCAACACCATGTATAACTGTAGCTCTTCATTTTAGTCTATTGTCTACTATATCTTTCCGATAAAAAGGTAACATTATACTTCTTTAGTATATTTTTGAGATATTTATAGTATTAATAGGACATTTCTTTTCAATAAAATGCACATTTCACATGTCGATTCAAACAATAATGTGATTTTACATTAATAGATTCATTCTCCCTCTATAATATTTCAAATTATTTTATATTAAAGTATGATATATTATATAAAGTTACTTCATAAAATGAAAAGAGGTTACATCCATTTTCTTACTAAAAACTTTATTAAAACCTCCATTTTCTCCAAGCTATATACCCACCCTTAAACCATTAGATTAATTAACAATTCAAAAGACAACCTATCCTCTCATCAAATTCCACTCACATTGTACAAGATCTCACACCCCAAACTGACTACAGGTAACTCTCTCTATTTGTCTCTCTCAGCATTGTTATCTAAATAAATTCATTGTCCATCTATTTGAACTGTCTTCTGCTTCCATTGCATGCATAAAATACCATGACTCTAAATCAAAAACCAAAGAAGCATGTCTTATAGCTAACAACACCTATGTTATAAACAGGAAGTTTAGTTCATTTGTTAAAGATAGAAAGGCATTCATTAAAGAAGATAATGACTTCCACTTTATATAACTGTAATTTTGGATGTATCTCAAGATAAAATTCTGGCTTCTATACTATTCAAAATATGCATGGATGATCTTAAGTATTATTTTAAGTTCTCATATTTGGTATGCTATACTGATAATGGATAATCACATTTAAAGATTGAGTTGCTCTATAAATTGATGTTAATAACGTTATAGCTTGGTGTGAGTGAAAATTAAATAATAATTAATATGGAAAAATGTTCAGTAGCCTCATAATACCCAAGTATCTCTTATTATATTCCAAAGTCGTAAAATTAAATGTAATACTTTTAAAAAGGATCTATGTATTGATCTTTTCATGCACATGTTGAACCCATAATTAAGAGAGCTCTCAAAATTGTGAGAATGAATTTTAGATATGGTACATTGTTTAATGATCAAATAAAATATAAATTATTCAGAGTTTTTGACTTTTCTATTATTGAATACAAATCTGGTGTTTGGAATTCACAAACAAAAAGAGATATTAAAATTGAGTCATTAGGAGGAAAAAAAATAGACATATCTTAAGTAAAGCATAGTATTTTTCTATTTAAGAAGAATAGCAAGACATCTAAAACTTTTATATAGAACTGTAACTAAAACAGCAATTTATCAAAATCTTATAACAAGTATTTCATTTTATTCTGCAGAATAACAAACTAGGACTTGAGGTTTTTTTTTTTTATATGAAAGCCTTTTTATTCGAATATTCTTCAATTTTCTCTACTTTTTTTGGTTATTTTTTTTTTCATATGTGTCATAGCATCAGCCGGGAAGCGAACCCGCTAACCCGGGACAACTGCTTGTAAAGCAGCTGTCGCTGACCTCTCGACCACCAATGCTTGACACTTTTTTAGTTATTGGACTCTAATAATGAAAATTTTGCAATGATAATTATTTCAGTTTAAATATTGTAAAAATTATATGATTCTTGTCAAAAATATAATCTTAAATTTATTACAATAGTATCATCTATGGTATTTTTTTTTCTTCTATTTTTTATTTGCAGTATTTATGTAACTCTATATTTAATTTACTAATGCAGTATTTATATGTAATTTAGTCAAAAGAGGGTTACACTCTATACACATAAATTGTAAAACTGTTTTAATACCTCAACGGTGTTTTGTTGTGATGAAAGATACTCTCAAATGAAAGCATAAGATAGAGACTTTTTCAGAGTGGCCATCTTATCTTTGTACCTAAATTCACTTATATAGGACAATCTAAAGTGTCTTGAAATGAGTGTGTGAAGGTCTTCCATTAATCATTTTACATCCATTATCTTTATTCTGTCCATTAAAAATTGCAAAATCTTCTGATTGACTGCCTGTTAATTTGACAAACTCTATATTTAATTTACCGCACAGTATTTGTATGTAATTTGATTAGAAGGGTATTATACCCTATACACATGTGCTGTATAATATTGGGCTTTGGTTTGAGTGTATCCTTCATACTCAACAAATCATCACTGAGATATTAAAAGAATACTACAATGCATGTGTATGAATGTAATTCCCTTCTGATTAAATTATTTATAATTTTTTTCTTTCTTATAATATTATATGTACTATTAATTAATCTATATGCCATCTATAATTGCTTATAGTATTGTGGAACTATACATTAAAGAAAGAAATAGTACTGCTGCAGCTGCTGCTTCTACTGCTATGCTGCAGCTGCTGCTTCTACTGCTACTACTGCTGCATCTACTGCTATTGCTGCTGCTGCTACTGATACTACTATTACTGCTACTACTACTACTCCTACTACTACTATCCTTTTTTTAATCATACAACATAAATCAAATTCAACAATAGTATTTCATTAAAAATTTTGAATGCAATTTATCTGTTCCTCAAGGTAGTCTTTAGCACTCATGCTTTTTAGCATTTTTATTAATGACCTCAAGGATTGACTGAAATATTTCTTATCTTTTGTGCTATGCTGGTGATGTTAAAATCTTTAGAAGAATCGCATCAGTGATTGACTGCACTTTCCTTCAGAAAGATATGGATAACTTTAGTGCTTGATGTTATCCAAATAATATATCAATTAATTTTAATAAATGTTCCCTTGTTTCATATTCTAAAAAATCTGAAGTTTTAAATTTTTTATTATTTTATTAATTCTCACAAAATTAATTCTGTTGAACCGAAAAAGATCCGGGAGTTTTTATTTTCTAGTAATGGATCCTTTCTTCCTCAGTTAGAAATGATGGTTGGAAATGCTCTTAAAATCATGGATACCAACACTAGGCATGGTTATCATTTCAGTGATGATACAAGATTCAAACTACATATTTTTGAAAGAAATATAATTTATTTTACATACAAATGTAAATGGTCATATTAAGGTCCTATATATGAAGGGTCAGAGTAATTTAAAGTTAACATAGGTATGACTACAATACTGGCATTAACAAGGGCTTTGAGCATTCCATCATCAGATTTTCAATAATATGGATGGGTGAAAAGTTGGAAGATGGAGAAGATTGAAGTCTGTTTATTAAAGTTTGGAGATTTTCTCCTTAATATGAACTGAACACTCATTATATATAAGTGTGGGAGATGATCTGGACCAACTGATGAGTGCAGGTTCAGCATGAAACAAATATTGGAAATTATTTATCTTTTTCACATGCAAGTAGTCATGTGTATCGCTTACATAAGATGAAGTGGACAGTTGAAGGAAGCTTCAAAGTCAGTGTTCAAATCCCACCTACTTACATCTAAAGTAGAAGTTAAAAACATTTGCCATCAGATGCTTTGAATATATTTTAGAAAATGAAAACTATGAAACTAAAACATACAAAAAATCTATCTGAAAATTAGACCACATAGCAACAAAAAGTATATATACGGCAAGAAAATCAAGAGTGTTGTGACCATATATAGAGTCATTCGGAGGCTGACCTAGAACTACTTGAAAAATTATAGATAATGAAATTTCATATATTTAAAACAACATTGGATGAGAGTAAATAGATAACCGAAAGGTAAAGTTTTATTGATGAAATGCATTTCGTCCTAAGTTCCACCTGAATTAAAAGACAATAATAATTATTTGAATTTTTAATCTACTTTCTAAATATAAACATCTTTTATGTATATTTCGTAATTTAATAATTGTGATAGTTATAAAAATATAAATTATTGTAAATATAATAATTATAAATTATTATAAATATAATTGTGATAGTTACATTATTTAAACGATTAAATTACAATATAGTTCTTCAGATTTCCGAGAGAGGTCAGGAAAAAGCAATCCGTGTTTGTTAATGACGCATAAAATCTATTTCTACTCGGAATATATATTAATTACATCTAACGATTATTATCGTGTAATTGGAAATATGGGGAAATAACTGATGAAATGTGTAAAGGCTTTTAAAAAAGATAATATAGGAATAAAAAATACAGGCAAACTAATTTTTCTTCTATTCTTTAAGGTAATATAAATAAAACTGCAGTTAAAATGTTTTCTCCCATCCTTTCCTTTTAAAAATTAGCCTTACGAATAAAAAACAGTGGGGAAAGGTAAGAAAAAATAATTAAATAATAATTATAATAGTGTCCCCCCCCCATAGTTTATTGATTTTTAAAATTATCAGTCAATTATAAATGTCAAGCGATTGATTACCATCGTCAATCATTATCAATCCACTGCAGAATGAAGATCTTTCCAAGTTCAATCCATCTCCGATTTCTAGCCTTTCTTCTCCACATCACCCCTATACATTTTCTTATTTCATCCACCCATCTCACATGTAGTCTGTTTCTGGGTCTTTTACAAACTCTTGGAATCCAGTTTAAGATTTCAATTGTCATTATCATTTCTAGCAATATATCCAGCCCAATGTCACTTCAGTCTTTCCATTCCTTCAACGATGTCAGTACCGTGCATTGCATTTTCGATCTCTTCTTGTTAATCCCAACATGCATCTCTCCATACTTCTTTGAGTGGTCTGAAGTCTCTGTATAGCTCTTCAATTAAGTATCCAAGTCTCAGCAAAAACTGATAACACATTTAAACTTTCATTTTCAATCACATAGGTATATTTCCTTTTAATATTGTTATTCTAACAAAAGTACCCGAACCAAGTTTAATTCTATGATTAATTTTATCTATTATGTTTCCATCTGTATTAACAATCGATCAAGGTATATGAAGTTGTTAATTTCTTCTAACTGATCATAATTAATCTTTATTTTCATCTTTTGAGAAAATCCACTGAACATTATTTTAGTCTTTTTAACACTTATCTTTACTCCTAGTTTCTTACTTTCATCTGATAACTCTTGCAACATTTCCTGAAGCTCTGAAGCATTATTTTCAAAAACAATTACGTCATCTGCAAAATCTAAATGACTTAAATATTTTCCATTTACTTCCCATTTTAATCCACAAAATACTTCTGGCAGCATTGCTGCAAAAAGTTTTGGAAATATGGAGTCATCCTGTCTAAACCCCTCTCAATATTAACCTTCCTAGTATCATTATGTAATCTAATTGTTGCTGCTGAATTTTTATAAATATTCTTCAGAATATGACAATATTCTGGGTCTACACCTTGACGATCCAATGCTTTAATCACTGATGAAATATTTATAGAATCAAATGCATTTTCATAATCTACAAATTAAAAGCATAATGGCAACTCATATTCATTGATTCTTTCTATAACTTCTCTCAATGGTTGGATATGATCTATTGTACTAAAACCACTTTTAAATCCAGCTTGTTCTCTTGGTTGGTGGAAATCCAAAGTTCTCTGTAGACGAGCTGTAATTATCTTGGTAAAAATTTTGTATGAAACTAATAAAAGGCTGATAGGTCTGTAATTTCTGATATCTTCTTTATCACCTTTTTAAAATATTAATATTAATTTTGCATTTTTCCAATCATGTAGTACATCTTTATCATTTAGACATTTGTGTATATAACTTTGCCAAAAGTTTTTCTATTTCTTCACCTGATACTTTTAATATATTGATTATAATTCTATCATTATCTGGAACTCTTTCCTTCTTCATAAATTTAATTGCCTGTCTCACTTCTTTATTTAAAATCTTGGCAATTCAGAAGATATAATAGATGTAGAAGGTACTTGTTTTTTATTACTATATAATTCTTGATAGAACTCTTCTACCTCTATTTTTAGTAATACTTCCATCTTTTATTCTTATTGCAGATATAAGTTTCCTACCAATACCAAAATGTTATTTTATTTTCTTGAGACTTTTATTCTCTTCTACAACTCTCCTTGTTAGTTCACAATTATACTTTTTGTCATTACCAAATCTTTTCCACACCAATTTTAAAAAATTTGCGATATTTAATCATTTTTAACACATTATTTTTATATATCTTCATATTTCTTCTTTTCTTCATGAGTTCTCTAGTCTCAGTAGAAATTTTATTGGTCAATTACTACTTTTTTCTACCTGCAATCTTCATTGCAGTTCATTTAAATCTGATTTATGTTCAAAATCTATTAATACTTGGAAACGATTTGCAAGTTCTAATTTAAATTTATTAGAATGTGTCTGAAGATTAGGAATATAAACTGTAAATATTATTTTTCTTAATAATTTTTGTCACTTTAGTGTTGCATTAACACATACATATCTTACATCTTACTAATCGATGATCACTTTCTCTGTTGAATTTATTAAGGTCATTATAATCTTGAAATATGTACTTTCTGTTAGTCAAAATATAATCCAATTCTGCTGTACCTTCATATGGATGCTTCCATATCCATTCCCTTTTAACATTTTTTTCAATAAAATAATTCACAATATAAAGTTTTTCTTTTTTTGCAAACTCCACAAATCTATGTCCTCTATCATTTCTATTATTATAACAAAATTTACCTATAACACTTTCATCTTTCATTTGTTTACCAATTCTAGCATTAAAGTCTCCCATAACAATTTTAAAATGTTGTTTACTCTGATCAAAAGCCTTTTGTACATCCATATAAAAATCTTATACTACTTCATCACTATGAGAACTTGTTGGGGCATAAACCTGAATTATCTGCATTTGGTATCTGCTATTAAGTTGAATAACTAAGCTTGCCACTCTGTCCGATACATTATCAATCTCATCAATGTTAAATTAGCACTACTATTAATTACATATTGGTTACTCAAGCTTGCAATGGGTGGCAGCACTGTAGTGAGGTAGCTAGCATACTCCTGAAAAGCAATCATGACTTTAGAAACTGTCTGGGGATAAGGATATCCAGTAAAGCTTGTTAAGAGCTATTTATACTCATCATATAACATTTGTAGTATAAGCTTATTAAATTAAGTCATGTGATGTATAACTGACAGAAAGGATTTACATTCTAAGCACGTGCACTATAATATGTTATAATAAATTGACAATGTCTTGTTGAGTACTGAGGATTCTCTCAAACTCAAACCCAGGATAGAAACTTTTGAAAAGATAAAAATAATCATCTTATCTTTTGAACCTAAATTCAGTTATATAGGCCAATCCAAAGCATCTTAGTTTGAGAGTGTGCTAATGTATCTTTATTTAATTTATATTCATTAATCTTTTTCTATATATTAACATTCACAAAATTTTTCAATTAGAAACTAGTATGCTTTAGATTGGCCTATATAACTAAATTTAGGTTCAAAAGATAAGATGACCACTCTTTCCTTTTCAAAAGTCTCTTTCTTGTAATTTGGTTCGAGAGTATTCTCATTACTGACCAAGACATCATTGAGCTATTATTACAAACCCTATAATGCGTATGCTTAAGGTGTAAATACCTTCTGTTTAAGTATAATAGAATTTATTGTTTAAAGAAGTGTGTAGAACATTATATTATGTATATAATAGATAGAACCTCTGCCATTATTACAAATAATAGATATTATAACAGAGTTTTAAATATAAAATTAATTTAAGAAACCAAATACATTTTAAATGCATTAACATCATAAACATAGTTATCAAAAAAAACAACAACTATTTTTTATTGTTAAAATTTAAAAAAAACTTATTGGTTCTCTAAGTCATTATATGTTCATTTTGCACATGATTCTTCGATCTTTCTCTCTCTGTCATTTCTTTCTTCACAAATCATCTCCTTGGTACTAGAAAAGGACTATACGCCTGGAGTTCAATCTAAGTATTGTTGAAGTGATTTGTGAAGAAAAAAGTATCAGGAAAAAAAAAGATCAAATAAATTTGATTTATGGTGCAAAATGAACATGTGATGAATTAAGAGCCAATAATATCCAAATAAGTAAAAAGTGAGTGTTTAAATTTTAGCCATGAAGTATTGTAATGATGTTCTTAATAATCTCCACATCATCACACATTACTGACATTTAAAGTTCATATTTGTGCTAGAGATAATCTCTAATTTAATAAATGATTAGTTATAATCATTACTCTATTTGTCTAAAGTGGATTGTGTCAAAGTTGTGGGCGGGCTAAGTTTGACACTTGTAAATAAAATATAATAATGAAATATCATTATTTTTGATAACCATGAATATGACACTGACATATTAAAAGTACATTTCATTTCTTAGTGCATGTAAATTTGTGAAAAGTGCATGATTGAAGGTTTAGTTTCTTCTCTATATTGCGTACATGTTTGAATGCTATATAAATAGACTATTTATTATAGTAAATTCAAAATTTAATATTTATTTCTAATTAGTAGATGGTTAAAAATGAGATTCTATTATTTTCTGTTATGGAATGAATAAGATTGTACAACTCATTTGTCAAGTTATATATCAGGCACACAATAGGTTAAAGCCTGGTGATCCACTTATGCTTTTTAAACTGGTGCTTATGGGTGATTGCATGTAAATTTGTAAAAAGTGCATGACCACAGGTGATTTCCTTTCCTATATTACATTTATAGTCAAGCGCTACATTAACAAATGAAACTTCTCTAACAAGCGTAGAAGCACAGAATTATTGGTATTAAATTAATTTTTATAATTTGGTCTCTGCTTTTATATATATAATATAATTTAACCTTAAAAATTTATACATTAGGATGTAGATAAAAAATTATTAACAAAAAACTAAATAATGCAATTATGAAAAAAGTCAGTGTAATAATAAATCAAAAGAGAGCAACATAAAACACATCAAGTATAGATTAAATATAGCATTGAGGAAATGGCTAAGAAGTGATTCTTCATTGTTTATGAATTTCTAGTTTCTTATTTTTTATTAGATATTTTGCCAAACCATGGATTACTGAATGTCAAATCAGCAGATATGGGAGAACTGCTCTATTCTTAGAGCAGCAGTAAATGCAAAGTATAATTATCACATATTAGTGATCCAACATTGGGTTAACAGTAGGATAAAGATAATCCTGGAACTAACCTTTTATGCACAATATTGTACATATGTAAACTTGATTGATTAATGGCAGTTACCATAATTAGACAACAGGTAGTCACACCCAACCAAGGTTATGTTAGTTTGTTGCTGCTTACTATCTTTTTAACTTTTGTTATTTTATCATTTCCATACACAGGGCTACAGCGTAATACAGAGAGTTGGCTGATTCTTATTCCATGCTGCCTGCAACACTGCCTCCAAATCAAGGCATGTGATAAGTAGGATATAGTTTAGCTACTCACCGTAAAAAAAATACATGCTAGTATGTATGGATCACAAGTTATGGCATAAAATGTGATGTTTCCCACTTTGATTCTTTATGGAGCAACACCCTAACATTAAATTGTGGTTAAACTGGCAAAACAGCTTCTGAAATATTTAAAATGATCCAAGCTGTGTGTGTCAGTAAAATCATGGCAGGGAGAGGGTTAAAGATGATCTACAAAGGTGTGAAGCAAACTGTTACATTTCATGTTAATACTCATGATTCAGAGCATCTTGAACTTTTTTTGGTTAATAGCTAAACTATATCACTGCATAACACATGTGTTTATTCATAGATGGCGCTGCAAGCACTTTGAAAAAGAACCAATCAATTTTTCAGTAAGACACAACACACACTTTAAAATGTTATAAGTTCTTCACATCAACACAAATACTCAATGCAAATTATAAGAATGTTTTAATAATTTCATATTGTTCAAAGTTATAAAAAAATATAAAAGGGAAAAAGAATTTAATTGGGTAAGTTAGAAAAGTCATGAAAAATATTCTAGGAAAGAATATAGGTGGTATGAAAAAATGAAATTTGATGATCTTAAAAAAAGGAAATTAGTAGAGTAGGCAGAAGACAAAAATACTCAGATAGGATGATTTACTTTGGTGTATTATTTAAAAGATGATTATTAATAATATAAATGAATGTCTTTATTACTCTGGAATTTATTAGAGATTTGAGCACCAGAGGACAGAGCAGGGTAAAGAGTCCGCCATTCTGCTACTATTCTAAACCTTACATGGCTTTAAATAATCGGTACTTACACTTGCTGCCAGCGTTTTGAGATGGCAGAATGTATTAAAAAGTCAAATTACGGCATTCTGCTGTCACAAACATACCCCCCTCCATTTGACACATGCAGCAGATCATAAGAAATTTGAAAGTGACAAATCCATATACCTTGAAGTCTACAGTCAGTCACTCTACTCCGGAAACCATGTTAATATATCTATGTATTTTTTTTCCTCATGTGTCAAAGCATCAGCTGGGAAGCGAACCCGACCACCAATGTATCTATGTATTTACTGTTAATTTTAATATATATAAAATATTCATTTAATTTTTCAAAATAAATAGCTTTAATTTCTGTAAATTTACATCATTTTTACGAATTTAGTAAATGATCTCAAATTATATATATATTTATTATAAAGAAATCTTTATGCTACCAATATCACGACAAGTTGATATATATTGACTTTTCCTTAAAAGTTTCTGCGGTAGTCTAGTTTATTCTGCCATCTACTGAGAAAAATGAAAACTATTTTCTAGATTCGCTTCTTTTTTAAAATAAACCTTCAGCATACTTTTAAAAGACAATCAACATCCTTACAAATCAATCTCTTGTTTGTTTTTCCACACACATTCGCACATTTATAAGCTGTTATTACTGCCATTATTGCAAGGACTTTTCAATTTTTTTTTAATATTTTGAATTTACTAAGCAGTCTTATATAAATTATACGCTTTTTAAATTTATTTATTCCATAACTCTGAAACATTTTCACAATATTCTCTTTTGATTTATTGTCTGCACATTTCTTTCATGTCTCAGTTTAATTCTTTTAAAATAATCTCAATTCGTCCACTGGTAAATTGAAATTTACCCCAGCAAGCATAAACCTATTCTGAATACTGACCATATCTGAATCAAATTATAATCTCTACGGAAACCATTCTCATCTCCTGCAGTTTGTATGCTTATGAAGTATACACTTGCGATTTTTAAATTATATATTCCTTATTATTAATAGCGTAGAGCCAAAAAGAGCGCATATAAATCTTCTTACATCGATTTTTTTCTGGAAAAAGTAAAAAAAAACAACAACAACCACTCAGTTTGGTTAATTGAATAAAATTGTTGAGTATAAATGGACATCTAAATACTCAAACACCAAGTGACTTCCTAATACATACGTCTTAAACAATATTTTACATCTTTATATATCAAATAGGGATAGCTTAATTTCTGTTGTGTAATTTTTACTACACCACTCACATAAAAGGTAAGAACTGATTTCTATCTTATTTCAACTCCTTGTGGATGGATGTAATCATACACATATGATCAAAGACATGTAAAAGACGTACGTTCCCAAGATGCACCAGCAGTCATCAGTTGGCCCAGATCACAATATCTTACATATATCTTTATCATTGTTCAGTATATGTAAATAAATAATTAATGCAGTTCAATTGTTATGTGTCAAATTTAACTGCCCTCACAATTTTGTTACAAATCATTTAATGAAAGTATATTTTTAAGTGGATAATCTCTAGTCTAATGAATGACTAATAAAAATTATTAACTTTGGTATAGCTTAATGTTTGCCTGAAGGTTTGTAATGATAGTATTTTAGTTCTACTTAGGTGTGGTACTATTTCCATCAACTAACATTAAATATTGTATTTTCCAATTACATTCAACTGTTAGTAAAAGCACACAGGTTAGCAAAGAGGTATTATTCTCCTATCTTCTTGAGATGTTGCTGGCATGACCAATGACAGTTACTGGTATGGAAATAGAACCTGGATGATTAGATTCTTGAATGCTAATTTTTTTTTCTGTCTTTGGCACAATAGCTCAGTTGGTTAGAGTGTTAACTTAAAATTCAAGAATCTAAAGTTTCAGGTTGGATTCCCATCCTAATACTGTCACTGGTCAAGCCAGCAACACCTTAAAGAGAGAATAGAATAAATCTATTCAAAATGTTGTGTATATTCTAACCTATGTCTATTACTAATAGTTGAATGTAATTGGAAAATTTAAATAAATTTTACATTTTTTTCTAAAGACATTCAATATTTAATATTAGATGGTGAAAATAGTCCAGTGTATAATTACAGGCATAGCTTAATATGTCTAAAATTCAAACGAAAGTAAACGACTCCCTCCCCATCATCATAGGAAACAACACTTATAAGTTAATAAACAATAAAGAATAGAGTAGATCACGGATTGTTTAAACTTTGGATCGTTATACGCTTATTGCTGGAAATAAAGAATGAAAATTATATGTAAGCCTGATTTAAATAAGTCATAAATCATTTTGAAATTACAATTATAAAACAGGAGGATAGAGATAGCCTTACAAAATAACTTCTCTAAATAAACCTTTATTTAATATCAGTTCATAAATGTCAACATCAAATAGATTTTTAATAAATGTGTTTTATCAACTCTAACTTAACAATCTGAGACTTGACACTTAACAGAAGAGCAATACAGAGACTTCAGATCATTCAACAAAGTACAGAGAGATTCATGTTAGAAGTAACAAGAAGAGTTCGAAAATAAAATATATGGTTGAAAGAACAAACAATTGTTACAGACATCATTTAAAGAATTAAGAGATTGAAGTGGAGTTTGACTAGACATATTGCTAAAAGAGGTGATAATAAATGGATAGTTGAAATCTTCAACAGATTCCAAGAGATTATAAAAGACCTAGAAAGAGACCACACATGGGATGGATGGTTGAAATAAGGAAATGTGCTGGGATGATGTGGAGAAGAGAGATTAAAGATCAGAGAAGATTAATTGAACTTGGAGAGACCTTCATTCTGCAGTGGATCGACAATGGTTGATGGTAATGATGAATAAATATAAAATTCAAATGGAAGTAAACTAAATGAGTAATCAAATGGTTTTATTGGTTGGGAGTCATAAAAAGTTAGCAAAGCAGGGGGCCATGATATATGGATGCAGATCCTCAGAATCTATCACTCTATTATCGCACAAAACCTTGCAGGAATGTTTTGAAGAAGGCTGTAAGTTAAGTTGAAAATATTTATGAAAATAAAAGGGAGATTTTATGCATATTGCAATTTCGGTGCCAAATGATAAAGATATATTATATATAGATATTATGTGTGTGTATTTTTTTCTATTTTCCATTTTTAAAAACATATTCTATAAGAATTTCTTAAAATATTACCTAACGAAGTAAATCATGCCACCTTAATTCAATTTCATATTCTATTTTTGAAATAATAATGCTACTCTACCAATATACATAAATAATATTGAGTTCCAACAAGCGTTTCTTTAATACGAAGCTATTCTGCGGAGAGAAAGACTTCTCTTATTTAACAAAGTTTTACTCTTACATGATTTCATAAGGGACTAGAATACAAATGTCTTTTAAATTAAAAAAAAATTCTTCACTAAATACATTTGCGTTTATCACAATGTAATTATAAATCGAATAGGGACGCAACTAACTTGCAGAATTTTATGTTTTAAATATTTTTTTTTACATGATTTACCTCAAAATTATATAAATATATTTAAGTTAATATCTATACTAAACACGACCCACTACTCTCAGTGCCATCTCATATTGCTGACCCACCTGATCACACACATGTTGAAAAGATAAATAATCACCAATATACGTATTTCATGCTAAACCAGCAATCATCAGTTGGTCTAGATTACTATCCTCACACACATATATAATCAGTTCTCAGCTTTATATTAAGATAGCCAATCTTCATACTTTAATGGACAGGCTTCAAACTATTTTAACTCACAACTCTTCAGCCTTCCATTTCATTGAAAATCTGAAGATGGAACATTCAAAGCCCTTATTAGTGCCAAGGTTGTCATCCTACCCATGTGTGAAAGTCTGAGTTCGAATCCCGCCTATATTACATATATAAATGCAGGTTTAAACCTGTACATTGTATTATTTATACTAAAGCAAATTTATTTTACATCTGGATTTTTGGTCTAACTTCTGCATTCTTTCCTAAAGACAACGGAGATGTGAACAGTCGGAAGATGGAACTAACATTTCTTATTGACTGTTAATAATATAAATTAAACTAATCAATGTTGCACTTTTTTTTTTAAATGGCTAATTAATCATTAATTTAAAGTCTTACTTATTAAAAAAAGCAATTAAAAATAGAAAGATTTATATACTACAAGCATATGAATATATATTTTTGTAACAAAATTAAAATATCGATGACAATCCATAGGTAACAAAGAGGAATAATTGAAAATAACAAATCATGTCAATTAATAATACCTTTGGCAATCTTGTATAAAATATTCTTTCATCGCAGATTGCTGACTTCGGTACAAACAGGCTTTTCTTTTTTCTTTCCGTGCTTGTAATTCTGGGTATCTCCATTTATCTTACTCTTTTACATTACCTTATGGTCTTCGATTATTTAAGTTAGTATAGGAAACATTTCTCATTCTATTGTTCATGTTTTACGCTGACTGTAATATTCATGCAAGAATGTAATAGTAGTCAACTTATGCTAGCCTTCTTCACTGATAAGCAAATGCGAGGGACATGCTCTTGAGATTGGGAGGAACATATATTTGGGCAGCTCTCTTGAGAAATCTTCAGCACCCCCACTTCTGCTTTCATAAAGGAAGGACACTGACAATAGGTAATTTGAAATTAGTGTGTCCCACAAAATTTAGCTAAATTATCTTTAGGAAAAATGTTTCATTTAATATTGTTAAAGTAATTGAATGGTTTATCGTTAGTTCCTTTATAGGAAATTGAATATCAGATTTGCTGTAGCCCACCTATAAGCAATAGGTTTGAGTGGAGACTGGAAACCGCAATTCTTCTACTATAACAAATTATTTCAGGATTTATGCATAAGTGATGCTGTCAGAGCAGGAGATGATAGTAAATGAAAAAAAGAGTTCATTTTTTAATGTACTTAAATGAATATGTGACTTCTGCTTCATGCTATATTTGAGACTTCAACATATGTTTTTATTCAGGAGGAGGTCAAGATTTAATATTGATACAGCTTCTCACAAAAAGAAAATTAAGCAGATGGACTGGGCTAACTTTAATGGACAAACAGATCACTGAAAGTAAAAGGGCTCTTTAGTATTGATTAAGGGGATCTTCGATTCTTGGATTTTATAAA
The DNA here is from genome assembly GCA_028023455.1 of Epiperipatus broadwayi. Taxonomy (NCBI): domain Eukaryota; kingdom Metazoa; phylum Onychophora; class Udeonychophora; order Euonychophora; family Peripatidae; genus Epiperipatus; species Epiperipatus broadwayi. The sequence goes on along the minus strand of JAQFVV010006259.1, from coordinate 276,767 downwards.
TAAGTCGATTAATAATAATGTTATAAAAATATGCAATGGTAATTGTAATCCTATTCATCAGTGCTGATACTTCTCATTATAAAAAGCGGGATAGTGCATTATAGCACATTTAATCACCACCTGTGGCCTGGATTTGAATCCAGGCTGAGTTAAAAATCTTTTGGAATTTTTAAGTCAGGTAACAAGTCTATAGTCAGGTGAGATAATCATAAAAATGAAAAAATAATTGAATGGTTTATTGATCAGGAATTCGTAAGAAGTTCGAGCATCATGGCCAAGTGGAGTTGTGATCCATAGGTTTGCACTTCAGAGTCCACCAATCTGTCATACCATCCAATAATTGTTTATAAATAGGTATGTTGCTATATTTAGTTAGAGACTAAAACAAATACTGAAAATTTCTAAGTCCTTCTTGCTTCTTTTGCCTTCTCTTCACTGACCTTTAATAAAGGGCTGTTGGAAAATCACTTGGCTGAAATTGTGTTCTAACTTCAAACTATTTTTAGAAAAAGAAATCTTTTCTTCTTGTTGGGAGAAGGTTGTACAGAAATATTTTTAAAGGTCAATTATTATATTTGGGGACTTATAATCTGATGAAACGATTTATAGACAGAGACAAAAGCAAGTGTCATCCAGCATATGTTTGGATAATCAATGATTACTAGATGTACATGTAAAATCTTGATGTAGAATTTTTATTGGGAGATATTAAGTTAAGTGTGGTGAATAGATATAGTTATTTGGGAATTATTTTAAGTAATCAGAAAAATTATTTGGATGAATGGGAGAAAAAATTGATAAATGAAGCAAAGAAAAGAAAGGAATTGATAAAGAAATTAACAGTATTTTCATATAATATATATGATGTAGATAGAATTATATGGAAAGGAGTTGCAGTAGCAGGGTTATGCATTATATGTTAGTAAAAAGATATTAGATTACTTAGAAAAAGCTCAAAGGGAAGTAGGAAGACATGCATTGGATGCAGAAGTATGGACAGCAAGGGAGGCAATTCAAGGAGAAATGGGATGGTCAAGTTTTCATATGAGAGATGCAAAAAGTAAAATGAAAATGTTTGGTAGATTGCAGTTTATGGATAATAAAAGAATAGCTAAAATAGTATTTAATTGGGTTATGAGTAAAGGGTAGGTAACAAAATGGGTGAGAAAGGTAATGCAGTATGCAAAAGATTTGGTTAAAGAATTTATATCAGTATATTTGTACAAAAGATGGGATGGTTGAGTTAAGAGGATTGTTGAGTGTTATAGTAGTAAGGAATGGGATAAAAGAATAAATTTATTAATAAAGACTAGGGAGTTAGAAAGATGGAGAAATAGTATGGAGAGTAAAAAGAGTTTAAATATATATAGAAATAAACAGAATATTAGGTGTGAGTTAATATATGATAATAGTAAGGAAAGTAGTTTATTGTTTAAGGCTTGAACGGGATCTTTAGCTACAAAAGAATATACATGTAAATGGAAAAATATGGGTAATTTATTTTGTAAATTATGTAAGGAAGGAATAGAAAATATTAGGCATTTGTTAATTGAATGTAAATGTTTGAAAACAGAAAAGGTACATATAATGAAGTTATGGAAGAATAAATATGAAAAAAGTGATTATACAGAAAGTGAATTATTGGTTTTTATGCTGGGTTTGGGAAAAGATAAAGGGGATTTAGATATAATGGTTATAGAGTTGACAAAGATTATGTTGTGGAAATGGAATGGAGCAGAATATGGGAAAATTTAGAGTGGGGAATGGAAAATAAAGTGGCTAACAGGTTTCTCTGGGCATAATTGTTGAGAGATTCTTGACTTTCGTTTAAGGAGAAGCTATAGTACATCACATCACATCACACCATCACATCACATTTACGTTACCATACTGTGAAGGTTGGAGAGTTTGATAATTATTAAAGTAATGCTATTGGTATCTGACATTTAATGATTTATTGGTACTAAGTTTTTTGAAGTATGCCTTAAAAGAAACTTGGAAAATGTCCCTGCAAAATAATGGTATCTTATGACCTGTATTATAGTTAAAAAAATCATAGATTAGCACCTATAAGATTAAAATGGGTACTGCTTTAAAACATAGTCCTATTCAACATATAATGACTTAAAATTTGTCTGAAAGTTTGTGATAATGTTATATTATATGTGATAATATGTTGGACTATTTCCATCATCTATCATTAAATGTTGAATGTATAAAAAATGTTAAACTTTATTTAAATTTTTCAAATACAAACAACTTATTAGTAATAATCACAAATAGACAACATAGGTTAGTAATTACACAAAGTTTTGAGTAGTATTATTCTCCACTCTTCTTCAGGTGTTGCTGGCCTGACCAGTGACTGTATTAGCAGAGGAGTCAAACTCGCACTTTTAGATTCTCGAATCCTTTGACAGAATAGATCACTTGATTAGAGTGTTTACCTTAAATTCGATATTCGAGAATCTAAAGATGCGAGTTTGACTACTATGCTAATACTGTCACTGGTCAGGACAGCATTACCCAAAGAAGAGTGGAGAATAATACTACACAAAATGTTGTATAAATGCTAACTTGTGTTGTTTATTTGTGCGTTATTAGCAACAAATTATATTTGAAAAGTTTAAATAAAGTTTAAAATTTTCTATACATTCAACATTTACTATTATCGCATATAATGGTTTAAAATTTAATGTTTTGAAAAACAATTGCTTTAAAATGTATTTTTAACAATAGATAATCATTAAATTTATCAATTTAGATTTTGAGCTTTACCATACTAATAAACATGATGGATAACATTAACCACACAATTAAACTTTATTGGAGTGCATTTGATTTAATAAATACACTTTATCAAATGAAGGAATTGAAAATGAAATACATGGGTGGGAGAACAAACAAATATTACTGAAGATCATTGAAATAATTAAAAGACTAAAATAAAAATGGGTTGGACCAGATGGACAAGTAAAATCTTAAACTGGATTCCAAGAGATGGTAAAAGTCCTAGAAAGAGACCACATATGAGATGGGTGGATGAAATAAGGAATTTTTCTGGGTTGATCTGAAGACAGAATAGAGATCAAAAAACTAGATTAAAATTGGAGTGATCTTCATTCTGCAGTGGATTAATGATAATTAAAAATGATGATGATAATATTCAATGTAAATAGTCTATTTTAGCTTCATTAAAAATCCTGACTAGTTTTGTAAATTAAAATAAATATCAAACATTAAGATCTTTTCATGTAGCTATGTAATGCTGGAAAACTTGAGATATGCAAATTAATGTGAAAAGGTATAAGAAAAACCAAATTTATATTTAATAAGCACTAAGCTAGGATTCTGGCGAGAATTTCACCAAAAGCTAATTTAGTGCTGTTAAATATAAATTTGATTTTTCTTATACCTTTTTGTATTAACTTGATATCTCAAGTTTTTGAGTATTAAATTAAAATAAATGATTGGTTAATTGCTCAGGAATTCTTATAAGGTCAAAGCACCTGAAAAGACGTGCCCCAATTCATAAACCTGATATCTTAAATCCATCCTCCAGCACTGCACCAAATCATATATGCCACTAATATCTGATAATGATGTTATCATTAACAGCTTGATTTTAAAAACCGTGTGTGTCTTAATAAAATAAAATATGTAATGAGGATCTTCGTAACAAATGTGGAAATTTAAAGGCAAAAGTTCGATGACTGAGAAGAAAGTTTTACCGTGATTGGTGGATTAAAACTTCAAAGGTGTTTTTTTTAAAGAAATGTATTCTATAAATTATATTTGTTGATAAGTTACATTATAAATGTTCAGATTGATTTACAGAATGTAGGTCCAGCGATGACCATCTGGACTTCGCAATGTATTTTGGGGGGATTAAGTGATCTCTTTTCTTGATTTGGTTTATTGTTTTCATAAATATGTAACCTTTAGGGTCTTCTGCCTGCTTCATTACTATCTTGCACCTGAGATACCAAAGTGCATAATTGAAGAAAATGAAAAGTCTAATTTGTGCATAAATACCATGTTCCATGCAACTTCTTATGGATAAGATGTTTGCATTTAGGTTCTTTGTCTAATTTGTAATTAATAGTCTGTGAATATTTAATCTGGTGCATCTCATGAGATATGGTTAATTGATTCTTCTTCCTTCCCATACATTTGACAAATTGGTTCAATTTTTTGTGGCTTCTTTTATGGACTAGGAAGGATGTGGGGAGGGAATCTAAATTGAATTTAATCACGAAATCCAGAAATTTTGTCTCTAGGTACCAAAGTCGGGAACTGACACGATTTATTGATTGTTTACCCCTAACAGGGTCTTGCTGATTTGATCTTCCCCATCCATAAGTTTGATTGCTTCCCAATATTTCAGTTTTGTAGTAATAGTATGATTTTCAGTGTTAATAAATTTTCCTACATTATCCCATAGTGCCTTTGTCTAGTTCTGGTGTATTGGTGGAGGTATCAGTCGGTGTTATAGTGTCTTGTTCTGTCTGTTTTATTTGGCTTTCTTGTAGTCTGCACAAATTGTTATAATTTCTTTGAAAGATGAGTGTAAGAATGAAAGTGATACATACTTTCTAACTACTTTATAATAAATAAATTAAAAAATAGCAAACAAACACACTTCTATCTTAAAAATAGCCTATTAATTTCAATATATATACAACAAACCACACACAAACTTCTTTATAAATCTTGATGTATTATATTAAATAAATTATTATATTGTACAAAAATATATTTCGTTTCGACTATATTCTTTTATAGTTTTTACCAAGGAACAACTAAAAAAAAAAGATAACTTACTTCAAATCTCTTCTAACAAGTAATCTTAACTTTTCGTTACATTCGTTTCTTAAATACTTTTCTTAAAATAATATCCTATAATTATTTAATTAAATCAATCTATTCTTCATTTTTTTTTGTCTTTTTATTATTATTAATGGAATGAAACCTGTAACGAATAGGATGATAATTGGGGAAAAAAGAGGATAGGATGATTTAATTAAATAGTTTAATTATAGTGGATTATTTTAAGAAAGGTATTTAAGAAACGATTGTAATGAAAAGTTAAGATTGTTTGTTAGAAGAGTTTTAAGTTAAGAGGTATTTGTTATATGCATTATAGAATATTTGTATTTATTGTTTTTTATGGTTTTCCTTGATAAGAACTATAAAAGAATATAGTCGACACGATGGAGTATATTTTTGTATGTTATAAATCAAGATTTATAAAGAAGTTTGTGTGTGGTTTGTTGTGTGTGTGTATATATATGATATGAAGAATTGATACTCAGCTCTTTGCGGTTGTAAAAATATAAAGGCTATCAATCCTAGTCAGATATCTAGAAAAGTTTTAAACTGTAGGGGTGATGTGTTAGTTTCAAAATTATTGAAATTTTTACAAATATATTCCTTTAAGTATGCTTTTATTGTTCCAGTTTGTATAAATAATGATATTAAAAAAACCTACAAAAATTATCATGAAATTTCAAAATTCTCCAGTATAATAAATTAGTATCAAATATTTTTTAATGAATAGGTTACTTCTAAACAACAAAAAACCTACAATCATGGTGGGAAAAAAAATACTACAGTCATAACGAAAATTGAAAGAAAATCATATGTGCACTAAGTTATGTATTGTTTTTATCAGTTTAGTCAAATCATGTAACTTAGTTCATATAGAAGTTGTTAGAATATTAGAATCTAGTTCTCTGAAGTTTATTCTCATAAAACCAGTCCCACATTATATTAGATGAGAAAGTACTATTAATAGTAATAGAAAATCTGTGATATTTGAAATGATTCATTATCCTATCAAATGTTATTATATGAAGATAAACATGTACTCATTATTGTGGTAACATGAAGATACTATAAGAGTTAGGGATGTTTTGTAATTTTCTGAAAATATGGGATAAAATGATAAGACCATCCAGATGTAGTGGTACTAGTTCTAATATTATAAGAAAACGTTGATCTTGATATAGTGTATGATTTACTCACTTGATGGAGTTACTTGTACTTATACTAATACTGCATCATCTCGGATTGGATAACTAATGGTAGGGTATAGTAGATAATTTCCTAAAAAAATATTTTTGATGAATTTGAGTATGCTTTTCATGAGAGACTCTGTTCATAACTTAAAAATTACCTAAAGAATATTTAAAGATATATATAAAATTCAAATGAAAGTAAACTAACTCCGATATAAGCTATGAATCACAATTCATCATACGATAATCATTATATAACTTTTGTTTACTGGAACTGTTAAAAATAATGAATGGAAATTATACATTATAATGACTTAAATATAACATAAATTATTTCAAAATTATAGTTGTGCAATGAGAGACCAAAGGTCTATCTAAATTTAATTTGGTTTATCTAATCTTTAAGCTCTCTTCTCTACATCACATAAGCAAACTTATTTCATCTTACATGCAATATTTTTCTATGTCTTTTATAATTTCTTGGAATGTAATTTAAAATTTCAACTGTCTATTTATTATCATTTCTTCTAGAAATATGTCCAGCCTAACTACATTTCAGTCTCTTAATTTTTTTTTACTAATGTCAGTGATACTTATCTGTTCTCTCACCCATATAGGGTCCTTTCAATCTTTCCTGCTAACATGCTTATCTCCATATATTTGTGGAGTCTTTTGAAATTTCTATGCAACTCTTCTGACCAATATCCACCCCTTATATCCATAAGTAAACACAGATATCAAAAACCTTTCTTTTCAAAAACATAGACATAGTTTTTTTTAATATTATTTTTAACAAAAACATTCTATGCAAGACTAATTCTATGATTAATTTCATCCATTATGATTCCATCTGTATTAATTATCTGATCAGGTTATTTATAATTGTTAGTTTCTTCTAATTCATGATTCACCACTTTCAGTCATTATTAATTCACTGCAGGATGAATGTCTCTCTAAGTTTAATCCAATTTCACCAAAACACACCAGAAAACTTCTTTATTTTATTCATCTATCTCACAAGCAGTCTCTTCTTCGATCTTTACAATCTATTGGAATCAGTTGCAGACTTTAACTGTCCATATATTATCATCTCTTCTAGCAGTATATTCTAGCCATCTTCATTTCAGTTTCTTCTGTCTATCATTGATATTAGTGATACTTCTTTGTCTTCTCATCCATGTATTGTTTTCAGTCTCTTTTTGTTATTCATAATATACATGACTATCAATCTTTATTTTGTTCTGAAAAAATCCATTGAAGATTACTTTAGACTTTTTAGCATTGATATTTAGTCCTACTTTTTATTATTTTCATCTGATATTTCTTGCAAAATTTCCTGAAGCTCTGAATAATCTATGAGATCTGGAAGACTTAAATAATCTCCACTTATCCACAAAATACTAAGGAGTCACTCTGTCTATACACCCTTCACAATGCTAATCTTTTTAGTAACGCTATGTAATATAATCATTGCTAGTAGATGGTTTGATAAACATTATTCAGAATCTCTTGATGATCAAAAGCTTTAAACACTGTGGAAATGTTTATAGGACCAAATGCCTTGACATAATTTAAAAATCTAAAGCATAATGCCAATTTATGTTCGTTAGAACTTTCTATAACTCTTCTCAATGATTGGATAGTTGCTACAACTATACTTTTAACAAAAAATTATCTTGTTAAAAATTTGGTATAGAACTCATAGACAACTGAGATATTTGTAATTGCGAATATCTTTTTGGTACTGTGATATTAGAGCTGCGACATGAAGAATTATAACCGTTTAATCATTAAATTAATTAGGTTATTAAATCAAAAAACATATTTTAAAATCTACATTTAAAAAACAACAACAATTTAACACAAAAAAATACGAAAAGCATTAATGTGAAGAGTAGTTAAAATGCATGTTTAAATCAAATTGAGCGTGTGTTTGCATATGCATATTCTGCATAATTTATTTTAATACATTGTACAGGCTTACACCTGCATTTATATATGTAATATATGCGGGATTCGAACTCAGACTTTCACACGATCTACAACTCTCAGTGCCATCTTATATTGCTGACTCACCTGATCACACACATGTTGAAAATATAAATAATCACCAATAAAACCGTGCTAAACCAGCACTCATTAAATTATGAAGATTGGTTATCTTAATATAAAGCTGAGTACTAATTGTATATATGTGTGGAGATGGTAATCTGAACCAACTGATGATTGCTGGTTTAGCACGAAATAATTATATTGGTGATTATTTATCTTTTCAACATGTGTGTGATCAGGTGAGTCAGCAATATAAGATGGCACTGAGAGTTGTAGGTTGTGTGAAAGTCTGAGTTCGAATCCCGCATATATTAATATATAAATGCAGGTGTAAGCCTGTACAATGTATTAAAATAGATTATGCAGAATATGCACGTGCAAACACACACTCAATTTGATTTAAACACGCATTTTAACCATTCTTCACATTAATGCTTTTCGTATTTTTTTTTTTTTTGTTAAATTGTTTTTTTTTTTTAATGTAGATTTTACAATATGTTTTTGATTTAATAACCTAATTAATTCAATGATTAAACGATTATAATTCTTCATGTCGCAGCTCTAATACCACAGTACCATCTTTTTTAACCACCTTCTTAAATACACTGTATCTATAGCACTATTGCATTCTTCCAATCATCGGATATATCTTCATTATTTCTAGTATATAATTCTTATTAGTTTGCCTTTTTATCTTTTTGGTTTAGAGTTAAAATGACCACAACTGTTTGCAAACTGCTGTTGCCTGCCGATAATTTAATTATTTAAATCACCTCGTTATACAAAGCTTTATTCGTGTGATGTGATGTGATGTATTATGGCTTCTCCTACAAAGACAATATAATTCTTAATTTTTTCTCAATTCTTTCTCTTCGCTATCATTATCTAGTAATCTTAAGCATTTAAAAATAGCAATCTGTTCTAGTTTTCTTTACAACTAACAACTTTACATAGATAGATTGATTGATTGATTGAAATAAAAATGAGTTGTGAGAAAATCTTGCACTTTCTGTCTTTTTCCCAGTTTTTTTTTTATTTGCAAAAATCTTTTTAATGAACAGTTTGACAAGATATTCCTGGTTAAAATTCTCAATAGAGTTCACCACTGAAAAATTGTTCGTTGCGGTGACAATTCACTTAAAAAACAATCGATTAGTTAGTCTACGAGAATTTTATTTGCTAATTCTTTACTGCCCTCTATGGACTTTAAAGCAAACTAAAAAACAGAAATCGTTCATCATTTAGTATATTTGATTTATTTAATATACAGTATTTAATGTATATATAAACGAACATTTCCACGAAAGAGATATATATATATATTTCGAGTTTATCTGTTCCCTTTATTACAGCTCCACTAACATTTAGTCTGAATTTCACTACCGTTGGCAGCATTTCTAATATCCGGACATTAAGCCGTTTTAAAACAAGTTTGGTTAATCAAAACACAAACTCCCATTGATATGGGTATATTGATATTTATTTATTTGCACGCGTGTGTGTGGGTTACATCAACTTTGTTACAAATACTTAAGCATTGTTTTGAATATATTATTTATATCTCGTGTATATTTTACAAGCCGTTTTTGCTATAGTGATCATCATCCATGCTTTAGATCAGATTCATTTGAATCGTCCTTGCTGTAATAACAACTACACACATAGATACGAACTTGAATTTTAACTTTACATATGAATGTAACATCATCATTACAATGTCAACCATTATTACTTCAGAAAAGAATGGAAGCTTCTTTAAATTTAATCCAGTTTGTATGATCCATAATATCTCTCCTTTATATCATTCCAGAAAACTTCTTTTTTTCAACTATCAAACTTATATATGATTTCGTTTTAAGTGTTTTACAATCTCTTAAGATCCAGTCTAAGATTTCAACTGCCCAAATATCAGTAATAACACTATCATAATTGAGGTAAAATCGTTCTTTGCTTTCATAATGTTTTTCTTTATTTTCTAACATAGTCAGTAGTAAGATAATCGGATGAATATAACACTAAGCATTAGATTTAAAATATTTTTATACAAAACCTTATGGTTTATTGTAATTTCTTTTACTTTATTATTTACATTTCAGTTTATTTACTTACTTTCCATTCTATACTTTTATTATATTCAGTAGCAGCTATTGTGAAACAAACCGAGGAAATGAACATGGGCCCCTAGTCTTAGGACCTTTTGACTACTAATTATTGTATTAATGAATGGTAATAAAAGTATTGAGGTATAGATTATAAACATTAAAATATGCCTGTTTTGAATTTTTGTATAGGAGTATAATTTTTTTAGCTGTGCTTCTATATATGTATAAACACAGAATATATATATAATTTCCACATTTAATATTTCATAATAAATAATATTTCATCTTGTATATTTTTAATATTACACACATACACACATATATATATATCATCACCATGTTCAGACATTATTAGATTACTGCTGGATAAAGATCTATCCAAGTTTAATCCAATTTCTCTAATCTGTAGTCTAACGTTCCTAATCATATCAACAAACTTCCTTATTTTATCCATTCATATATCTGATTTCTTTCTAGGTCTTTTAAAATCCAGTATCTTGAAATCCAGTTTAAAATTTCAACTGTTCATATTGTATCATCTTCTAATAGCAATATGTCCAACCTTCTTCCATTTCAGTCTCTTAGCTCTTTCAATGAAGTCAGTGATGTGTTTGTTTTCAAACTCACTTTTATACTTTCTTGTTACTCCCGATATACATCTTTCTATAATTAGTTGAATGACCTGAAGTTTTGCATTACTCTTTTGTTAAATGTCCATTTTCCATATCCATAAATAAGAATTAGTATAACACACCTATAAAACACTTTTCTTTTCAAATACGTATGCATATTTTCTTGCCAAAAGTATTCTCTCCAACTTTCTATGATTAATTTCATCTACTATTATGTTTCCATCTGTATTAATAGTCTGACCAAGATACTTGTAGTTGTTAATATCATCATCATTATCAACCATTATCAATCCACTGCAGGATGAAGGTCTCTCCAAGTTTAATCCATCTTCTCCGATCTTTAGCTTCTCTTCTCCACATCACCCCTACACATTTTCTTATTTCATCCATCCATCTTACATGTGGTCTCCTTCTGGGTCTTTTACAATCTCTTGGAATCCAGTTTAAAATTTCAATTGTCCATCTATTATCATTTCTTCAAGCAATATGTCCAGCCCAACTCCACTTCAATCTTTTAATTTTTTCAATGAGGTCAGTAACACCTGTTTGTTCTCTTACCCATACATTGCGTTTTCGATCTCTTCTTGTTACTCCCAACATACATCTCTCCATACTTCTTTGAGTGGTCTGAAGTCTCTGTATTGATCTTCTATTAAGTGTCCAAGTCTCAGATCCATAAGTAAGAACTGGTAAAACACATTTGTTAAAAACCTTTCTTTTCAAACACATAGGCATATTTCCTTTTAATATCAAGTTATTTCTACCAAAAGCACTCTAACCAAGTTTAATTCTATGATTAATTTCCTCTATTATGTTTCCATCTGTATTAATAATCTGACCAAGGTATTTGTAACTCTTAACTTCTTCTAATTCATCATAATCAATCTTTATTTTCATATTTTGAGCAAATCGATTAAACATTACTTTAGTCTTTTTAACATTTATCTTTAGTCCTACTTTCCTACTTTCATCTGATAACTCCTGCAACATTTCCTGCAGCTCGGAAGCATTATTTGCAAAAACAACTACATCATCTGTGAAATCTAAATAACTTAAATAATCTCCATTTACTTTCACTCCTTTAGTTTCCCATTTTAATCCACAAAATACTTCTTGCAGCACTGCTGTAAAAAGTTTTGGAGATATGGAGTCACCTTGTCTTACACCTTTCTCAATGTTGACTTTCCCAGTATCATTATGTAATATAATTGTTGCTGTTGCATTTTTATAAATATTCTTTAAAATATGACAATATCCTGGATCTATACCTTGATGATCCAATGCTTTAATCACTGAAGAAATGTTTATAGAATCAAATGCCTTTTCATAATCTACAAATCCAAAACATAATGACAACTCATATTCATTTGTCCTTTCTATAACTTCTCTCAATACTTGAATATGATCTACTGTACTAAAACCACTTTTAAATCCAGCTTATTCTCTTGGTTGGTGAAAATCCAAGGTTCTCTGTAGACGAGTTGTAATTATCTTGGTAAAATTTTTATATAAAACTGATAAAAGGCTGATAGGTCTGTAATTTCTAATATCTTCTTTATCACCTTTTTTAAATATTAATATTATTACTGCATTCTTCCAATCATCTGGTACATCTTTATCATTTAGACATTTGGTATATAACTTTGCTAATATTTTTTCTGTTTCTTCACCTGCTTCTTTTAATATATCAATTATAATTCCATCATTACCTGGAGCCTTTCCTTTTTTCATACATTTAATTGCATTTCTCACTTCTTCATTTAAAATTCTGGGCAATTCGGAAGATGTAATAGATATAGGAGGTACTTGTTCTTTATTACTATATAATTCTTGATAAAAATCTTCTACCAATTTCATAATGTCATCCCTCTTTTTAGTAATAATTCCATCTTTTTTCCCTTATTGCAGATATAAATTTCCTACCAATACCAAAATGTTGTTTTACATTCTTAAGACTTTTATTTTCTTCTACAGCTTTTCTTGCTAGTTCACAGTTATACTTTCTTATATCATTTTCAACTCTTTTCCGCACCATTTTACAAAATTCGAGATATTCAATTCTTTTTAATGCATCATTCTTGCATATCTTCATATTCCTTCTTTTCTTCATAAGTTCTCTAGTCTCAGTAGAAATTTTATTAGTCAATTGCTGCTTTTTTCTACCAGCTATCTTTGTTGCAGTTTTTAAAAGTGTATCAGTTATTCTCATATTAATTTCATTCAAATCTGAATCATGTTCAAAATCTACTAATACTTGAAACTGATTTGTAAGTTCTAATTTAAATTCATTAGAATGTTTCTGAAGATTAGGAATATCAACTGTAAATATAGTTTTTCTTAATAATTTTTGTCTCTCTAGTTTTACATTAACATGTATCTTACCCCTTACTAATCGATGATCACTTCCTGTGTTAAATTTATTAAGAACATTACAATCTTGAAATATGTATTTCCTGTTAGTCAAAATATAATCCAATTCTGCTGTACCTTCATTTGGATGCTTCCATGTCCATTTCCTTCTAACATTTTTCTCAAAAAAAGAATTCATAATATAAAGTTTTTCCTTCTCTGCAAACTCCACAAGTCTATGTCCTCTCTCATTTCTATTACCATAACCAAAATTACCTACAACACTTTCATCTTTCATTTGTTTACCAATTCTAGCATTAAAATCTCCCATAACAATTTTAAAATGTTGTTTACTCTGATCAAAAGCCTTTTGTACATCCATATAAAAATCTTCTACTACTTCATCACTGTGAGAACTTGTTGGGGCATAAACCTGAATTATCTGCATTTGATATCTGCTATTAAGTTGTATAACTAATCTTGCCACTCTGTCTGATACACCATCAATCTCCACAATATTGTTCTTCCACTTTTTATTTATAATGAATCCTACTCCACTTGTATTTCCAATATTTGTGCCTTTATAATAGAGCATATGTCCACTTTTTAAATCAATTGTCTCTTCACCTTTTCTTCTTACTTCACAAAGTCCAATAATATCCCATTTAATATAAGAGAGTTCTTCTTCTAATTCTTGCAATCTTCCTTCACTTGAAAGTGATCTGCAGTTGTAAGTACTAAATAAAAAGTCATCATCAAATGGCAGCCTGGGTCCGCCTCCAGGATAGTCTTAGCACCCTCCGCCTTCGGCCACCAACCGCTGCCATGGTTGGTGACTTTACAGCCTCCTGGGATTAAGGGCCATGCTTTATTTTTGTCTGTCATAATTGTATAATTGGGAAAAATCTTTATCATTTACACAAACATTCATTCTGCCTTATCAGGCACTGAGAAGAAAGACCATGGTGTTTTTTGATCTTAAACTCAGAGGTAAAAAGCCAATAAACTCACCAATTCATGATTATGTAGTTTCTTTTTCTTGGAAAATCCACTTCTTTAATCATATTTTTTTACTTTTATATATATGTTAATAAAGAATAAAAACTTATAGATTCTGATTGTAATGCATGTACTTTTGAAATGGGTAGTAGAAAATTGCATGTTTTAAGACTATATTCTAAGATCCTACATATTTGATAATTTTTGATTTTATCGAGTGACAACTTTGAACATTGTCCTCCTATTTATGTTAGTTTTATATAACTTGTTCATTCATTATAGAGTTAATTTGTAGATAATTTGAATATTTTACATGTTATTTAGAAAAAAAGTCAATTATATAATAATTATTATTTTCAACCATTACTAATCTACTATAGGATAAACTCATTTCCAAATTTATTCCAGTTTTTCCAATTCATACTCTAAGTTTCTCTAATCCATACCCTCTCTTTTCCATATCACATCAACAATTTTTTTTTATTTCATCTATTCACCTGACATAAGATCCTTTTTGTAGATCTTTATATACTGTCTTGGAATCCCATTTAAAACTTAAGTCTATTATTGTAAAAAGTTTGTAATCAGATTGTGAGAATAATCTTCAATATGCATTTCATGCTATATTAGAGCTCTTCAGTTGGCCCAGGTCACAATCTTTTACACATATGTTCATCATTTGTTTAGGGGTTGGATTTAATTATTCCATGTGTTTATGTGTCTTCAAATGACAGATAGATTAATTTTCAACTGGATTTAAAGTTTATATATGCGCATGTGCATGTAGTTTGACACTTTTAATCAAATTGAAATATATAGTTTTTGTAAATAATTTAATTGAATAATCAGTTTTATTTAGAACAAAAACAACGACTAGAATAAGTTTATTATTATTTTTTTAAAAAAAATGATTATTACGTTTCTTTCTTGCTATGCTAAATGAAACTCAGCATTTTGAATTATGTTTCTAAATTTATAAATATTTATTAGATTTCAAACAAATTCAATTAAAAGATATGGAATTATTATAATTTGTAATATATTAATTAAAAAATTCTGATATAAACAAATTTGTATGCAAAGTCAATTAACATTGCAGGCAGGGGAAAGGAAATATTATTAAATCTTGCACTTGAAAAACAAGTATTCTATTGAATACAAATTAATTTATTATTAATAATAATACATATTTAATTTGCATTCATAGAAGAATTGATTTTCACATATAAGATTTAATTACATTGTCTTATGATTAATCATTATACATGCTAAATTCTAAAATGTTATAATGTATAAATAATGATAGGAAAAATTAGTCTATATTGTCTTTCTTAGATCCTCAAGATGTTAATCTAAATATTGCCCATTTGAAAAATGTTTATAAAATTTAACAGCATTGAGTAAATTACATGGTGACAATGAGATTAACCCTCTTGATGTGATGTGATGTATTGTAACTTCTTAAACGAAGTCAAGAATCTCTCAGCAATTATGCCCAGAGAAACCTGTTAGCCACCTTTATTTTTCATTCCCCAGTTTAAGTTTTCCCATATTCCACTCCATCCCATTTCCACAACATAATCTTTGTCAACTCTATGGCCTTTATATCTAAATCCCCCTTATCTTTTCCCAAACCCAGCATAAAAACCAATAATCCAATTTCTGTATAATCACTTTTTTCATATTTATTTTTCCATAACTTCATTATATATGCCCTTTCTGTTTTCAAGCATTTACATTCAATTAACAGATGCCTAATATTTTCCATTTCTTCCTTACATAATTTACAGACTAAATTACCCATATTTTTTCCATTTACATGTATATTCTCTTGTTGCTAAAGATTCTGTTCGAGCCTTAAACAATAAACTACTTTCCTTACTATTATCATATATTAACTTGCACCTAATATTCTGTTTATTCTGGCATATTCTGTTGTTCCACCTGGTGAGAGTTTTTGAAAAAGCTCAACCTTTCACTTCTATATAAAAATTTTACTTTATACTAAAAATCTATAAATTGAACCTGATTTGTGTTTAATTTTATAAATGAATAATATTCTTAAAAAAATCTCATTTGATCTCTTTAGTTATTTAAGAACTGACTTGTAAATAAGAACAATAGATGATAAATATCATTTAAAAAGTTTGAAAAATACTCAGAAAATGAACACATTCTTTTTTATTTTTTATTTTTTTAATGTCAACAAACAAATATTAATTTGTTATGAATCTATCAAATTCTGCTTTAAAATCTAATATTTGCATTATAATTAATAAAAAAATTAAAAAAATTCTTGCTAATTGTGATGGTGATTGGGTTAGTGATGAGTTTCACATGAAGCTTTATCAAGAAAGAAAAAATACTATTATAATAAATCTTTCCTTAGAAAGCAGTAAGTTACTGATCTTTTCAGATTTTTTTTCAATTAAAAAATCAATAAAGGCATTATGGGAAATCTATTTATAAAACCCCCTATGTTAATATCACTTATGATAATGTTAAAACTGCATTGTAATGCTTAACAAATATCCTTTTTCTAAGGGAAACACCTAACAAATTTCAATGAATATGAGAGTTATCAAGTTAATTGTAGTAAGAATGTATGACAGGATGTTTTTATATCTAACAGTAGCACAGAGCTTTAGATATTACCCAAGTCACTGTCTGTCAAATACTGATCTCTTCAGATTTCTTTTTTCAATTAGAACATTAATAAAAGTATTATTTGCAGAAAACAATCTCATCATCAGAACAAACTTAATTTCTAGATCCACATATATTTAACTTCCTGTTTTAATTCACAAAATATCTTCTTATAAAATTACTGTATAAAGTTTTGGTGATAGGAAATCAATATATTGGGTAACATAATCAATATTAGTCTTCTTAGTTCCACCATGTAATCTTTTCCACTGCTGTTGCATTTTAATATATATTCTTCAGAAGATGACAACAACCTAGGTCTATATTTTGATGATCCTAAAGTTTAATTACTATGAAAATGCTTACAGAATCAAATATGTCTTTTCATAGTTTATTAATGCAAAATATAATGATAACTCATATTTGTTATCTCTATAAATTTTCTCAACACTTCTAAGTCCAGTTTGTTCTTTTATTTAGTTTCTTTCATAAATTCATTATAGATAATGTGTAATTATCTTGGTAAAGATTTTATATACAATTAATAGAAGGTTAACAGGTTTGTAATGTGTAATATCTTCTTTATTACCTAACTTAAATATCAATATTATTATCACATTATTGCAATCATTTTTTTACATCTTTATCATTTAGGTCTTTAGCAAACATCTTTGCCAGAAGTAATGTTTCCCTAAGGTGGACCTATGCATGGTTGTTTATTAATCTTTTAAATTATAATTTATATATAAGAAAATAATAGAATTAATTTATATCATATTGCAATAACACTTTTATCGTCAACACGTTGACAATTAATAGTATACGTCATAAGGCTTTTTATCTTATAGCTAAAAGTATCTTGATTTCTATTGGCATAACATTATTGAATGACTACTTTTGAACCCAATATTAGGGGCAAATAAATTTATTATAAACGGTTATCAAAAAGTTTTGGGTTTGCTGCACATGAGAATTTATATTATTCTCTATTGCAGTAATTGGTTAAAATTATTTAATTTGTAATGTTATATTTCAGAAAAACATTTCTTTAAATCAGTAATGGTAATTTAGATGATCGCACAAATTTTAATTTAACTGTGTTTGATTTAGCATTGATACCGCGACTTTTTCAATGACTCGAACAACATCATTTTATCATATCACCTTTTTAAATATATTTGCAAATCTAATTATAAACTGTCAAGTTTCGTATGACTTAAATTGGCCAATATTACCTGGCTTTATTCACATTAATTGTGTTCCTCAATAATTTTTCTTAAATTCTTTGAGTTTTATTTAATCATGTATATATTTATGTGATGTAACCTACATAAGAAAGCATAAAAATATCTCACGAGTGTTGATATCCAAACTGTTATTTTCAGTCAAAAAATAGAATCTTCTGCTAGCCCCTATACTAAAATCAGACAGCAAAACCTGTGATAATGAAATTAATTAAATTACTTATATACACATTTATAATAAAATAAATAGTGATGATACACTATGCTGAAAAGACTAATTTATTTAAAATTGCAGCTCCGCACTGGTTTCTATCAGGTCCATTATATTCATAGAGGTAATAAAGATTTATATAAATAGAATTTATAAGTTAAATAATTTAAATATATCATTTACATGATAATGCAATGCATAAATCTTTCTTGGATATAGCATTGATGTTATTTGCAATAAACCACACCTTTTTATATTTTCTTTTTTGGTCAATGTGCTCAGTGCAAACATTAATATTAAGTGGATTGAAATTGTGGCCAAACTTCATTTCATGTTCTAAAAATAATAGATTTAATATTAAGGTCTGTTTTGGCATGTTTATATATATATTTACAACAAAAAAAATTAAGTCAGATGTCATATGACCTAATTTAAACAAGCTTGTATTACAAATGTTATATAAAAGCTCACAAATAAGCTCTTAAGAAGATTTGCAGAATATCCCTAATCTTGAGACCGGTTTCTGGTACTGGCTTCCTCAGTGAGGTGTTAGGATATTTAAGCATTAGATTAAAAATACCAGGACAAGCTCTGCACTTTATCTAATGGATAACTATTAAGTAGAAAATCTGAATTTTTCAGACATACATATGTCTTCCAATACAGCTATTTAACTTAAATAACCATATGGGACTGAACTAAATTCAGATACACCATATATTAATAGCTTTAGCAATCTAAAATCATCAAAGCCTTAAAAGCAAAAAAAAAATAAAATTACAACAGAAAAATGAAGTCAGATGTCACACACACACACATATATATTTGTGGTGTACTAATCTTGTAGCACAGTTGGCATGGGTGTCACCATAGTAAATTGCATTACATGTTGAATTATTGCATTCAATTTTATAAACTATTTGAAGAGCTTGGTCTGGAAATAAATTGTCTTTAGAGATGTTCAATATTTGATTAAGATTGGTGAGGTTTTAAAACTAATATTGAATTTGTTTAAGCAGATTGTTTTCATCTTTTACACATATAATGTAAATTTAACAATACTTTAAGTTTCCAAGTATTCATTTTTAATGCCTGTGAGATTTTTATATGCTTTCTTATATAGTTATCTCTTATAAGTTTTAATTATTATACATATTCAAATAAGGTAAATACTAGCATATAATATTTGAAATATACACCATAAAAGGTTATATAAATTCTGTTGAAGACAATAACTTTTCAACATTCCATACAAGTAATATTAAAATCTCACAAAAACTAACATGCCAATTGATAGTTAGACATATACTTTTTTAAGAGATTTTAATGCTATTTGTAGTACAATTGGAGAGTTCTTTACTTTCACCATATATATATAAACTTTCCCCAGTGGTTAATACTACATGTGGTATAGATTAGTACCCCAATCCTGATTATTAAGTATATGAAATTCTCTCAATCCAAAGTGTTCTTTTCATTTACAAAGTTTTATCTTGTGCTTTGGATTGAAAGTATTTTATTTACCTAATAAAACAATATTGGAATATTAATTTAGCCTATATATATATATAATAAATAAAGTTTGATATCTGTATTCGTTTCACAATATATGTAATATACAAATCAATATATATATCAAAATACAGTACAATTTATATAAATTATATTCTTTTAGAAGTACTTTCGACTATACACTTTGTAGTCTTTATCAACTATATAACGTTGAATAATCAAAACAAGACAACCCTTAACAATACCCATAGTTCAATTCAGATTTCCCACAATTCTGTTATCTTAACATTTGATGACTGGTGATTCATTAACATTTGACGATTTCTTGAAATCAACATAGCCTCTTTTATTTTACGTTTATTATGACAACGTTCAATTTGAATAATTTTCATATTTTTATAATCAAATTTAAATCCATATTGACAAGATTTATTATGATCAAATATAACAGATGATGAAGGTTTATTTACATCATCTGTTATATTTGATCATAATAAATCTTGTCAATATGGATTTAAATTTGATTATAAAAATATGAAAATTATTCAAATTGAACGTTGTCATAATAAATGTAAAATAAAAGAGGCTATGTTGATTTCAAGAAATCGTCAAATGTCAATGAATCACCAGTCATCAAATGTTAAGATAACAGAATTGTGGGAAATCTGAATTGAACTATGGGTATTGTTAAGGGTTGTCTTGTTTTGATTATTCAACGTTATATAGTTGATAAAGACTACAAAGTGTATAGTCGAAAGTACTTCTAAAAGAATATAATTTATATAAATTGTACTGTATTTTGATATATATATTGATTTGTATATTATATATATATATATTTACTTATTTATAACCCACACATAATCAAACAAACATGACATAGCAAACTTTATTTATTTTCTTCTATCGATAAATGTTCACTATCAATACAAGGGCGCCAGATATGATGATTTAATTATAATTTAACTCCACACCTTACATTCAAAATGATTTCAAGCTAATCCTCCACAACTCAACCCCACATGGACCAATAGGCACTAGTCCATTAATTTTTCAAAATTACTATTCTGTAAAGACTATGATAACCAATGGAGAAGATGCTTGATTAACTAATGATCATCCAACATTATTCATTTTATTTGGGACCAATACAATTATTTTTATATCTCTAAACAATTAGAACTTATAAAATCCCCTATACATACGTCCTAATTATTTACTCCAGCTACACTTACAACTTATTGACATTTATTTATATTTATAATACCCCCCAACTATTAAATCTATCTTAACTACAATAAATAAATAAATAAACATCTGACTTACACATGTTTGTAAACAAAAAAAACAACAAGTTTAAGAAGATTAATCTAACACAATATAATTAACTATATAATAAATCTAACTTTATTAATAATCAAGACGAAAAATAGAATAAAGATTTAATTATAGGAAATGATTTGAAAATCATTGTTTAAATACTGAACAAATTTATTGAATATAAAAAAACATTTAAAATTTTATTACCACACACACATTTCGCACTCCACAGAAAAGAACCTATTATATATCGTAAAATATATGATAGAATATAAATTTTTTACAGTTTTGAATAAGGTTATAAATTATAAGATAATAACTAGGATCAAATTATATTTGAAAGCCTGAATTTAAATTTTTAAATTGCATAATGTTTGATCTTACGAATGAGATACAATAATAAGTACAATAATAAATTTTTAAATATAATGAATTACGAATATTTATGTTTAATTTCGAAATCAAAGTTAGTTAATTATGAGATGCCTCTTTTAAAAGTTTCATATGGAAGAATAACATAAAAAATAAAGGTTACTGGATTTTCTATTCTTCGCTTCTAATTAAGGGAGGTTTGAACAGGGGAGATTTTCCATAAGGAGGTTTATTTTTTAAGTGAGGAAAAATCAGGATGATTATGTATTTCACGGAACATATGAACTGGTTGGGCCAATTTTAGATGGTAATATTATTAATATTATAGCGACGGGGGGGGGGCCGAAGGGTTTGCCCCCTGGGCCTAAATATAATTTCATATCGATCATCTTGAAACGCCAACGAAGTATTTTGAATTAAATTGAATTTTGAGAAAATTGAACAAAAGATGCAATTGAATCTCTCTTACTCTCTATTTAGATTTTGCTTGATATTTATATGGGTTGGGTTTATCGGGACTCCCCCGGTTCATGTTCTTGGTTGATTGGGCCCACCTGTGCTGGCACTTATGTTTGACAATCTCATATTGCAATCTCGTTAACAAACTATTCTCCCCTGAGCGGTTGGACAAGATTTCATTAGCTAAACGTTAACTTTCTCAAAATCTTTCTAGTTTTACTTTTACCAATTTAATTTTAAAGATCCCTTTTGTTCCCCCATAACAGTATAGATTATTTATTGATATTTATAATGGCTTTTTTTTCTTTTGAGTATTTTTGAAATTTGTTAAGCCTTACTTTATTAGACTATAATATTTTTTTTACAGTGTATTTTAGAAAGTATGGAAAGAAAACTACTTTTTTACAGTTGAAGAAAAAAAAGGGGGGGGGTAAACTGCCTATAATATATATATATATATATATATATTAAACAATGAAGTATTAACAGTAATAATAAATATTCATAATAAGCATTATAAAACACAGAGGTGCTTTCAGTTATTTACATAACCATTTCAAGTGGAAAATGTAATCATGTGATTTCTCACAATTTAAAAATTTTAACATTTGCAATTTGTATATTAATTAATGATTTATTATTTCTAATTTATAAACAAAGTGTAATAATTAAAATGTATGAATCTTGGGATATCACATAATAACATTTCCACTCTCAGACTATTTTATACTTTATTTGTCTATTTAGTATACTATTTATCTCTTATATCATGTGAATAATGTAACTTCCAAATATACTTCTACAAATAAATTTTTATATGATGCTTCTATAGATATGTATATTAAGTTCTTGGTATCAGCAAATGAGATAAGTAGATCAGGATGTTATAGACAACACATTGTAATTATCAGGAATAAACTCAATATATGATTAAATAATAATATTAAATTTGTTTATCACATTAAACTTATTTTTAAAGTGACATAAAGCTCTTTGAGCAGAAATCAGTATTCTTATGTTCTTTGTAAAGTACTTATTAAGATATTTCACTTTATTTTAACTATAAAAATTATATACTTTCAAATATTGAATTTATAATTAAAAAAAAATAAAGAGGTCGATATAATAAAAAAAGATGGCTAGGCCAAAGTATTTTAGTTCTGCCATCATTGTTTGATGGATTTAATTCTTTGTACTCCATTTTGAGATCATTTGTGAGATTACTTTGAGAATACTTTTGAAATAACTAGAAAGTTGATTTTTTTAATTTTTTTTTATTAAGATTCATGATTATTTTCATATAATAGTTGTGTAATAATTATTACAAATCAAAAATATATATGATTACACTTTTATTTAATACATACATGTTTTGTTTTTGAAAATAGATATTAATGAATTCTATTGCAATGAAAGCAAAAATAAGTATTGCCCTTATAATCACTGCACTGTGAAACTGATTGTTAAATGCTGACACTATATTAGGATCTTTTGAGATATTCTAATAATTATAAAGCAATTTTAATATATATATTTCCATATGTCAAATGCATTGACCAGGAAGCAAACCCAGGCCAGAAGAATTTGGTAGATTTATCAAATATTTATTTATTCTTGCTTTAAAAATAAATTTCAAATAAAAAAAGATTTCATTGATTTTCTAAAGTCTGTTTTTTTGCAGATAGTTGAATGATTATTTTAAACCTTTTGTTTTTATTATGAACTGATTTTTTAAATATTTGCAAAGTTTGAATATGAAATTCTTAGAATGTTTTTTGTTTATAAATATATATTTCTATCAAATCAAGACTCGATATCTGTCACAGTGTTGGAGGGTTAAGTATCAAAAGAACAAAAATTATATTTACTACAGGCTAAATACATTTACATAAAATGACAAAAGATTTTACTGCTAATCTTATGATCTACTATTTAAAACAATTGGGTTGGAAAAGCTATTCATGGTATAAAGACCAATGGAAGAAGGCAGATATATGATAAAAAAGACAAAAATGGGAACTTGTTTATGGGACCAGATTTTATAGCATTAAGTCATAATTATAATATAAAATTAGAAATGTTTCATTGCTTAGGAGTTTTTAAGAAGTCCAATTACTGGAAATGATAGAGAGAGACTATGTTCCATAGATGTTGAGCTCCAGAATTTATCACTTTACTACTGTACCAAACAACACAGGACATTTCTAGATGTGAAGATTGAATTTAGTTTATAAGGAAAAAGACAAATGTTGGTGATGTCTGGCTTATATGATTAAAAGAAACCATTAAATAAGTAACTAAAGAAACTCAATTTTAATTATATGATATTTTATGCATACTAGGAATAAAGAGGTTGATGCATGGGAAAATTAATGAAAAGAAAGAAAGAAAACACTTCTACATGTGCTAAATGGGGGGGGGGGGATTATGCATAAGAAAAACATATATACGAACAGAAAAAAATAGAAAAAGTTTGCACATGGATGAAATTACTAGAATTATTGTCCCCTTGATAGACAACAGCAGCAATATTTATTGGGAATCAAAATTTTGAATGTCAAGATGCATTGGAAATGCAGTCAGGTTCAAAATGAGTCTCAATAGAATTGCATTAATTTGATGACAAAAACTGAAACTGAAATGTATTTTGATTGATTTTAGTTCTAAATAAAACACCTAGGTAGCAGCATCTATCAGGAAAAAGGCAAATCAAAATAAGAAAAATTTATTCAAAGTGAATGGTTACTCTCTTTTTGCACAACTTTGACCCCTCTTAAAACTAAAATGTAACCTTATATATTTGTTTAATTGTTTATTTTTGTAAAATTAAATAAAATATTTGCTTTTCAATAAAATCACAACATTTATATTCAGCTTTTATTTGAATGTATTAGATTTTAGCAGAAAATTAGGCAGCTAAAAATTTATTAATGACATTCTATCAAATAAAAAATTCCCTCTACAGAATGCTGTTATCATTTCTTGCTGCTTTCTTTAATAATTATAAATAAAATTTTAATGCTCAAAGAAAATTTTAGTTACCAATCTTTATCAAAATTTGCATTACTCAAAAATTTCATGGATAATAATTTTTAAAAAAATCAAAATCTTTTGTTTTATTTCTATTTATTATTCTTTTTGTTTGCTTATTCAATTAATAGATTACTTTTAAAATTACTTTCATTTTTACAATTATGCTTTTAATAAAAATAAATGTATAATTGAAAAATAAGCATTTATTTTTGTTAAAATAAATAGTACATAAATAGTTAAGAAATTAACCACATGAGGGAGGTCAAAGACCAAGCATTAAATATCAAAATATTACATTGTACCCAGGAATTCTATTCAATTGGTGTGTGAGAAATTGTTTTACTTTTTTTAGCTGAAAATTGAGTCAAAAATGCTTTTTTCTATGCCCAATAACTATTACTACTAGACTAACCACTTATTAATCATTATGTTAAAAAATTGAATAGAAATGTCTCAGAATGAAGAAAACCTTGCACATAATGAAAAAAATATTATGCTTATCTGCCTGCTGTATCACCAAATGCTATTGAAGTTCAACTTAGTTGAACTCTGAAAATGTCTTTAGATCATAAACAGACTTCAAATTTTCGTTTTAAATAGCAAGTTCACATCTTACACAACTTATCACATGATAATTTTATCTTTCCTATTGCATTGCCAAATCCATATAATATTAATATAATCTATGTTCTTTATTAGTTTTACAATGACTTTTTTACAATCTAATATGACAGTTCAATTACCCCTGCAATCTTCTTCAGAACTTCTACTATGACATAAGTAGAAGTTCTGAAGAAGATTGCTGGGACAATCAAAACTGTCATATTAGGTTGCAAAATAAGCATTGTAAAAGTAATAAAGAACATAGATGATTAATCAGAGATGGTCAAATTAGGAAGATATATGCACTGCAAAGCAGATGGTTTAATTGTTCAAATGGTGAAAAGATGGGATATAGATGTTGAGCCATGATTTGTCTCTACCCTTTGGATTTTTGCAATGCATTGCACATGCATTATCATTGATATAAAATATAAAGCATATAGATGAAATAGAAGCTTTTAAGGCATGCATAACAAATGCATAAATACTTAAGACTATAATTACTGAATATCAGTAATTTAGTTAGTCTCCAAGTGGAATTGTTAATTATTTGATAATTAACTTTTGGACTTATATAGATGAAGTTCTTCATATGGATGCTTCAATCACAGTTGGCTTAAATTCATTCCTTTGCAGCTATCCATAGTTTGTTGATATTGTATTCCTTTGATGACAAAAACTGGATTTAGAATATGTTAATTTATTAACTAAAACAAAATCTGAAGATGTTTATATCATATAGAGATCCTACAGAGTTATTAATACTACTGATTGTGAATTTCTTTATTATCTGACCTGAGAGAATTTGCAAGAGCTCTCTCAGAGCACTCATTTTTTTTAGATTTTGAAAATAAAAACATATATTTTCTATAGTTCTTTTTATGCGTTTATAATTATTTTCAAAATGTTTGTAAAATAGTTACTTTTTGACAAAAGTCTTTATAAATACAGATTTTATTAAAAATATTTGTTTTTAAGGAAGTTATGTTTGGCTAAAAGAGAAACACTTCCACAATCATTGTACAATTATTTTTTGTCAATTTTTAATAATTACAAGTGGAAGTTTAAATTTTAAAATAAAATTTCAATGATTTATATGCTCATAACAATAATTTTTTATGATTATAGAAGTAAACTTTATAAAATAAAAGCTATTGTTTTAATCAAGTGTTTCAGTTTACTAACTTTTTTCTATACTTGCAAAGTTGAAAATTATTTTTAAGAATGTTTTTCATTTGTAAACTTATATTTCTAATAAATAATTTAAAAATTATAAAGACATAATTCAGAATTAATATTAAATCATTAAAATAAAAAATTGTAAATAGGAACATAGTTAAATAATTAATTTATTATAATTTTTGCATATTTAGTAATTTCTAATTTATTATTTTTTCACTTTATCTTTTTATTAATGTCTTATAGCTTTGGGTAATTAGTAAACTCTGGAGTTCAGCATCCATAATCATATCTCAATGCCATCATTTTCAATTTAGCATTAAATATTTGGTATTCTTTTAAAGATTTTTAATTTTAATTTGTAATAGTAATAATGACAAATATTTTGACATTCACGACATTTCTATATATGTTTCTAAAATATGAAACAACAAATGTGATAGCAATTAATAAGTCAATGGTTTCCAAATTTTCTCCCTCATTATACATCCTTGAAAATTTATTTTCATAAAATGACCACTCATATTAGCAAAATATTTGTAATTAATATAGATGCTGATATTTTAAAATTCTATGTTATAATAAGGGTGAAAAGATAACTGCATATACATTCACATTCAAAACTCAAAAGTTATTATAAAGTCATAGATTATATAAAAACTACAATAAATTAACTGATATATATATTGTAATGTGAGTAAAATATACATGTTAAAGCTACACATATATAATCACATTTCATATTTCATTTTAAGAGAAAATAGAAGGCAAATGATTAATTTATTAAAAACAAAATCATGTAAACAGCTTTCTTTTAAGAAACATAATTGTATCAAAAGTGAACGATTGTGTATATAAATTTTTTTTTAAAATAGAGTAATTTAGGATTGGAGTGGGGGGGGGGGATAATTCTTAAGTAAAGATTGAAACTACATCTCCTTTTTATAAATTACTAAAAAAAAATGTGTGTATATAAAAAAAAACAATAACAAATAAATGTTGAAATCAAAACAAAATTTAATTTGCAAACTTTTAAATATAATTAGTAAAAAATTACTGCTAAAAGAAAAAGTAGAACTAACAATTAAATTAATTAAAACCATACAGCTTCATTGCACGTGATTGCTGCACGTAGCTTTACTGAAACGGTACTGCACTTGCGACGTAATATTGACCACACAATAGTGCACACCCACGCGGCTTGTTGTGTGGTTTTTTTGGTGTTGCTTAATTTGCATAATTAGTTATTCTTCATTCTTTGCAAATTAGCATACTTTAGTTAATTTTCATATTTTCACAACTTTATTGTTATTTTCAATTGATATTTCATTTTTTACTTTCTGACAATACGCGCACATACTCATAAAGATTTTACTTTTATACATTAATGGTTTATAATTTTATAGTCAGAATATATAAATTATTATCCAATAATTCTTTTCAAGTATATAATATATACGTTCATGTATGGAAATCATTGATGAATTTGTTGAAAGAAAGTAAATATATGAAAGTGATGAATTTATGACAAAATAAAAAAATAAAACGCATATTTAATTTGCTCTTTTTAAAACACACATTTTAAAAAATTGTTCGAGAAAAGTGCTTTTCTTCAACATTCACTTATCATTTCCATCCCAACTTGCATTTCAGGATGACGTATTCTTTTTTTTATATTGATTTTCTGGAAAACTATTTTTATTTTCATTCAGTACTAACTTTTTTCAATCTTACTGCTCACTGAATGAATATATCAGAAGCAGATCTAATTTTGGTTGCTTAGCAACATCTAAACGTCATTTTCCTATCAGGGAACTATGCTATTTTCGTATGCAATATAAAACTCTCCTGCAAAAAGGAAAGCTTTTCTCTCATATGAATGCCCTTCATTTAATAAAAGTAAAAAATTTCTTTGATTAATTTATAAAAAGTTAGGGATAAAAATAACTGCCATTCAATAGAATAAAAAAAAAAAACGAGAAAAAGTTTTGTATGTCTGTAATATATACCGTCTATATATATACATCATCGTATCTTGAGTTTAGCCCGTAGCTAGAGCAGGAACTCAAGAGTAAATAAGTTCCTGAATCTTTAAACCTTCATGGCCATTCCGAGATCCTCCCTCCTATCTCCCACCCTCCAAAAAAGATTTAAAAAACTACTTTAGAGAAAATTTTTAATATGACTGCTTTAAAATTTTTTTGTTTATTTTTTTTTTTTTTTTATATTTTTTAGAAACTATTTTTTTAATTTTTCAAAAAAATTTTTTTTTTAAAAACACCCCAAAACCATGTCAAATTGTAGCTCTTCTGTATGTTGTATTTTCGTCTATATCTTCCTAATGTAAAACAATCAGCAATACATTCCTTTAAACATAGGCAAAATTTTCCATTTAGTAGCGCCACTCAGTGCAAGCCAGAGTAATCAATGGAGTGACACTGCTGTATGGAGAGTTTTGTCTCTGTGTAAACAGTTTGTGTAAGCATAAAGAATGGTGATCATGTGATGTTTAGTGGTCATTCCTTTAGAATTAACATTAGAATGATTTTTATAATATAAACAGAGTCTGTCTCTCCGACAATGCTCAAATTGACCACAAAATATGCTTTTAGGAAATCTCATATTGCTCATTTGTTTCACATGTCCAATCAAATAAATGTGATTTTTCAGTAGTGAACTCTATATTATCGATCAAGCTGAAAAAAGGTATTGACTGATTTTATGATTGTGATATTGTACTTTTAATATTTTATACAACATCTTAAATGAAACTTTACTAATGCCTTTATGTTACATAGATAGAATGTCCAAGTTTTACATCCATACAATAAATTAGGTAAAACAACAGCTTTATATACAACTAACTTAGTTGCAGTAGTTATTTCCCTATGATGAAATAGTCCAATTTTCAACTTGTGAAAAGTAGCAGCCGCACATTGGAGATGGGTTGCACCTCAATGTCTAAGACCATTTTTTTTTCTTATAAAACTACCATAGCATTTAAATTGCTTTATATTCTCAAGATAATAACCATCCAGGTTAAAAGTTGCAGAGGGTTTTTCTTCTATCAGAGACTGTTAGAGAATTCGAGTTTTTGAACATTAATTAATAAACCAATAACTTTATATGTTGCCTTTAAAATATCATTTTCCTTCTGTGGACCTTTTGATCTGGCAAAAAAAAAACACAATTATCAGAAAACATTGAATCCAGAGTCCATAATTCTACCATCATACCTTAATCCCTGTTTGATTAAGTCACCTATAAACAATTCTAAAAGTCAGTGTCATAAAAACTAAAAACACTGTTGGATAAAGTATCGTCATTGTTCAACACCAGTTTTCATTTCAAAGGTTCTAGACTTTTACCTGTAATAACACTTACTCTCATTACATCATCTGGAAGTATTATAATTTCTTTCAGTTTCTTTTTTATGCATTAATTTATATATATATAATACCATTTATACACCTTCATATTTAAAATTTTTATTTTTTTATATTTTTTTAATTTCAATTGACCACCAGTCTTCATCAGAGCTACAATATTCAAATATATATGGACATACTATTAGTACATATTTATAGATTATAATGTAGGATATTGCATATAATCTGTTATATAATTATATCTATATATGTATAAAATATATATTAATTGAATGGTCATATATATTTAAATATTGCCACTTTGATGAAGACTGCTGTTTAGTTGAAACTGTAAAAAAATAGAAAGGAATACATTTTTAAATTTTTTATTGATTTGCATTGTAAAAAGTGATTAATGAAGGATATAAATGATATTATATAAATGTATCTCACTGCATTATGTAGAAACTGTATAATATGAGAAAACTTTCATGGATTAACAAATAATTTCAAACAATGTCATAGACTATTTAATTAACTGAATAATGCCTTAATGAAATCAATTTATTTAACAATATATAAATATTATACTTTATTACCATAACTATTTGACTGGAACCATGTCTATACTGCTTCTTGAGACTCTAAATTAATATTGAGGTTCTGATAACCAACTTATCTGGAAGGCAGCCTATTCATTAAACTCTTGAAAGTAACTTTCAATTAGGGATTGTCTATTCTCTTTATTTTTGAAAAAAAAAAAAGGAACAATAGAAGCATCCTTAAAATCAGACAAAACAACTTCATGAGTACATATATTACTAAATATATTGTAATATTTTGCAGCTAACTTTAAACAGGTATTTCATCAGAACTGGTTTTTGAAATTAACAACTACTTGAATTCACTAAAGTATATATTTTCATTTAAATCTAAACAAGTAAGATAATGTGGATGTATCATTACAAGTCCCCGTCTCAATGTTTATATCATTTTTCAAAAGATGATCAATTTGTTCTTTTCATATGTCAAAATATCATTATCATCATTTAAGATAATAAAGACTTCTACTGGAATTAATAGTATGTTGATATCATTTCTCTGGTTCATGTGTTGCTTTAAAAAGATTTTGAGTAGCCAAGATCACTGTACATCTTTTTCACTTTCAAACCATGTGACACTCACAAAAAGTATTTCAATGATGAAGCACATCCATGATAAACTTTATAATCCTCTGATTGTGGACTCAGGTTGATATTTCTTGAGAGAAATAACTTGATACTAAAAGGAAATATGCCTATGTGTTTGAAAAGAAAGGTTTTTAACAAACGTGTTTTACCAGTTCTTACTTATGGATCTGAGACTTGGACACTTAATAGAAGATCAATACAGAGACTTCAGACCACTCAAAGAAGTATGGAGAGATGTATGTTGGGAGTAACAAGAAGAGATCGTAAATGCAATGTATGGGTAAGACAACAAACAGGTGTTACTGACCTCATTGAAAAAATTAAAAGATTGAAGTGGAGTTGGGCTGGACATATTGCTAGAAGAGATGATAATAGATGGACAATTGAAATTTTAAACTGGATTCCAAGAGATTGTAAAAGACCCAGAAAGAGACCACATGTGAGATGGATGTATGAAATAAGAAAGTGTGCAGGGGTGATGTGGAGAAAAGAAGCTAAAGATTGGAGAAGATGGTTTACACTTGGAGAGACCATCCTGCAGTGGATTGATAATGGTTGATGATGATGATTATCACAGCTAGGTATTTCCCTGTCATGTTACTCATTTTTACTAATATTCCTTGTTATTTTGCTATAAGTTTATTTAAATTCTACAATTTACCATAACATCCATGATATGTCAACTCAAGAGGTTACATTTTTGTTTACTGAGCTAAAGTCCTGATTTTGATTTTGGTTAAGGCAAGAAGATTTACACATGATTAAATTTGAGGTTTTCAAACATTTTCACATTGAATGAAGCTTAATTATGTTAATTTAATGACCCATACTCTGGTTTCACTGAGGAAAAATATTTCAAAGATTATGAAGCTGTCTAGAAGTCAAATGGTGTTTGATGTTGAAGAAAAAAAAATTCGATTTTTTTTCCAAACATAATACAACTTTTATAAACAATCCATGATTTTTTTTTAACCTGTATGTTTTTTATGAAGAAATAATTTGAAGAAAAGTGAATGATGTAATATTTAGTCATTTATATAAGTGAATATCAGTAAGAATAAAGAAATAATCTAAAGGTTTAGATGCATGAAAAGTCATAAAAAATTGATTTGGTAGATCTGAGTTACAATCCCTTGTTCTTGTTATCCAGAGGATGCCATTTGTCAAAAACCATTCATAAAAAACTACTTGGATGATGTATTGCTCAAAGTTCATAAAAAGTTGGAGAACCTGAAATGATCAAGATGGGCTACAATACCAGAGATGTCAATCAGTCACTATATCAAAGCTCATAAAGCCTTGCATTTAAAAAAATTGTGGATTAAGAAGTATTATGGATTTGTTTTAAAGATGCCATTTTTTGGGAATATGTTAATGCAATATATATATATATATACTTTTAAAATCTTTAATAGCATATCTAACACCTGTGACAGGTATATCAAAGTAAAAAAGTAAGCATGATGCAAGATCATAATCTTTAAGAGAGTATTTAAGCCTATTTTTAGTCCCTTATGGTAACTGTTGTATATGGTGATTAATCCTAGATGTTCTGACCATCTCCCTCTTCCCAATTATGGAATTATTTTACAGCTGAGACACTTAAATATATGTAGTGATTGAGTATAAATTGCATGAAACAGTTCATGATATCTGTGATCAAATTATGAAATAGTTTTAATGCATTAAAAATATAAAATGGTTAGTTTCATTGAAGATCATGTGACAAATAAACACCTAAAATCTTAGGCTAAACTTCAATCATACAATCCTTTAGCTCACCATGCAATCATCTTGCCACAAGGTTAAATCCCAAGATATTGTATAAAAATAAAAACTATATATTGTAATAAGCACTTTTATTTATTGTGGACAAAAAAAAAAACCCCAAAATAATTATTTTCTTCAATCACAGTTGGAGTTTTTATATTTAATTTAAAATAAAAGTATGGGATATCCAAAAGTTAATTAATTCAATCACTACTTTTTATAACAAGGAATTGAATTAATTAATCTCTGGACATTCCATACTTTATTTCACATTAAATATAAACATCCCAATTATAGTTGAAGAAAGTAATTATAAATTTTGACTTTTTAGTGCACATTAAATAAAAGTGTTTATTTTATTATAAAATATTTTTTTATATAGCAACGTTTAATATCATTTTTTAATATCATTAACATTTTCCTTTTCAACATATTTAATCACATGAATAAAGTTATAATGAAAAACTCACATGTTTCCCAAGATGCATTTCGATTAATTATTTCACATGATTGTGATTAATAGTAGTAGATATATTGATATTTTATAAAGTTCAAAATCTATATCTGAGTTAGAAATCATATGATAATTTCTAATCAAATAAATAATTGGTAATACTTTTAAAATGTTTTATTTGGAAGGGGGGATAGTTGTAATTGTGTGTGCAGGAAATTTGCACCTTAATATCAAATGATAATAATGTTTTAATAATGAGTCAATGCTTACACTAATGCAATATTCCCCCTATAAATGAAGTTAAAAAAAAAAAACCAGTCGGGGGGGGGCCCCCCCCCCCCCAGTGAATAAGTTCGCCTATAATTATTATTATTATTTTTGGTTTAAAAATCAAACAAACAAGAAATATGTTTATTAGTTGCATTTAATAAATTAATTATTCCAAATTAATTAAATGTTTTTTGAAAAAAAAAAACAAAACAAAAACAGTTATTAGAAAAGAAGTTGCCATAGTAACAATCCTAATGGCTTAAATTATTGAAACAATTCTAACATTTATTTTTTATTACTTAAGTTGAAACTTTCAAATCTAATTTTTACTAGTAAAATATTTTTTCCACTACATTCTTTTTCCAATTTATTTTTTAATACAAAAGAGCCTTCAGCAATTACAAGCGATGTTAAAGAGATTCAAAGGCAAATTTATTTACGAAACCGTCCATTTAAGTTTTCGCTTTTTAAATCAATTTAGTTTTTGTTCTTAAAAAGAGCTATTTAATCAATATTTTGCTTATGTTATATACATATATATTCGCTGTATTTTTATATTGGACTATTTCCATCATCTAATATGAGTACTGAATGTCTTTAGAAAAAGAAGAAAATTTAAAGAAACTGCTTACATGACAATTGCATAAAATCCCATAATTCAACAACATAATGTATGGAAACCACAAATCAACCTTGCTCTTAGGAAAAAGTGGACAAATCAGGAGGAACCTCATAGATAATTATATGAAATTTCTACTGACTGTTGCTTTTGGGAAGATGGCTCAGTTGGTTAGAGTGGTACTTTAAAATTCAATAATCAAGAATCTAAGGACCAAGGTTCGAATCCCATGCTAGTACTGTCATTGGTCAGGCCAGCAATACCTGAAGAAGAGGAAGAATAATACCTCTTAAAACATTGTGCATATACTAACCTGTTTACTGTTTTATTACTAACAGTAGAATGTATTGGAATATTTAAAGACATTCAATATGCATATTTGATGATGGAAATAGTCCAATATAAAAATACAACTAGAACACCATTATTGCAAACCTTCAGGAAAACAATAGACTGGACATAAGTCTAGTATTATTTTTTAATTGTATTTTTCACTGTTCACTGTCTTATTACTAACAGTTGAATGTATTTGGAATATTTAATGACATTCAATATGTATATTTGATGATGGAAACAGTCCAATATAAAAATACAACTAGAACACCATTATTACAAACCTCCAGGAAAACAATAGACCGGATATAAGTCTAGTATTATTTTTTAATTGTACTTTTCAGCTATTCAAAAAATAATGTGATGTCCAAGCATGTTGATTTTCATAGTTACATCAAATTCGGCACACTGAGTTTTGGTTTTTTACTTTAGTCAATTGATAATTAGTAAGTTTCAATTGTGAATGCATGAATCTTTACAAACTCATGACAATGTGATTTGTTTCAATGTTTATTTATAGGAAGTTTTATTCAATTTATTTTATGTTCAAGCATTTTTTTTTTCTGAATACATGAAATCAGACAATATACAATTTTGTATGCATTGTTGTTCTTATATTTTGTCAGTCTTTTATTATTATTTAAAATAGCTAATTATGAAGTTATTATCTATTGGAAAAATAGTGCAAAATTGGGATATATCTCTTTATTTACTCATTTGCAAGATAACCATCTTCCAATATTATTCTAAATTAATATGCTATCACATTAATAAGAGTACTTAACTCTCCATACAGTAGTGCCACCAAGTGCAAGATTTTATAATCAAGGGATGCAGAAAGGTTTGTGCATAAAAATCCTGATCTAGTGCTTACTCATCCAACATCCCCAGACTAATTTCTAGCTTGTGGCTTTCATCTGTGAGGAGCCTTGGATAGAGAGTACTGCACCTAGATCTTAGGATCTAATGCAACCCTCCAGCAGCCACTCTTACCTATTTTGTTAACTATAAAGCCAGTACAAGTAAATGATCTTGAGTTGAAAATGTTATGGTGTTTTCATCTTGGGCATCTAGCTTTATAGCATTATGTGCTGAACCAGTGGAGTATGCAAAGTTCTTCATAACTCGAGTTCATTATGAAGACTTTTCATTTATATCTCTTTGGTAGGAAGTATTAACTTTCTAAATGATTTGCAAAGTTCACTGCTGTTATATTTGATTCATTCGAGGCACTGCTTTATGAAAATCTACTGATTTCTCTATTTTCAGTCTATACTCTTGCTATTGATCTGCTTTTTATTTGTATCTACCTTCGTAAGTGCTTTAATATAGACTGTAAAAAGACTCATAGCATAATAGTTAGTGCATTAACCCGCCATGCCCTTAATTTAAGCTCATTCAATTGTATGAGCCTTATAGTTAACGAAATAGGTAAAAGGATGGCAGCTGGAGGGCTTGCATTAGATCCTAAGTTGTAGGGGAAATGCTCTCAATCCAAGGCACCTCATTAATGAAAGCCACAAGCTAGAAACTAATATGGGGATGTTGGATAAGTAGACACTAGATAGGAATTTTATGCACAAACCTTCCTGCATCCATCGATTACAAAGTTTTACACTTGGTGGCAGTAGTGCATGGAGTGTTTGGTACTCTTATTGACAGCATATGTAAGCATATAAAATAGTGATCATGTGATGCTTCCACATTGTCTAATATTTAATAAATTTAACAAATAATATATTTATTTTTACCTTCAATTTTTATGAAAGGTGATTAATACAGCTAAAATCAGTTGGAAATGGTAATACTATAAACTCAAATTTATATTTTCAAATGATAATTTGATCGTGTTAAATTTATAATATATTAAATCGTAAACATTAGTTCTGATTTCTTGTTTAGATATATTGTATTATTAATAAACCTTCACTCGCAACGACACGTTAAAATACGTCATATTTAAATGACGTTTTATAAATGCGTTTATTATAATCAACTGAATTCAAATGTGTATTATTAATTTACATAATTTTTTTTTTTAAGAATTTAAAATTAAATCGAGGCTAAGTAATATATTTATTTTACTATAATTTATTTGCTTCTTATTTAATATAAGATGTTAAAACATCATTTACTAATACCATCTGTGGATTTTTATTCTACCCAAAACCCTTTCTAAATATTTGCGTGAATATGGTTTAAATTTACTGATGAAAGACAAGAGAGGAGTGGGACGCGAAAAAGCTAGTGGCTGACTATTTTAATATCATCTATTGGAAAAATTATTTCAATTTTGCAAATATTTATTGAAAGTTTTACAAACAAAAATTAAAAATATAGGGGATTTGAACACAAACTTTCAAACAACCTTCAACTATCTGTACTATCCTATACCACTGATACCCATGACTACACACATGTAGAAAAAATATATAATCACTGATATGCGTATTTCGTACTGAACCAGCACTCATCAGTTGGCCGTGCAGGTTCAGCACGAAATACGTATATTGGTGTTTATTTATCAGTGGTATAAGATAGCATAGATAGTCGAGGGGTGTTTGAAAGTCTGTGATCAAATCTCGTATATTTAAAATTAAACTCCATGTATATAAAGAATGCCTGAATTTCAAATATTAAACAGAAATTAAATTTAATCCTATCCAGAACTAATAAATTCTTTCTGAGATTTTATATATGCGTCCTTTCATCAGTACATCTACTCATCAATCTATTTAATGATAAGTAGTATGACATGCATTGTTTGTTGCAATAATTGAATGCCTACATTTTGAATGGTTGACATTTTAAGCTTGAGATTTTGAACTGTTCGGATTTTATACGTCAGCATTTTGTGCAGCATTAAGAAAATATAATTATTTTTATGTTTTTAGAAGAACGTAAACTTAATCATGGCAAATTGACATTTCCATATACAAAAAAAAATTAATTTTGCAAATATAGCCTCAATTTATTTATGTTATTTGGCCATGGGGAAAAGGATCAAAACAATTATCAAAGCAGAAATCCACTATTGGGAAATATTTGTTTTTATTGTAACTTTATTTATATAATTTCAAAATAATGTGCAAATAAAGATTATTTTGAAAAAAAAAAAAAAAAAAGATTATAATAATCGTCAAACGTTGGTGGCCGAGTTGTTAATACAGCTGCTTTACAAGCAGTTGTCCCGGGGTTCGCTTCCCGGCTGACGCTTTGACACATTAAAAAAAAAAAAAAGATTATAATAAAGTTACTGAAAACATTATAAACTTTTTAGAAACTTAGAGAAAATGAAAATTTTAAACAATCAAAATAATTTCATTTCAAAATTAAAATTTAAATAAGATATAACCCATTAAAATATAATCTTAAAATAGATTAGGAGAATTACTTAAAAAATTGAAAAAAAAAAGTTAGTTAATAGGAAAATGTTAATTGAAATACATGGAACCTACAGGCAAGATTGCAACATTAGAGTAGAGGTACATAAGGTAGAAGTTTAAATAGGATAAGTAGTTTATCAACATGCAAAGTAGTTACTGAATCATTTTTGTGAGTGAAGTGAGTAGAAATGGATGTTCCAAGATTGTAGTTGCAGTGAGCCTAAAGAACCTGACGCCATACAGTAAAGTAAAAGTTAGAAAACCCAATTCTCCATTTCTGAAGAATATCAAAATATGGTCTTCCAGTCTGCGATACTGTGATAAGTAGCTGATGTCTCCACATCTATCTATCTGTCTGTCTGTCGTCTGTCAGTCCACCTACCTACCTACCTACCTACCTACCTACCTACCTACCTACCTACCTACCTACTGCAGTATTAAAATGTCTTAAACTTTAATTCAATTTATGCAAATTATAGCTTCTTTTTTTGCATAATATCGGCAAAGCTTCTTTTTCATCTCGTCCATCCATCGCATGTGGCCTCTTTATAGATCTTTTTAAAATATTTCGGATTATAGTTCAACTGTCTAGTATTATATACGAGTATACTCTTGTATACATTCTATTTTTAAAAAAAAATATGAAATTTAAAAAAAAAATCACTAGATTATAATTTTTTTTTAATGATATGTAAGAAACTTAAGAAGAGTATATCATATTAATATTTTATGTTTACATTAGATTAAAAATATGAGGGTGAAGCTTTTAAGAAAGATTTAGAAATCTAAGGTTTTTGTATTGCTTCTTATTAAGATGATTAATATTTTCAAAAAACCCTTTAAAAATTTACGATTTTAGAATCATATATATATAAGTATGCAGTGTATAGCAAACAGTTGAATAAAGTTACGGTTTTGCTTTAAATTGAAAATCAAAAGATAATGAAAAATTTAATCGCTGAAAGGTCGCGTGATGTTTTTTATCATTGCGATTCAGGGACCTTCTGTTCCAATATTTGCCATCTTACTATGATAAAATTAATTATCCCGAGAGCTAATAGGTTACGTTACTCGTCATCATCATCGCATAATTATTTTATCTGTTTTATGCCGAAAATATAACGTAAGGTTTAGCCCCCCCCCCCCCAATCTTCCTAGAAACTTTCTTCACACTACTGATGTAAGTATATTCAATGACTGAATTAATAAGTATATGCAATAAAGTTAACTATAAATAAAATATTGATACCATATTTGAGTCATGTGATTTACAAATCTTAATATATTGATGAAAATACGACACATACACTGCCATTTGTTTTCTACTATTTTTAATAGCTGTTAGTGCAGAAAAGCCTAATTCGTTAAGAAATACAAATTAAAGTATTTTTAAGTTTTGAATTAAGATATTTTTTTTTTTACTATTGTAAATTTTTAAATATACATAACTGCCTGCCACCCATGTAGGTAAATAAAAAAAACGTAGCCAAAGTTTTTGTCTGAATGTGTGTTATGATAGCATTTTGATATTAATTATGCATAGAACTATTTCCAGCATCTAATAATATTAAGTAATGAATGTCTTTAGAAATAAACTTTAGTTGAAAATTTTCTAAAGATATTTCAAGATTTAATATTAAATGATGGAAACAATTCAACATACACGTATAATTAATTAACTTAGCTATAGATATTATTTTGTATACAGTATGTTAGTAATTTGGACATTGTAGAGTTTATTTCAGAGATTTTTATTATTATTTTCATCAAAATGGAAATTTATTGACGCCCATTATGCTGGTTTTTTCATATAAATTATATCTATTATTATTAAGCGCTGAAATAATTGTAATTGTAGATGAGAAAAATGAATCTCCAGTCATGCGCTGTTTATGACTGTTTATGAGTACACTAAGACTTTAATGTATGCTTATAAAGAGAGCATGACTGAATGTTAATTTCCTTCTTTGCCATTACATATAAATAATAACAAATAATAAAAATATCATATACAACAGTTATAAATATTAATAATAATTATACATAAAAAGCCTTTTTCAGCACATGGCTTTGAATCCATTTCAAATGCTAAGCATCTACTTTAAGGTTAACCAATCAATGCAGATAGAATGCTATCCAGTATATTAGGATGGAAGAAAAATAACAATAAAATAAAACATACATAAACACAATAAAATTATGATACAGAGATTCAATAAAATTTCAAAGAATTGACTATATGACATAACAATATACAAAATAAATAAAACATACCCTGTACAACTTTATATTACATTATATAATTTTCTATTCATTTTTAATTGATCAGTTATTAACTAAATTTACTCTATGAATATTTATAAAACTTCAGTAAATGGTCATTTAAAAATGAATGGTAAATTATATAAGATAATATACACACAGTTGTATAGTGTATGTTTTATTTATTCTGTATATTGTTATATAGTCAATTCATTGAAAATTTTATTAAATCTCTGTATGATAATTTTATTGTTTGATTCATGTTTTGTTTTATTATTGTCATTTTACTTCCATTACAAAACACTAGATGGTGTCCTATC
The DNA here is from genome assembly GCA_028023455.1 of Epiperipatus broadwayi. Taxonomy (NCBI): domain Eukaryota; kingdom Metazoa; phylum Onychophora; class Udeonychophora; order Euonychophora; family Peripatidae; genus Epiperipatus; species Epiperipatus broadwayi. Next base: position 236,062 of record JAQFVV010006259.1, on the reverse strand, counting down.
TGCAATAATTAGTTTTTCTTGGTATAATTGCTGAGAGATTCTTGACTTCGTTTAAGAAGAAGCTACTGTACATCACATCACATCACATAATATTAAAATAGATGCTTAACATTTGAAAAGGATACAAACCATGTGACAAAAAGGCTTTTTACATATAATTATTATTAATATATATATATTTAGCTGTTATATATGATATTTTATTTATTATAATTTATATTTATTTTATTGATTATATATATATATACTAAGTCAGAGTTTAAATTTAGTAAAATTTATTGTACCAAATATACTTTCAACACTTTCATGTCATATTCATGATTAGTCTGCTGAGAATATTAATTTTTTGCTGATTGGAACGCTATTTGATTTTTGATTTATTACATATTCATTATGTGTAATTAATCACACCTCTTTTATTTTATGTTTGCGATCATTTCTCTCTTCACACATCATTTTAAAACACTCGAATCATAACTGTGGCTGAATACTCTTTCATAATTATAAAAGACCAATGAATTGGTGATGTTGGACTTTATCTCAGATTTCCTATACATTAGAGAATGCTATGTCATTATAGTTCTAAGATTTGCCCTTGATTCACCATAGTACCCATATGGCCAGTCTTTTTGGTTGCAGCTTACAACACAGACCACATAAGGCTGGTCTAACATCAGAAGTACATATTTTCTTGGACAAATTTAATGTCAGATTTAGAATCCCCATAAATTTAGACAAGCTTATTAATAACACCAAGGATAAAATTCCAATACTGGACTGGCCCAATGTGGTCTGTGCTGTAAACTGCAGCTAAAAAGACTGTCCATATGTATACAATGGTAAGATGATGGCAAATCTTAGATCTAGAATAACCCAGCATTCTTTAATGTCATCAGTCTATTATAATCGTGAAAGAAAATACAGCCATGGTTGTGATCAGAGTATTGTTAACATTATGTGCAAAAAAAGAAACACCCACAAATGTAAAAAAAGAAGGTATGGTTCATTACACGAAATAAATACATAATGAATCAAAAATCAAATAGCATTTAAATCACCAAAAATAATGTTCTTAGCAGACTAATCATGAATATGAAACAAAAGCATTGAAAGTATACTTCGTACAGGAAATTTATCATTAAAAACCTGCCAACACTTAGACAATCCTAATATCAATATAATCAATGCTGTCAAGGCAACTTCCTTTTAACAATATATATATGTATATATGTAAGCATTGACATATAATAGGAATTTTCCTTCTAATAATCAAGTAGCAGTCACTTATAATATAATCAATCACCAAACAATTAAAATTGGCTACACAAGCTAAAACTATGTATCTGAATAATGGCAGTAATATTTATCTGAAGTATACCAAATAAAAATGCATTACTGTGTATACTTGCATGTAAGGAAATATTCTCCCACTAACCATATAACTATTTTACCCACTAGCTCAGGAGTGGACAAATAGTGGCTCAACGGCCATATGTGGCTCACTAAGAGTTTTTATGTGGCCCACCAAGACAATCAGAAAAATCTGCCTTTAAGTGAGATTTCCATCCTGTGTGTGACCGAAGATTCGTTTCATACTTTTCACTAGGATGGCCATGTCAATAGATATGTGCAGTGCTTTTCCAGTTGATTAGGTTAATTTCAATTTTGTCTTTGCATTAGCAAATATATACATTTCCAACTTTAGTGGAACCATGCCTGAAAAAATGTAAAATCAGTGATGAATGTCATGTGTTTAATAAAGAATGGACAAACAAATATTTCTTTAGTAATTCAGGGAATAAAGCAGTGGGTTTATTGTGTCATGAAAAAAAGGTGTGGCCCTCTGCTAACCTTTGCTTTCACAAAGTTGCCCCTGATGTGGCCCCCAAGCCAAAATGATTGCCCAACCCTGCTTATTTTATATATATTTAGTAATATTTTATTATATTTGACTTATTGGAAATATATTATCCTAAAATAATATCATACAGACTTGGATTTTATAATATATACCATCTTTGATAACTGTGTGATTACAATCTTTCAATTATACAGCCATCTCATATTTAGAGTTTCTACATAAATATTAACAAAATATCAATAATTTGGTGCATTTGACAATAATAAACTTTTAATATTTACATTCAGGTTAGTATAAACTCACTTGGTTAGAACATTGTGTTAAAATTTGATATTCATGAATCTAAAGGTACACGTTTCACTCCTATGCTAGTATTGTCACTGGTCAGGTAATACCATTTCGAAACATTGCATAATTTACTAACCTGTGTTGTCTATTTGTGCGTTATTACTAATAATTGTTTGTATTTGAAAAATAAAATTTAAAATTTTCTAGACATTCAATATTGGAAATAGCTCAACATATTATAACATTGTTTTTGAACATGCATGTGAAACTTATATATATTATAACAATTGACAGAACCTCCCATCACTGTCTGCCATACCAGGGTGCCACTAGACTGTTCAAACCTAAAAAAATTATAAAAGTGGCAGATACATATGGGAGAGGTTACTTTTTACTGAAACGAAAGCCCCAGTCACAAGCTTAGGGAGAAGCTGAGCTTAAAATATCACCCTGAATATTAAAAATTTCTAATTATTGATTTTAAAACATTATTAATAAAATATATAAATTAAGTTACTGCCAAAATTTATTCAACAAAACATTTTATTACTACACACAAACATCTGAAGATTAAATTTACTATTAAATATATTTGATTTAAATTTTATGCACAGAGGGTACATTAATAGATTTATCACAATTTTAATATTTTTCTAAGTGTAAATACACTACATAGATTATGCATATAACCATCCAATCCTTTTTAACCTTTGGCTAAAATCTCATGTTTAAACCAACACTAGCTTACTGATAGACCGATGTAATCAATACAAAATGAGATTACTAGCATAACACAATCATGCTGACAGGAATTTACATCAGTAGCATAATATTATTAGAGAAATAAAGAATCATGGTGGGAAGAAATGAGCATCTTCTCCATGATCATTAATAAATTTCACTAACAGAGAGGAACGATCCACTGCCCAATTGGTGATGCAAAAATGAAATTATTTGATATATATATATATATATATATATATATATATATATATATATAAGATGCTCTATAAATAGGGATAGCAGACTTTGCCAGCTTACTGTCCCAACCAGAGCATAGGAAATGTGTCTATGACCATTGACAATGTGATGGCTACACTTTTGGGCCTTACGTTCAGGAGGGTATTATGCTCTGTATGCTAATGCACCATAAGAAAATGAGTATTCAATGCATCTACCCAGATTACATTGGCATAAAACATCTATGTATCTATCCATCAGCACCAATTTAACTACGAAACAATTAGCCAAAATTAACACATCTTAAACTAACATAATCTTATGAATCTATGCAGCCATTTATGCTTATTTTTAAATTATTAATTTAAAAAAAATTACAAGAATGGAAATAATAATAATAGAAAACATATTAAAAGAAAATATAACAAATAATTTAAATTTCTTCTTAATCAAATAAGAGACTTTATGGGTTAGCTACTGTTTATGTTTAAGTATTTGAATAGTTTTTAGATTGTTAAAGTATTTGAAAAGTTCTTAGATTATTAAAGTTCATAATTTCTGTGGCTGTAGGTTTATTTGAAGTCTGTCTTGGTGGTCCATGATGTGTTGCACAATTCAAAGTTCCTTCCATTTCATATTGTTCTAGGTGGAGATAAGTCTGACATGTGCCACTTTCTAAAAATCATCACTCTGAAGGTTGCCTCAGCTGGTGCAAATATGGGAAACATAATTTATTGTGTCAGCCCTACATTTTGGAGATTCACAATATACTTATAAAATATGTTTCAATAACATGCAATCAACAAGAGCAATCCAAATCTAAATCTTCACTTAAAAGTTTTGTTTTATACCATTTTGAATTCTTATCAAATTCCAGGATTGATCTTGCCTGGCTTGGCACTGTTCTTATTGGCGATGATGATTTTTCTCTGTGAACCATGTGTTCATTTCCATTGTTATTGGCCAGCTTGCTTTAGAGCAGGAAATCAAAACTTTTATCACTAGTATTTTTTAATTTATCTCTTATTGGACTTTATGCCCAAGGGCCTGTTTGCTATTATGTCATTATAGAAAATCATTTCCATTCTAAAATTAAAAATAACCAATTAACAGCTTTTTAAAATTCTTTTATATTAAAATCAATCTTGTTTTTAGATTTTTAAATTTAAATAATTATATCATTAGTTTGCCATCTGTGCATTATATATATTAATTTAAATAAAATTATTAAATTCTTTTTTTATACATATATTTCTACCTGAGGGTTATATTTTTTTCACTTTTATTTGAAAGTGATGTAATGGCATATATGTATACCATTACAATATATTATCAAATATAATTTTATATATAATAAAACAAAACTGGAATTAATCTTATGAAACTTAATAGACCAACATTAAATATATAAATTGATACTAGCTGTAGCAATACCCAATGATCTTTAGAAGCGTATACATTATACTTTTAGAAAATTTTAAAAATATATGTAGCTTATAAGGAAGATTAGGTGTAGCTAATAAGTATTTATATTGGCATATTAAATTATATAGCTCCAATTTCATTTGGATTATTTACACCATGAACAATATATTACATTTCAGATAGAATGAATCAAAATAAATATTTTTAACATTAAATATTTCTTTAAGATTCATGCTACAAAAAGCAATGGATGTACTTTTTGCTGTTTATTATCAATATTTTTAAGGTATTTAGTATAACCAATTGATTTTCACTGATTAATAATATAATCAGGAATTAGAAATTAGTAACTGCTATGTATGTGTATGTATTCATATATACACACAAAATAATAATGTAATTATTACAAAATATTTAAGTATGTGCATGTATGCTAAAAGCATTCACATTAATGATTAATATTGTAAAATGAGATAACAATGGTTGCTGATGAAAGGAAGTAAAGATTAATTAGATTATAAATAAATAGTAATCATAAGATAATATTGAAGTAGTGGAATGTACACAGCTGACTAATCAGAGATAACCAAACTAGCCACTTTGAACCTCGTGTCATGGGATGATCAATGGGAATGGACAGTATAACACTCAGGATGGCGGGAATAAACTAGGTCAGACCTGCGAGGTGAAGTTTGAAGGATGGATGCATTTTTCTGAGTGCTCTAAAATCATGCTACTTCACATTCAGATTGTCTTGTGGAGAGGTCTATCTCCGATCGTACAAAGGTAGACCTAGGGACATAAATACAGGCCGTACATATCTTGATATTAATTAATGTAAGCCTGCAGGCCTTAATATATATACTAACATGTACAGATTATAGTGATGTATAATAATGTATTAATCAGTAAATTGTTTATAAAATAATTTGTATTGACCCTTTGATATGTATGTATAAACCTATTAACTCCGATTGCCGTGTTCCTGTATTTCATTATATAAATGCTTATAGTTGTTGAGTGCGATAACTCACACTCGAACCTCAATCATTTGGCCAGTCGAAGCTACCGACCTCGGCCCTCATATATCCCTCTAGAACCGGATACTACAGTAACTAAAAATACCTTAAATAGAATAGGAATGCAGATAGAAACATTATAAGTTAAATTAATAATAGAAATAAATTTGGATGGAATGCTTTTGTTAAAAAATGACAATATTAAAAGAATATATTTGTTTGCTTAAACGTTTTAGTTCGAAACTTTAGCTAAGCCAAGGTTTAGTCAAGGTTTATTCTGTTAATTTTATTAACTGTAGTTGAGTGTGCTTTAGGCTACCTGAAGTCAGATTTATAGCTGAGAATGGCTTCAACAGCTAGAACAGCTCAGTTAGAATTACAAAATTAACATACGGAATAAACCATTACTTAGCTAATGTTTGAAGTGTTTAAGCAAACCAATTACAAATAGGATAAGGAAAAGAAGAATAACCTGATTATAAAAAAATAGGTTATTTATTTGGGAAGAGTTTCTATTATATATATTTTACTCATTCTCACATATAGATTTGATATAATTAGGACATTTAACCGAAGAGCAATACAGATACAGCAGAACACAGAATGAGCATTGAAAAATGTATGGTGGAATTAACATGAAAGCATTCGAAATTAAATGTTTAGATGGAAGAACAAACAGCATTAAAAAATAAGAGATGGAAATGAAACTGGGATAGTCTCTTTTCCTGAAAAGATGTTAATAGGTAAACAATAGAAGTTATTAATATAAATCAAAAGATTGTTGAAGACCTAGAGAAAGATCGCTGAGAGATGGTTGCTTAAGAAAAAAAGTTTTCTGGTATGGTGTGGAGAAAATGTAATTCAGAATAACTGAATTAGATTTGGAAAGACCTTTATCTTGCAGTGGATCGATAATAATGACGATGACAATATTAATAAATCACCATAAGTAATAACCTCTCCATATTGGCCTACAGAAAAACAGGAAATAAAAAGCCATCATTTATCAGGTCAGTAATCCAATTGTCAGTGAGAGTTTTTATAACGTTTTATTTATATTTACTTTTACCCAAAATAAATAGATGATTAACAGAATAATTATCTGAACAAACTGCAGATATTTGAACACGACTTATTCTCTACTTGGTTATTTCAGTTATCTAAAAACAGTCATAATCCATTCGGATTTGGCATATAGATATGCCAATTACAACATTATAAGACCTATATACATATATATGCAATATTATTTATTATTAGAACATTATGCATACATTTTAACTTAAATATAATTTAAGGGAGAGAAAAAAATTAAAACGTGAATAAACACAAGAAAGTGTTAATTCGAAATCTGTTCAAAGAAGATGAACGCTTAATTGCCTTCAAATTAAAGTCGCTTTATTTTTTCTTTGAAATTACTAATCGTCTAATCTAATTTAATCCTACTCTTGGAGATCCCTAGGTATTTCAAATATATATAATTAACACTATTTTTTGCGTGTAATAAATATATTCAGAAATAATTAATAAGCGTTACAAATGCGTTTTTTCTTCTTAAACCCAACGTTAAATCATTCTTATTTCTCTGTTGTTAACAAAGTTAATGATAATGTAAAATGACATGCTTGGATCTCACAATTTAAATATTTTATTAATTTTTTTAAAAAAAAAAACATACTTAGCAGCTACAAGTTTAAAAAAAGCAGACTTTAAAAAATACTACCAGTTAAAAATCAGTAGTTATATATTAGTTTGTCTGAAATTTTGTAATGATTGTATTTTAGTAGAAATTATATGATGTATAATTTCCATCATCTTGTAAGTATTAATTTTTAAATGTTTTAAAAAAAAAATTCAAGCTTTTATTTAAACTTTTTAAACTATTAGTAATAGCATATAGGCTAGTATATCATAATGTTTCAAATGGTATTGTTCTCTTCTGTAGGTGATGAGAGACAATACTAACATGGGAATCGAATCTGGATGAGTACTCTAACCATCTAGCCTATTCTACCAATAACTGCAGTTTGTAAAAATTTTGGTACTTACGTAGTATGCCTGCCAGAAGCTTGCCATATATTTTTATTTTAAATAATCCATTTTCAAGGGCTTCCAACACATGGTATAAACAATATGGCCGATTCTAACTAATTATATTTAATATTTAGTTTTTGTTTTATTTATTAAAATAATAAAAAAACACAAAAGGTCAAAGGATTGTAATTAAAAAGATTTTTACTGCAAATGCAGTAAAGAAAATAAAAATAAAACATGATTAAGCAAACTATAACAAACATGGTTATTAAACAAGGCAAAACTCTTTATACAGTAGCATAGGAGATAGTGATCATGTGATGCTTAATGGTTAAACATGGTTATTCATATCAGTGGATAGACATAACTTTTCAGGCAGGCACTATCCTGTAATTTTGAAAATATTTCACTGTATCTTGTTCAGTTGATGAAAGATTTCAAATTTTTATTCATACTCTAAAAATAATAAAACAAAAAAGGAATGTTAAAAAAATAATGATAATTTTAGTTAATGAATGTTAATACAAAATACTGTAATTTTAGCCATGTCTTAATTGTTTAACACATGTTAAGGGTTCACTACATATTAACATTTAAACATTGTGAATGGACTTTATTAAAAAATGTATTCAAATTTTTTAAAATTAACATGTAGGCATAGTATTTTAAATAATCCATTTTCAGTGTTGAAGTATTTGTTTACATTTTCCCCCTCAAAATTATATTCTAGAACATGTGTAGCTTGCTAACTTTAAAAAATATTAACAAATGTATTAATACATTGTACAGGCTTAAACCTGCATTTATATATGTAATATATGCGGGATTTGAACTCAGATTTTTACACAACCCACTACTCTCAGTGCCATCTCATATTGCTGACCCACCCAATCACACACATGTTGAAAAGATAATCACCAATATGTGTATTTCATGCTAAACCAGCAATCATCAGTTGGTCTAGATTACTATCCTCACACACATATATATAATCAGTGCTCAGCTTTATATTAAGATAGCCAATCTTCATACTTTAATGGACAGGCTTCAAACTATTCCAAAATTCTTCAGCCTTCCATTTCATTGAAAATCTGATGGTGGAACATTCAAAGCCTTTGTTAGTGTCAAGGTTGTCATCCTACCCATGTTGACATATTAGTCATTGTGACCCCTCATGTACAGAAGAATAATCCATTTATATGTACATATGCGAGGGATGGACAGACCTTTTACAAATGTATTTTAAATCAAATGGTAATTAAAAAAAATTGAATACATTTTTTAATAAATTCCAATCATAACGTTCAAATGTTAACACTTGGAGAACCCTCAACAAATAGTGAACAGTTAATTTGTGGCTAAAATTATCATAATTGTTTTAATATTTGTTAACTGAAATTATCATTATTTTTTCTAACATTTCTTTTTTGCTTTATAATTATTAGAGGTATGATTAAAGTTTGGAATCTTCCATTAATAGAACAGTATATAGTAGAATATTTTCAAAATTACAGGATAGTGCCCCACCCGAAAAGTGATATTTGTCTGCCAACATAAATAACGATGTTTGATATAATTTGCTTAATCATGTTTTATTTTCTTTACTGGATTTACATTAAAAGATTTTTAAATTACAACTCATTGCATTTTTGTCTTTCTCATTTTAATAAATAAAAAATAAGTAAATATTGAATACAATAACTTAAAGCCAGTTCTATGTGTTTATACAAGCTATTGGAATTCCCTGAAGATGAATTATTTAAAATAAAAATGGATGGCAAACTTCTGGCAGGTGTACTATATAAATACCAAAATTGCATATACTTATCTATGAATAACATCCTGATTTCTCTACTTTTCCTCAAGGGTAAGGTTATTGAGTGATTTCCAAACATTATGAATTATCACACCAGGTTGCCTTTATGGATTATTTCCATTGTTATGAGAACAGCTTCTTTGAATTTTCTTTTCTGTACATTTTTTTTAATTCAATACGATCATTTGTTCCCAAATTGAAAATATTATTGTTGATACACACATGGTCTGCTATTTTAAATACATTTGTTTTTTCTTTTCTAAGAATCAGTTTGTGTTTTTTAATCACTCTTTGATCTGAAAACTGGTATAACCAATATACATACTTCCACATTCATGTGGATTTTCGTAGATGCAGTTTTGTTTTTCAGCACTTCAAGTTTAGGTTTTGTTGAGGGTGGGATTTCCCATAGTGTGCTAAGGCTTTGAATAAGCTGTTCAGATGATATGTTGATTGGAAATTTTATATAGTTCATCTGATATTTTTAGTATGTAAGGATAGATTATGGTATTGATAACTATTTTTTTGATGTTTCTTTTTGATATCATTGTTAAGAATCACTACATTTCTTTAATTGTTTTAATTTATTTGAATTGCTCTAGTATTAAGATTAATGCTTTATGAAAAGAGTTAAAGAGTCAAACCATTAAGATCTTTAAAAATGAACAATTTTAGAAATTAACAGTATTGCTATATTCATCATCACCATCATAAGTTCTCATAAGCATAATCATTTTTACAGAAGCAAAACTCTCCATACAGTAGCACCATTTAGTGCAAGCCAGAGTAATCAATGGATGCAGGAAGGTTTTTGCATAAAATCCATATCTAGTGCCTACCCATCCAATATCCCCAGACTAGTTTCTAACTTTTGGCTTTCATCAATGAAGAGCCTTGGAACTAAGAACATTGCACATAGATTTTAGGATCTAATGCAACTCTCCAGTAGCCACCTTTTACTTTTTTAGCTAACTATAAAGCTTTGAGTCCAAAATAAAAACACAAAAATCTTTTCAAGCTAAACTCATCAGCTTGTATAGATCTGAATTCAGTTCAGCATCCATACTTTTTGGTGCATTTGGTTCTTTAATAACCACAGTCACCAGAATCCTATTGGGCAGGATTGCATCCATTGATTACTCTGGCTTGCACTGAGTGGCGCTACTGTATAAAGAGTTTTGCCTCTGTGAAAAACAGCTTGTGCAAGCATAAAGAATGGTGATCATATGATGTTTGATGGATAAGTAGAATCATTCCAAATCCAAAAGAAAACAATTGAAAAATACTAAACTAAAGATGAGTTTTGTGATAACTAAACAAACTAACCCACGAAACACTGATACATCAATATAGAAAATATGCTGAATCATTATTCTGTGTACTTGATATTTTATGATACTGACTTAAACTATTTTTATTGAAATACTTCATTACCACATCTAATTGTAGTTCTCCAGTGTATTTTATTATCCACTATTATTTTCCATAAAAACAATCAACATTGAACTTAAGCAATGTCTACTTCTCCCACAAAGCTCGAATTCACCATAAAACACCCTTTTAGAAGGTTTTGATGTTCATTGTTTTTTCATGTCCAGTTCAACAAAAATGAGATTGTTCAATAATGGACTCTATTGTATGACATCCAGCAAATAGAAGAGCATATTATAATCTTGCCAATGTATTTTTAGAATTTTTTATGCAACATCCTTAAATGAAACTTTTAAAATACGTTGATATTATGTCAACAGAGTATCCATGTCTTACAACCATATAATAAAGTAAGCAAAGTAACATCTGTATATACAGCTGATTTAGTTGCAGTAGTGGAGCAGTAGACATTGGAGTCTGTGGGAATCGGAAGACCATCTTTTATTCAGATAATAAATTGGCTTGTATTCTCAAATTGATAATCATTTAAGATAAATGTTAGTCAACATTGTGTTTTTATCACTGGCTAATAAACAATTTAGGTTTTTTGAAACTACTAAACTAAAATATTTATATGTTGCATTTAAAACATTAAGTAAGTTCAGTTTTTGAACTGGCAAAAGTAACCCTATCATCATCAAATGATAAATTCAGAATCCACAAATATAAAGGTTCTTGCTTTTGCTTTTTAATTGATGCAAATTAAAAATTCCAATCATCAACCTATATCTAATCTCAATATTTATTTATATAAGCTGCCTATAAACTGTCCAAAGATCATAGTCATGAAGCTTAATACTAGGTTTCATTTCAAAATTTTTTACCTGTAGTAATAACAGTTATTCTCATTCCATCAGGTAGATATAACAGTGATGGACACCCAATGGACAACCAACCATAAACTTATTAGTTAACTGACTCAAATGTTTTTGTCAATTAAAAATATGTGTTACTCTTGGGTTTGCATTTACCTGGCAACAAAAACGAATAACCATTCCTTTATGACTAGAAGCAATATATTCAACAAATTCTTGAAAATACATTTAATGTTGTGGATAAGAATATTTCATGATAATTTACTGTTATCTTATCTATTCTCCTTATTTTATAAGATTGAAATAATAGAAGCATTTTTAAAAATCTTTTGGTATAACTTTATGTGTCCATACATTAAATTATTGTAGTTATATATCATCAACGAATTTTAAAACTTTTTCAGATATCTCACCAGAATTGTCAGCCTTTTTATTTTTTGGATTTGATCTCACTAAGCTGGATATCTTTATCCAAACCTAAATTAGATTCATCCTAATTCTTTATAAAGTTGATCAACCTGTTTGAAATATCATGCTTTTTATATAACCGTGTTATTGACACATTAAATAAGATTATAATACTATTTTATAGATCCATATGTTATTTTCCATCCATCAAATAAAGATCTAAAGTGACCACAACAAACAATTGTTTATATTTCCTTTACTTAAAGATAAGATGTGTTATAATGATAAATAGGGTTTAAATTCAGGTAAAATATATATTTTCAATTTATGAGTCAAATTTTAGTTGTTTTTTTTGGTGGTCATTTTTTAACTAAATCTGTTTTTGCTTGTTAAATAGATATCTATTATGGGTGGACATACAGATTGTTCCCTGGATGATGAAAAAGAAACATTTTAAAAGTTTGTTTATTGCATTTTACTTTTATCTGTATTCTTAGCTAAATAATAAAACAAAAAAGGGGGGAAATATACATTTTTACAATATGGCTTGCCTATAATTTGGAAAATATTATCTTTACTGTTTCTCTATGTAAAGATTATGGAAAGGCTTTGACTTGTCAATGATATATTTAAAAGCCATTTAATCAATCTGTCTATTACCACATGCTCAATTACCCTATAAGTACTTCATACAGCAAGATGATAGGACGAATATACAACATTTCCACCAACAATTAAACTGACATTTTTTTCTTAAACAAAAGATTCATAAACTTTAGTTGTTTAGGTCACCCCTACTTCAACTTTGGATTAATTAATATAATCAGGTAAGTGTACATTTAAAAGTTTATTTCAAATCTAGTTTATAAATTTTCTTTTAAAACTAAATAAATAGCTGCTGAGTGAGTTGAATTGATTTCTGATTAAATGAACTAAAGAAAGTAACAGAAAGAAAATTAAATTTGGACAATCATACAAAACAACTATAGTTTATCATAAAAAAACTTAAATGCCACCTAATCTCTTAAGGTAGGTACCATCTATTGAATTTTGAAATTAACTTCATTAAAATTTTAAATAATGATCCAAATAAAGAACCTTATGACTATAGCATTCTCATTATACTTCTTACAAGATGAGATTTTTTTCTTTCTCTGAATTTACTGAACATTCTCAATAGCATTGTGAATATATAGGTCTAATGAGGAAAGACTAAAATAAATCAATTGAAACTTATTTAGATACAATAGACGATTGATTTAAATATTCTCTCTAACCAATGTGTTTTAGTCAACTTTCTATATTAATAAACGGAGGACAAAATAAACGGCTGCTTTATTCTTATTAAATTTTGACTTATGCTGGATTAGAGAGTATTTTAAAATATTTATTGTACAGTGGTATGAGTGTTAATCTCAAATGTTATATATATATTAAGTACTGGATTTATGCTATTACATATATCTATATATGTTATTGATATTGGTTTTTTATTGTCTAAGTGTTGAATACTTTCAATGTATTTACATTTGTAAATTATTAGATCAGAAATCGAACTCCGATAATGCGCTATTTCTTTAAATATAAATCTCGTGCACCCAGGTCAGTAAAAGTTTAAAAAACTTAGTGAGTGCGCAGAGATTTATAATATTTAAAGTAATAGCACATTATCGGAATTCGACTTCAGATCTAATAATTTCAAGATTTTCAGCGCTTTATAATAAGAGATTTACATTTGTAAACTATCTAGCCTTGATCATTATTAGCTTTATTATTTAAGAAATATATTGTTGGAGTGTAGTTGAAAGTTATAATTTCAGTTTGAATGTTATAACTGACTATTTCTTAGTCTGCATTCAGAACAGTTTAAATTTACTTGTTTAATGAGATTTATTTATTCTTCTTTGTATCAATAATTTCACTCTCTATGGTCAAGTTGCAATCTTTAGTGTCTATATAATCACATTAGACCATTTTCACCTTTATTGTTTAAAGGAGGTTGCCCTGATACTATATCGAGATTGTTGATTGTTTTTGATGTTGATAATGTTGATTGCTTTCAGTGAATTGATATATATGAAGACATACACACGTAGTATTTTTTATAATTTATTCTAAGTTTATAAATTATTATTACTTTTTTGTCATATTTATTTTTGATAACCCTGTAATCATGTCTAAAATAGAAGTTAAAACAACATTAAAGGTTTTCAAACAAAAGAAAAACAACAACATTGAAGTAAATATAGACTTTAAGTATATAATAATCAAGAGTCATTTGAGCTTGAATTTGGATTTTTTATTTTAAATGTAACAGACATATTAAAAAAAAAACAACTTGATTGCGAAGGCTTTAAAAATAAATTACAAACTAATGCAGCGATATAAAAAAAAAATGTGGAAAAAAATTCTTATTTTAAAGAAGAAAACTAAAAAAAAAAAAAGATTTTACGTTGAAATGAAAACAAATTACGTTTCTCCAATAACATTCGTCAAAATAGTCTTTATAAATAAATTATGTTGACTTTAAGTTATTCTACAAAATATACTTAATCATAGTTTCTATTAAAAAAAAATTCTTTTAAATATAAATAATATATTTTTCAAAGAATCTTCATATATCAGCTGTTCTACATATAATTAAATATACACGATCGCTATCAATTCCTGCATTCTTTACAATGATATTTAACACAGAGATGTGATGTGATAAACTGTGATTTTTCCTTAAACGAAGTCAGGAATCTTTCAACAACTATGCCCAGAGAATACTGTTAGCCACTTTACTTTCCCTCACAATACTTTTACTCACAATACTGTAGCGCCACGCAGTGCAAGCTAGAGCAATCAATGAATGCAGGAAGATTTGTGCCTAAAATCCCTATTTAGTGCCTACTCATCCAATATCCCCAGACTAGTTTCTAGTTTGTGGTTTTCATCAGTGAGGAGCTTTGGATCTGAGAGCACTGCATCTAAATCTTAGGATGTGTAAAGTATAAAGAATAGTGATCATGTGATGGTTAATGGCTTTTTACAATGACATTTTTGAGTTCTTAACTATGTCTTGATGACTGGCCATATAGTTGTACTTACTGTATTTTACCCTAACAGGTTTAGTGCAGTGGAAATGCAATAGACTCTGGATCTCAAAATCCATGAGTCATGGCTTCATTCCATTAATTCTGGTGTTTGCATTTCTTATAAACTCTAGCAACAACTTATTCTATTATCATTGTTTATATTAAAATACACATAATACAGAGATTTTAGACAACTCTATGAAGTATGGAGAGATGTATGTTAGGAATAATAAAAAAATTAAACTAAAGTACATGACTGAGATTTCAAGCAAGTATCAGTGACTTCATTTGAAGAATTGAAAGACTGAAATGAAACTGGGCTGGGCATATTGATGAAAGAATTGAAGTTTTAATCTGGATATCCAAATAGTGTAAAAGAGCTAGAAAGAGATCTAGAGAGAGACCACATGTGAGGTAGATGGATGAAAAAAGAGGTTTATTGATATTAAGTGTGGAAGATGATGCATTGATAAGAAAAACTGGATTTAACTTAGAAAGGCATTCAACCTGCAATAGCCTGATAATTGTAGAAACACAAATAAAGATATTTGAAAAAGATAAATAATTTCCAAGATGCATTTCTAAGCTGATTGAGCATTTTTAATTGGCCTCAGTCATAATCTTTTATATATGTTATGATTTGTTCAGAATTTATCAATACTAAATTATTACAATTTGATTTAAAAATGGCAAAAATTCTCTGCTCATAACTTTGACACCAGTCACTTTCTACAAATATTTTAATAACTATTACTAATCATTTATTAAACTAAAGATTGTAATACCTTTTTAAATTCTTTATAATATATATTTAATTTTTATTTATTTAATTTTAATACATTCAAACAGCTGAAACCGGAAATAACAAAGACAATGGAATTTTACACAGATTTCATAGTTAATTTTATTTTTCAAAAGAATTTGACTATGAAAAAAAGATTACAGTCTTCAATTTGGACTACCTGTGGTAATACAAAACTACAGAATGATACTTAGTTAAAACAGTACAAATCAAGTTACAATAATGAAAATTCCTACTGGTGGTTTACATAGATCATTATTTCCATTTGTAATTATGAATAATAATGATGCCTTGTTATGTATTTTACAGAAAGTAGCAAACAAGTTTGATTTTTTTTATTGTTATTACTTTTGGAGGAAAGTGGATCATGTTACAGACTCAAATTTAGATGCATTAGTGCCCAGGTGTTGGTATAATTATTTTCTGATCTCTTTACTGGTATTATTTTTAGCTTGTAATGTGAGAGAGTGCCTTCTGGGATTATTGTTGTAAGTTAAAATCTTTCTTGTACATCAAAAATCATATAAATGTGCAAACTTATATGCTTGCAAAGGATTACTTCTAAAAGATTTTAGAATGTAACTGATTTCTAAGTCATTATTTTTTTTTAAGTTCTACTAGGGTAAGGTTGCTATGTTGTCTAGCTTAAAGGAGATGTGAAAAATATGATGTTGATTTTGTTTTCTTATGACACAGCATTATTAATTAATTTTATATACCATAAAACAGATAAATAGTTATAAGTAAAGACGATTGTTACTCCTCAGTTCACCCTATCACAGACCGCGATCCAAACCAGGATTGTTTACAGCCAACTTAAAGTTATTCAATCATTCTTAAGGCAGAAAAGTTAACATACATTCATCCGACACAATATATACTGGCAAAACATAATAACGTATAATGTTTCAAATAGTTTTTTCTAAAATAATTAATTATTAAATTTTTAATTATAAATAGACTTTTTAAAAAAACCTTTTCATTTCACAATTTTAAAAACTTATAGTAAAATAAGTAAAATATGAATGCAAAATGCTTTTCTTTGAAAGCTACATTTTTCACGGTAAATTAAACTTGTTGAATTCATTAATTAATTTAGAATTAATTATCTAATTTGCATATACTCTTCTTATTGCTAAAGTCAATATTATTGTACATTTTAAAAAAATAATTTTTAGAATATATTACTTTAGGATGTATGCTGAAAAAATTAAGTAGTTAATTAAATATTTTTTGCCGCATTGCCATGATGTAAAATGTGTGTGTGTGTGAATACATATATTTAAGATGGTCGGTGTATAATTTGCTTAATATAAATATTTTCATTATAGCATTATTTCCACTGGTTCCAACCAGATATTTCTAGGCAGTAGAAGTGATTTGGGGATGTTGCAGAAAACAACAAATGACATCCCTAAAGGACCTCTACTATTCAAAATATGGTGGGTGGGATTTGGTGGAAATCTGGTACATTACTGATATTAATAGCAAGTCAATGCATATCCTATAAGAGATAAAAATCTAGTTAGTACTTTTATAATTTGATAAGCAATTTTCATAATTGATGATATTCTCAATTTCTATTTAACTATTCTAATCTGCTTTGATCATAAAATGTATTTATAGAATCAAATGTTCAAAGTAATCTAAAAATCCAATATAAATAGTAACATATCTTCATTTTAATGCATAAAAAGCAAAAGGTTTATTTATATATAGATAAACTTGAAGGACAAGTGAATTCACTTTGTTAAAATCTTTGCCTGCAAGTGAATGTGTGTCAATTGTGTTAAAACAGTGCATGTGTAGAGATTGATTTGCTCCCGAATGTTAAAAATAAATATTGAGCTGTATAAAAAGAAAATATATTTACCAATAACTTCTTTTAGTAATTGGACGTGATCTACTGAAGACTAATACATGGAACAAACTTTTTTTTAAAGTGATTTTTAATTCCAGATTGACTACTAGTATTATTAGAATAATTTTAGTAAAAATATAATATAGAAATGATAGAAAAATGATATATATATAATTTTTAAAATCTTTTTTTATCTTGCTTAAATATCAATCTCACTATTGCAATCTTTCAAACATCTGGCATATCTTTACAATTTACACATCCGTATATAGTATTACCGATAATTTCTTTATGTTTTTTTTTTTTTTTTCATGTGTCATAGCATCGGCCGGAGGCGAACCCGCAACAACTGTCTGCAACCAACTGCTTGTTTACAAGGCAGCTGTGCTGACCTCTCGGCTAACAATGCTTGACAATTTCTTTGTTTTTTTGCTTTCTTTTAAAATACTGGTAATCCCATCAACTGCATTGTTAATCTCTTTATTTAAAACACATCACTTCAAAAGATGTTAAAATTATAGAAGCTTCTTTGTTTTCTGTTGCTATTTTTATTACTATACCAGATGCATCCAATCTTTTGAAAGGCTGCCATTTTGATATGTTTAATTTGACATCCTTATTCCCGTCACATTAAATTCTTTGTAATAGAAATTACATATTATTTAAATCTAATATTTGTAATACATTTTTAATTGATTTCTTTAACAATTTTTTTAAAGATTTGATATACTTATATATTTTTTTATTAAACATTGCTGAGTATATTATCTGAATAATATTAGGAGATTGACAGACTATGAAAGCATGGAGTGCTTTAACACTGAATTATGAATCAGCATTTGTGACTGTTTCTGCAACCTTTACTGTGAAATATTCAAACAGTAGCTGAGCTAGCTCACTCAGTGCCAGTGGTCCCAAGTATCTTACCATAAGCGAACAAAAATTCTGGCTGAAGTCAGTCAAATGCTGAGTAGTGACCACCCCATTACCATTCTGAATTTTACAGAAAATTTGACAGTGTTATTTTTTTAGTGTGTTCATCTCATCATTTTTGTAACATTGTTTTTAATTGGTTGTTTTAAACTAATGTTTTCCCCAAGATTTAATGTAAATTAAACAGAAGACTTTAAATAAATGTGAGACATTTCCCCATTATGTTTTTTATTTGATATGTGAAATTGACAGCATCATAGTGGCATAACAAATAATATTTTTTTTCATTGAAAAATACAACTCATTGTGATTTTGATATTTGACATTGGTTAAACATTCATACATTCAGTAATCAGACAACAGTGAAAATAGGAATTTTGTATATAAGATAGTTTTTAGAAAAATTCTTCTAAATGTTGTGTGATAGTAGATTATAGGACTCAAGATTCAAGGATTGGCATTCTAAGGCTGCCATTTTTGGTATTTAAGCTTTTTATGAACTTCTGAGCAATAAAATGCTGTACTTTTATTGCTGTTACTGTTATTATTATTACTACTATCATTTAAAAAATTATAACATCATTTATCTTCAGTGGCTACATACAGAAATTATACTTTGTATGTAAGTCTCTATTTTACAAATATCAAATTAGCTTGAATTTACCTTTCATAGTCTAGGTTTTATGCTACATTTTGTGGGGTACTTCTTGTATTTTAAAATAAATAATTTTGTTCATCTATTGGTGAAGTAAAGTTATTATTTTTTCTACATTTTTATATAAATATTATATTTTTGTAAGTAATTCTTAAAATAATAAAAATCAAATTTATTTTATTATAATACCTGATTACAATTTTTCTAAAAGAATGCATTCAATTGAGTTCAGTTCCTTGGCCTATGAAAAATTTGTGCAGTATTGTTTTTTATGTATTGTATTGCTGTATACAGTTTTCAAACACGTGTTGTTCTAAGACTTTGACACATCTTATAAATCAGCATATTATAGTTAAAGCTTTAAAGAATTGACCAATAATGCAAAAGCTTTGGAATACAGCTCAAATCCTGAAAAAGTATGAAATTTATTATTTACTGTAATTATTATGTGAAGAAATAAAAACATAGAACAAATGGAGCAACAGATCGATATGCATAGAGGATATGTAAAAAATGTGTAGTTGATATTTTAACCCAAAATGAAATCATTTTAAAATTACTTTTATTTTACTTCTTTTAGATGCCAATTTTGAGCTTTAATTACACCATAATATTTTTCTAATTAGCAGCATCTTTATACCATATGCAACATTTACTTTATAAAACTGTCATGTAGCCCTTGTGGGTTACTTTTTTTAGTACTTATTTTAATTCTAGATATGTAATTCTTCTAAATGGTTTATTTTAGTACATTTTTGTAATCTTTAATTTTTTCATGCCTGTTGTCTGAATGTCTACTGATAAATTATTCTTTCATATTGGTTTGCTTATTGTCAGTTCTTCTGGGTTATTATCATCTTTTTATTGAATCCACTCAAGGCTAACTCACCAGAAGATGCCTATTAATATTTTAAAATGATTTACAAATTTATGTTTAAATTCAGTTAATATATATGCTCTGTGCATAGATAATGAAGCTATTAAACATAAGTAAAATTATCAAAAGTTACCGCTAGGCACTTTCGGGACAGTTTATAGTCCATATTCATGACTAGTGTAATATTTGTAAAAGGTGGAAATATCTAGTATTCATATTGGCTTTTCCTCATACCATTCTTCTTTGTGGATGATTATTTCTTGTGTTGATATATTACGCAAATTAAATCTTTACATATATATATTTATTAGCTAAAATATAATTCATTTATATTGTACTTTCATTCAGATGTGTCCATACCTCTTATATTTGTGTTTTCCTACCTCAAGTTGATTATAACACTTCTACTGTACAATCATTCATTTCTGATATTATTTTTCAAGGCAATTTAAAAATATTGTTTAATCTAATCAAAAGTATTCTAACAATTATAGAAAAAAAAAACATGTATTAAAAAGTATTCTAACAATTAACACCTTATTATTTACTCATATTCCTAGATATATACAATAACAGATCTAAAAAATAACATGGTCTTGGTTTTAAGGAAAACTTATTATGCAGGCAAATGCAAATTGGTGACCAACTTATCCATATTTGTTTACTATATGAGTCATCACATAATAATAACAATTCCTCAAATTATTTTAGATCACTGAAAGAAATTAAAAACTTTCCTTTTAAATTAGTAGTGAATTCATTTTTGCAATCAATCCAAATAAAAGTAATACCTGAGCAAATATTATGATGACAGAAAAAGTTTGAATTTTGCAAGTAACACAATTGGGTGGTAATATTTGGACCTACTATGGCCCTATACCATTCAGACTAATAAAGGCAACAATTTCAAACAAATATATAATTTTTTTTATAAACTTATTCATGGAACAAAAAAAGTCCAAATATATTATTAAAATAATTCACAAGCTAGATTCTCAAAATTTTTTTAAATGGACTTGTGAACAGTGTCCACCTTTTGTTATATCAATGCCAATCTATTTTGTCAGATAAAAGATGACCATTGTATGATTTATTAATATATGACAAACTAATGGTCACATGATCATCTTTTATCTAACAAAATAGATTGACATCACATGATCACCTTCTCTATACTAGCACATAATTGTTTAAAACAAAGGCAAAACTCTCCATACAGTAGTGCCACCCTGTGCCAAACAGGGTAATCAATGGATACCAGAAGGCTTGTGCATAAAATACCTATCCAGTGCCTACTCATCCAATATCCCCAGACTAGTTTCTGGTTTGTGGCCATCATCAGTGAGGAGCCTTGGATCTGAGAGCACTGCACCTAGATCTTAGGATCTAATGCAACCCTCCAGCAGCCACCTTTTAACTCTACTTTACTACAAAAATATGAGAATGAAATTGAAAACATTGTTAATATCTTCAATATAAGCTCAATAGCTTATATAGTCATATGGATCTGAACTCAATTCATCTCCCATACATTTTGGTGTCTTTGGCTCTTAAACAACCATAGCCACCACTATCCTATTAGTTTTGTAGTAAAGTAGAGTTAAAAGGTGTCTGCTGGAGGGTTGCATTAGATCCTAAGAACTAGGTGCAGTGCTCTCAGATCCAAGGCTCCTCACTGATGATGGCCACAAGCCAGAAACTAGTCTGGGGATATTGGATGAGTAGGCACTAGATAGGGATTTTATGTCCAAGCCTTCTGGCATCCATTGATTACTCTGTTTGGCACAGGGTGGCACTACTGTATGGAGAGTTTTGCCTTTGTTTAAAATAGATTGACATTGAAATTACAAAAAAAGTCAACATTATTTATAAGTTAATTTGAAAGAATTCTTTGATAATCTACATGGTCAATTATCTTAGTAATGTTTTTGGACTTGGTTGTTCCATGAATAGATTTATATTCTTATAAACTCCTGAGAAATAATGCCATATGCATGTGTTATTTCCAAATATCTTAATTTCATATTATTTTTTAGACTGAACACAGGATTCTCTCACTATATTCCTAAGTATCAATCCATTTTTCAAAAATCAAATTAAATGAAATTTAATCATGTAGTTTAAATTTTATGTCACCCTTTTCTGATTTATCAGTATCTCATACTGCTTGTAGTTTAAAAAATTGTAAATTTTTTCAAATGATTATTTTTTTCTACTTTTTAAAAGTAATATTTGGAAGCTTATTGTAACTAATAGCAACCATAATAAAAAGCAAATTTATTTTATAATAATAATTGATTATAAGAAATCAATTGAATCCAATTAAACAAAAATAATTTTATTTCTTAATTTTTACAAATTTTATGGTTATATTTTAAAAAAACATTTTTGTACAAATATTTTTAAATATATATTATACATAAATAATCCCTATAATTAAAAAACAAATTAAAATATTTACAAAAAGCAAATACTCTCCTTATGGGCAGAATGAAATACCACTTGTCACACCTGCTTGAATAACCATGTTGTAGCCATTATGATTAAAATGATAATTTAGAATCTACTCTGTGAATTATCTTAAGATATGAGAATTTATTTGTTCAGTGAATAGGTTTATATTCTTAGCATTACACATCTGACAAGCTGTAAAATTATTTACTTGCTCATTAAAATCATAGTTTTTTTACACATAATAATTGTACTAATTTTTATCAAATTTATATAAAAATAATTTGAAAATATATATTTATATTTTTAATTTTACAATATAAATGTATACTTATAACTACTTATTTATTTTTGTTTTTAATAACAGGCATACTAATTATTAACTAATAATCCTCACTACAACTCGGATTTGAGTTTACAGCAATCATCTCATATTAATGATGATTAAATTCCACTCATAGCTAATATTTGACATTGAGTGAATTGGGTTGTATTTTATTCATAAATGTATGCAACTATAAACTGACATATACTATTATATGTGATGGTCTAAAGCTATTTTACTACCACAGTTGTATTTCATTACTTGTTCGTATTTCATTTATTATTAGATTTTACTAACAATTAAATACGCATATTTTGACACTGCAGTCAGACTTTGAATTTTAAGGTACTTAAATTGTTCCAGCACTGTTATTTTATATGAGCTCTTGAGCAAGAAATCATTCAATTTGCCCCTGCTTGGTTTAATGCAATGTTAGAGTGGAAACCTATGTACCTGAGGTTCATGGATTGGGCCCAAATTAGGCACATCTGTTGCTCAAACTTGTTATAAACTCCTAAACAATAAAGCATTTAAGTATTTTATTTATTTGTGAATAAAATTAAAAGAAACTTAAAAAGAAATATATAAAATATTTTATAAAAAATGCTTTTATTTAATTTCAGAAGTATTGCAATAAAAACATATATATTTTTTCTTCAACCACAGTTTGGGTTGGTATATTTATCTTGAAGTAAAATGGGTGAGGGGGATATCATATTACTTAATTCAACCACTAGTTTTGATAAATTGTGATAAAATTAATTAATTTATGGATGCTCTCTCCCTGTTCTTATTTCAAGTTAAATATACCAATACAAATTGTGGATAAAGAAAAAATTATATATTTTTTTGCTCTCTTTATTGTATTACTTCTCAAATAAATAAGTGTATTTTAATAAGATATCTTCTATATATATATATATATTACTTTTTATTTATGAGTTATGGGTTCAAATGCTCAATGGTGAAGTTAGAAAAATCGTAGTTAAATAGCAGGCTTAGCATTTTCGAGGTCTTTTAACCTCATATTCATAGCCAAAGAATTAGAAATATTGTAGTGTTGTTGACATTTGCTAATATATGCAAATTAGACTTCATATGCAAAACAATTTTACTATCAAAAGACCAGTCAGATCGACCACTTTTTGAAAATATTCATATTGAAATTTAAGTACTAAAAATCAAAATAATGCCATTTTATATTGTAGTGTTGTTGACATTTGCTAATATATGCAAATTAGTCTTTATATGCAAAACAATTTTACTATCAAAAGATCAATCAGCTCGACCACTTTTTGAAAATATTCATATTGAAATTTAAGTACTAAAAATCAAAATAATGCCATTTTATATTTAGTTTTTGAATTGAAATTTATGCATTTTGATAATCCCTTGCAAGATCTTTTTTGTTTCTGAAGGCAACTTTTTTAAAAAAGAAAGAATTAAGAAAAGTTAAGATTTTCTCCACTTGTTTTTATTTCTATTTTAATTTATTGTAAGTGCTTTGTAGTGAATATTCAATAAAAGCATGTGCACTATTGAAAACTTATTAAACTGATATTACATATTTTAAATTCAGCCCACCAATACTGTAAGTCTAAGAAACTGGTTGGAAGGCCCTGAAATATTGCATAGTCATATAATATTGTCAGTGATTCCTAGCACATGCAAAAAATTTGAAGAAAATCTACTCCATAGAAGTGTGTTAAAAATAACAAGATTTAATGAAGTCAAACAAACAAATAAATGAACAAACATATTTTCTCAGTTAAATAAAAGCATTTAATAAAAACAATGTATTATAATAATATAAATAAATTAAAAGTAAGTTTAAAAATTGAATTTTTTCTTTTTTCTTTTTACAATAAGCTATCATGCTTCCTAATTGTTCTAGTATTCATAGGCAAAAGTTTAAATTTTATTTAGAAACTTATTTTCATAGGTCTAACTTTTTTGTAAACCAACATTAGTGTTTTATCTGTGTTAGATATAGTTATACTTTGATTAATAAGCTTAATCATTTTTAATTTACTATTTAAAGTAAGATATTTATATCAAGCAAAGAATGGACTACTAGTAAAATGTGTTGACATAAATATATATCTATTTGTCCTACTAATTACATAATAAACTATAGTTCATTTATGTAGATTTAGAAACATTACATGTGTATAAATTAATATATGACCTGAAAAGCAATTGGAAACATCAACTACAAATACATCTGTGAATAAAATCTTACCACTGTGAGTAATAAATTAAATTTGGTTAAAATACATTATTTAATTTATTATAATTTATTGAAAGATGCCAAATCTACTCCAGACATAACTATAGTACCATTCTTCTGAGATATATATCTTAATGATTGTACTAGACATTTATTAGATTATAAATTGTCATTATTTTTAGCTAAGTATATATTTTAAGCCTTAATTAAAGATGAACTTATCCATTATTATTAAACACAATCACATAGAATAATTAATTCAACACCATTCAACTTTGTTTATATGTAATATCCTAAATACACATAACTTTTGACTAAAGATCTATGAGAAAGCTCAATGAACTTCTAGATGTATTTCATGCTGAACTAACACTCTTTAATTGAACTAGTAATGTCATTTCATGTTTGTCTTATACTTGATCAATATTTATCAATATCAAATTAATTAGATTTAATCTAAAGATGTCAATCTTCCTTACCTCACAACTATGGCACACCCTTCTTTAGATATATATCTTAATGATTATCTTCATCATTTATTAAATTAGAAATTATCATATCAATTTTAACCCAGATATATACTTTAAACTTTAATTAAATATTAATATAACTATTATATTAAATATAACTCCATAGAATAATTAATTTAATTCTATTCCACATTCTTCTACATGTAATATCCTAAATATCCTAATAACTTTTAATTACTTATACTTTAAACAAATGAACAAAGACATCAATATTTATTAATATTAAATAATAACAAAGTAATCCAAAGATACCAAACTTACTGGCCTCAAAATTATGACATCCCCTTCTCAGAAAAATGCCTTAATGATTATCACTCAACATTTATTAAACTGGAAATTATCATGATTTTAGCCCAGATATATAATTGAAACTTTAATTAACAATGATGATGATGATGGTGATTATTATTATTATTATTATTATTAGTACTACTACTACTACTACTACTATTATCATCATCATCATCATCATCATTATTATTATCATTATCATCATCATCATCATCATTATTATTGTTGAAACACAAATCCAATAGAATAATTAATTAAATTATAGATCATTTTTTCCACATGTAATAATGTACTTATAACTTTCATTTTACCATATATATTTTAATGACACTGTAAATCTTGCATTTATATATCGGAAGTGATGGAGATGAGCTGTTATTTATGAATCTTTTACCTCTGAGTGAACCACTCCACAATGACACTAAATCACATAAAGCAAAGTAATCCAATGATTTGATTCTTGGGAGGTCATGTGATACTTATGTATTGGAAGTAACAAAGCTCAAACATCTGAAGAGATTAGCATCTTACAGACTGTGACTATGATCAAAATACTTCTTTGTTGTTTTTTGATAGAATGAACATGTACAGAAGGCATTGCATTCTTCTGGTCTAGTTTCATGAAAAGATTTTAAAGTATAATTTAATATGATTTTTTGCCTGTTTGTAAAATTTCTTGTGATTATTTTTACACACTAATTGGTTGATTATTATAAAGAAATACACAGGTAAACTTCCAATTTATTCATTTGTTTTATTTTTAGAAGTAGAAGTTAATGATTTTCACTGTAATATAAAGAAAAAAACCAACAGTGTCTATTATGTCATTCCCATCAAAATTGACTTAATGTTAAAGTATTTTGAAATATTGTAATTTTTATATAAAAAAATTAGATTTTAAAGCAGAATTTGATAGAGTTATTATAAATCTACCTTCATTCACAAATATTGAAAAAAAAAATTGAATAAAAACGAATCCATTAAGTTTTCAGAAAAAATGTTAACATAAATATCTGAGTGATGTTTATGGTATATTTTAGTATTTACAGGTCAGTTTTTAAATTTTAAAATGGTCAAACATGCTTTTTTAGAACATTATTCATTTATAAAGTTAAATTAAAAAGAAATCAAGTTCAATTTAATGAGTTTTAATACACAATAAAGATTTTATATGAATAGAGAGATTGAGCATTTCCAAAACCTCTCACCAGATGGAACATTAGAAAGTTTTGGAATGCAAGAGAATTAAATGATGGGAAAACATGAATATTATAACGGTACAAAAAAATCATAAAAATGAATGAACATGCCTAATACTTGTAGTATATATGTGTAAGTCACAGAACAGATTAATTTAATAGCAAAATTAATTTTAAATAAAATAAAACTATTTTAAATATAATTTTAATAATAGCAAAAATGGATTATAATAATAATTTATAATCACTAATTTAAAATTTATGCTAATGGCTACCATGATTTTATACTATTGTTGTTTTTTTTTCACATGCATAGATGAAGGTTAGTTTCTGCACAAAATATTTCTGTATTTATACTTAGTTGGAGAAAAAACTTTAAAAAGTGAAAAATCGATGATAATTTATATTGGTGTTTACAATATCAGTAGATCTATTTCCTCAAGACCATAAGATAAATATATAGATATTATATATACTTGTTTATAAATAAAGTAAATAAATATGGCATTATATATTTTTTTATATAAATTATGTCGTCATCAAGCAGATGAGTTCTTATAATTCTACTATTATTTGATGTTAAAACAACTTCAGTTAATTTAAAATAGAATTTATCAGCAATCGAAAAGTATGTGAATAGAACCTGAACAAAAAAAAAAAGTAAACACGTGATCTTCTTTGTTTTCTTTCGAATTTTGCTTCAATAGCATTTTTTTTTTTTTTTAAAAAAAAAGTCTCCCTTAAATATTTTTTTAATATTATGCAATATTGGTTAAACTTAGGTAATTCATAAAATTTTATAATTGACGTCCAATTATTTTACAGATTCAATGTGAAATATTACCCAAAGTAAACATTTAATTTATTCACCTATTTAAAATTTTTTAATTATTAATTTTGAAATAATAATTTTTAAATTTTAATATTTCCAAAAGCAAAAATACATTACGTAAAAGGGATGGCAAGTCCATATTAAACTATCACTGATGGCAGTTGTTAAAATGTAATAACTATTGCGTTTACTACATGTACTTTTAGACAAAGAATATAATGTATGTGTTTATATTCCTGTTCAACTGCCTACTCATCCATACATCCATTTTTTCATCTCTTTATCTGTTGTCAATTATCTATCTATCCATACGTTCATTGATTCAGGTTACTTTTTATCTATCTATCTATCTATCTATCTATCTATCTATCTATCTATCTATCTATCTATCTATCTATCTATCTATCTATCTATCTATCTATCTATCTATCTATCTATCTATCTATCTATCTATCTATCTATCTATCTATCTATCTATCTGTCTATCTGTCTGTCTGTCTGTCTGTCTGTCTGTCTGTCTGTCTGCCTGCCTGCCTGCCTGCCTGCCTGCCTGCCTATCTATCTATCTATCTATCTATCTATCTATCTATCTATCTATCTATCTATCTATCTATCTATCTATCCATCCATCCATCCATCCATCCATCCATCCATCCATCCATCCATCCATCCATCCATCCATCTATCTATCTATCTATCTATCTATCTATCTATCTATCTATCTATCTATCTATCTATCTATCTATCTATCTATCTATCTATCTATCTATCTATCTATCTATCTATCTATCTATCTATCTATCTATCTATCTATCTATCTCTCTTTCTTTCTTCCTTTCTACTCACTTACTTCTCCCTTATTTACCAATTTTCTCATTCATCTATTTATTAATTCATTTATCCTTCCATTCATCATTTCATTTATCTATTATCTGTTCATCTGTTTCTAACTACCTCTCTATTTATCTATTTTTCTATCTGCCTACCACCTAATTATTCTCCATTACTTTCTAGATAATTATTCTTTTCATTAAAAAAATAGCTGATCATATTTACTCATACTCCATCTCGTATCTATTACCTAAGTTTACATAGCTGTTTCTATAGTAACAAAGAGTGATCATTACTGTTTATTAAAGATTAATGTGAATTAATAAAGTCATGTAATGCTCAATTTAGGTAGCGAATCAATGTGTTGTTAGTGTTTCTCTTGAGTAGACTAGTTTTTACAGTAAAACCATTATTACCATATGAGCACATGTATATTTTGTTTATACCTCAATTTTATGGATTTTTTTTATATATTCGGTAATCGTGATTAAAGAAAAAATATAATGGCATAGTATATATATCCAAGTGAATTGTTAATTAAATTTCAAATAATTAAAGCTAATTAATTAATTAAATTATTGTATTTTGATTTATAAGTTGTCAACATTTTTGCATTTACATCTTTGATGCATCCACTTCAGATAAATAAATAAATGATTATTTCTAATCATTTATTAAGCTAGAGATTATCTCTAATTCAGATATGAACTTTAAACGTCATACATATGGTTTTTTTCATTTTATTAAATATAAGCACATAGAAATCATTCAATTTTATCTCTTCATTTCCATGTCTAATATCTCATTTAAAACTTCTATTTCACCATAAACTTTTGAAATGAGTGAATAAAGACAGCTGAAGAAGACATATAACTTCCAAGATGCATTCCACGCTGAACCAGACCTCATCAGTTGACTCAGGTCACAATTTCTTATATATAACTTTCATCATTTGCCAGAAATATTCATATTATGTAATTACAATTTGATTTTGTCAATTTTTCCCCATTCATAGAAAGACACATTTGCCTTCTAATATTTTCTGATAACACAGATGTCATAGTCTGAATATTTACAATAAAAAACGACTATTCCCTCCCCCCTCCCACAAATATACAATACATAAAAAACTTCTTTTAATTGAAATATATTTGCTCGTGCTCTTCCAATGTGTAAGTAGAAAGCTTTGAGAAAGCCCAAGGAAACTTTTCACAAACTAATATGTGAATAATAGACACATGTGCAAAAAAAAAAAAAAAAACCAACAACCAAGTTTACACTGAATTCTGCTGAATATTGTCAATGCAAATATTAAAATGTAAAAAGACACTTTGAACAAAATGCGAACAAAATGGCTATGTGGCATAATGATGAATATGTCCAATTTTCACTACCATGCTTTGCTGGTTTAATCTCCTAAGCAAGCCAGCAAAAAATGAGAAAGAAAAGATGAAAATGATTCTAATTTATGTCTTATCAATAACATGATTAAACCATATTAAACACATAATAAAAATATTATAGTTTTCTGTTTTTTTTACCTCTTTTTAATTAAAATTATCTGCTAATTGCAATTCAAAAATTGATATCTATAGAATAAAAGTTTTTCTTTAAAACCATCATTATTAATAAAAAATTAATAACTTCTTTTCTCTTTAAAAATATGATTCCAAATGATCTTTCATAGTATTTTTTTTAAAAAACTTTTTTATTTATTTACAAAGCCCATATATACGCCAATAAATGTCATTGTAATAAAATGTTTTATACATTTGTGTAAGATGTAATAAAAATTGATTTAAAAAATAGAAAATAGGGGGAGATCTCTGATGATGACTACAATAAAGAAGTTGAAATATTTATTGAAATATAATTATATTCAACAAGTGAAAAATTTTATCATTTTGATTCATGCC
Source organism: Epiperipatus broadwayi (assembly GCA_028023455.1). Classification (NCBI taxonomy): domain Eukaryota; kingdom Metazoa; phylum Onychophora; class Udeonychophora; order Euonychophora; family Peripatidae; genus Epiperipatus; species Epiperipatus broadwayi. Next base: position 205,192 of record JAQFVV010006259.1, on the reverse strand, counting down.
ATAGTACAAAGAGAGAGAGAGAGAGAGTGTGGGTTATGGATCAATGTCCAGTGATGACAGCCAATTTAATTTTATGATTTGATCAATAAACTGCTTGACCAATTAATCATTCTGTATTGTTTGATGTAATGATGGAATGCCAGATTCTTAAGGGCAAATTTAATGAATTGTAGCCCAACACTGTCACTTCTGATTCTTGAATTTATGATCTCCTGAATAATAAAACATTCGGCTACCATATTCTTTCTGGGTTGCCAGCATCTTTGCTGTAGAGGTATGGTGGTAGACTCTGGATCACAGCCCAGATCTGACATTTTTGATGCTTAAACTTCTTGTGAACTAATGAATAACAAACCATTCAATTAGCATATTCTTTCTGAATGCCCAGCATGCTTTGCTGCAATGGCAGACTCTGAAGCTCAAGGTCCATGGATCACAGTCTGGCTCTGTCATTTTTGATGCTTGAACTTCTTATGAATAATGAACCACTCAATTACCATTTTCCTTCTGAATTCCCAACATGCTACAGTGGTAGAGTTGCAGTATCTGAGGCTCAGAGTCCATGAATGCAGGCCAGCTCTGTCACTTCTGATACTTGAGCTTTTAATGTACCAGTCAATTACTATATTCATTCTGTATTCATGCATGCTTTGTTGCAGTAGTAGAGTGGCAGACTGAAGCTCAGGATCTGTGGATCACAGCTCAGCCATGTCACTTCCAATGCTTGAAATTCTTATGAATAATAAATCATTCAATTACTATATTCCTCCATAATTCCCATCATGATTTACTGAGTTATGGAGTGGCAAGCTCTTGAATTCAAGGTCCGTGGATCACATCCAGCTTTCTTTCTGAATTCCCAGCATGCTTTGCTGCAGTTGTAGAGTGGCAGACTCTTTAGCTCAAGGTCCATGGATCACAATCCAGCCTTGTCATTTCTGATGCTTAAACTTCTTATGAATAAGGAACCATTCAATTACCATATTTCTTATGAGTTCCCAGTATGCCTTTGCTACAGCAGTAAAATGGTAAACTCTGGAGCTTAAGGTCTATGAATCGCAGCCCAGCTCTTTCACTTATGGTGCTCAATCTTTTTATGAATTTCCTAACAAAAAGCCATTGTAATATTGATTTGCCATGTAGATGGTTTGGAGCAGTGATAAAATGGCAGACCATAGAGTTCAAGGTTCATGGACCACAGCCCAGTTTTGTCACTTCCGGTATTTCATACAGCCCAGTTTTGTCACTTCCGGTATTTCAACTTATAATGAACTGCCAACTGATAAACCATTCGACTATTTTACTTGATTTATAAATCTTATCAAATTACTTACACTTGCCTTTAAACATTAAAATATTGTACATAGGTGTCAAACAGTGTTAATAAATCAACAAATTTACTATTGCTTTAAATTTAAATAATTAAAATTTAATAGTTTCTCCATTAAGCATTTATTTTTAAGTGGAGTAGTTTATCTTTAAAAGAAAAGGCATAAATCGTCGTGAATTGGCAGAAATAAATTCCCAACCAATTTATTATCTAAATTTAAACAAACCATTTGAAAGTCATTTATCAATTAGAACTGAAGTAAACTTCTGTCAATCCCAATAGTGAAAAGAAAGAGAAAAAAAAACAATAGCTTCAGTCGTAAATAGCCTTCATTAAATCTGTTGTAAAAGATTTTAGATGTATTGATTAAAAATAATTTTGAAGGTTTAAATTCATGTCATTTCCGTTTTGAATGGAGGGAGAGTGACACGCAGTTTGTTCAATTAAGTGGACCATTAATAAATTATTAACAGAATATGCTCTATAACAGAAACTCAAAATAATAAATGTTTATAATACGAGATTAAATTGTGGTAATTTCAAAAAATATATTAAATAATGTCCATACTCCCACACATTCTTTTGAAAACATATAACTAAAGACACAGTAAAAGACAAATTATCCCCAAGATGCATTTCATGCTGAACCAGCACTCATCAGTTGGCCCAAGTCACAATCTCATGTATATTTTTATCTTATGCACAGCATTTATCAATAGTAAATTGTGACATTTTCCTTTATAGGTTCTTTAGTCATATATTTTCAAAAGAGTAGTGGTGGTGTAGAGGTTATGGAATACATTTATAAAGACATAATCCGTGAGAAAGAGAACTGTGAATAAGTTCGCGCGTGTTTGTGTTTAATTACAAAAAAAACATGTACATTAATCTTTAACAGAGGTTATCTGGACTAGAGATAATCTTTAGTTTAATAATTGGTTAGTAATAATCATTACTGTGTTTATCTAGAATGGGTTGGGCCAAAGTTGTGGGTGAAATAAGTTTGACACTTAATTATCATAATATAGCAATATAATAACTTCTGTGCTTTGAAAATTGAATTCTGTTTTGAATCCAAAAGATTGATATAACATTCACATGACTCTTTCATATTTTTAGATTCTAAGAAGCAGGCAATTAAAAAAAGTCCAAAGGTTTTAAATCCAGGTTAACTTAGTTTTAAAGATCTGAAACAAAATCAAGTTTTAGATATGTTAGAAACTTTATAACAACTGTAGGTTTCTTCTATTCTTTGACTAAGGATCTTGACCTCTTATGCTTACTTTTCAGTTTATCACCTTGAATAATGGAAAACAATAGAAGATGACTTTTTCTATGTAAGTTAATTCTAAATCATCACTTTCACAGACACAAATCCAAAATCTTGATTTGGAGGTGGGAATTTTGTACAATTAGTATATCTGATATCCATTTATCATCCAATCTAACAGTAGATGGCTCTAAAGTGTAATAAAGATGTGTTTTTGAAATATTGAAGCTTATTAGATCACATGATGCAGCTTTCAAATAAATGCTACAAGATATTATAACTATAGGAATAATCAGACATTAAACCCAAACTGAAAAAAGTCGATTGCATGCTTATTGTATTTCTGTACTTTCTAATTGCCTATTTGTGTTTTCAGGTAAATAATTGGAGATGCTAACATTTTTATATGCATTTCTGATCCAAATATGTCTCATAATAATATTCAATTTAGAATAACTGGAGAGATGTATCTTAGAAATAATAAGAAGGCATCAAAACACAGTACACAAATGAGAGAACAAACATATATTACTGACATCATTAAAAGAATTAGGAAACTTAAGTGGAGTTGAGATGGACATTATACTAGAAGATATGACAATATATGAGCAGTTGAAGTCTTAAACTAAATTCCAAGGGGTTAAAAAAGACCTACAAAAATCACTGGTGAGATGGTTGGATAAAATAAGAAAGTTTTCTGATGTGATATGGAGAAGAGAGATTATAGATGGTATAAAATGGATTTAACTTGGAAGGTCTTTCATTCTTCAATAAATTGATAATGGTTGAAAAGGTTGATGATTCTCAATGAAATAAATGATATTACCTATTAGATAAAATTTTCAAAATCGTGTTCCACCATCCTGCTTATGCTTTCCTATTCAATATCCTTCAAAGTTCCTACAAACAATATTTCACTTTCAGATTTATATTCATACTTGATTTTACATAGAATACTTTGTAGTAAATATTCAAAAGATATGCTTCATTAATCAACTTTAAATTACTTCTGCCAAGGAAGTATTTTATTCCATTGTTGTGCATGTTTTCAGAACATGTTAGGTGCATATTTTTATTTTTATTCAATATTAATAATATAATGTGTCAAAAATAATCACTATAGGTTTCTCACATATTTGTGCACAAATTTCTACTCAAAAAAATATTCTTAAAATATGGTATTTATGTATCTTTTCTGATGAGCAATTTTTTAAAGCTGGCTTTATTTTAATCTTCTTTTGTTTTTATTGTTTATATAATGTCTTAAGTTCTCTTGAGTCTTTTATTAGCTGCATCTTGAATGCTGATTGGTTATCTTGAAATGAACAAGCTCAAGGGTAAATTGTAAAGGTTTGTAAATATTTTGGGCATATTTTTTAAATAGTATATACAATAATCTCAATTTCATCATTATATATATATATATATACCCTTTATGCCATAACTCAGATTAATGTATAGATAATAGAACACCAAGATTAAGATGATTAGATATTTTTATTTATTAAAGAAATAAACTATAAGCATTTGAAAAATAATACAAGAACTAGGATCATCTAAAAAAGATGATTTGGGATGATACGTGGAAATTAAAAAAGAAACCCGTAATGAATAGTATTTAGGCACTAATGTGCAGTTAAAACTATTTCTGACATATTGCATAATTAGTACTTATGAGTTTTCAAGTAAGCCAAGATGGCAGTCCATATTTTTGATAAATTTATAGTCCCCCCCCCCCTCCACTCAATTTTTACAATAAAATGCCAGGCAATGAACCATATTTAATATTTACATTTTATTTTTATTATTATTCTTAAAAAAGAAATCATTGTGGAAAAATTAATTACAATATTTACAGTTCATTTTTTTTTTTTTTGGATTAATTTATTAACAGGAAAAATATATATAAATACTATATAAATATTATATGCTATCTTAAGAGCTGGGTTGAGTTAGTTTCAGCAGACTGAAACTATATATATATAGGTGCATTACTTAGTTATTTTAAATAGGTATCAGTATTATAATTAAGTGTTGTAAGTGGGTCTTTATTGTAACGGGATATATATATATATGCGTTACATTTAAATTTTAGTACTTAAATTTTGTTTTGTAAATATCTAATACTGAATTAAAAGCACAGACGTTCAAAATGCACAAATAATGAGTTATTAATTTATTAATAAGTTTAATTTAAATATTGAAATAAAATAAGCTTTAAAAAATTATAGAATTGAAGCAAAGATTCTACTCTTTTAATAAATATAATAAAAAACCTTTTAATTTTAAAAATAATGAAGAGTTTTTAACAAAAATAAAATTACAAACAGATCCTTAGGGCAAAATGACTATTAAAATGATTATTACAAAAGAGATAAAAGTCGAGAAATGAAACAAAAGACTTGCTTTTCCTGCCCAAGATATATACACAGACCACAGAGGAAAATTTAATGAATATGTTTGATGGATCCGTGCATTCCTAAATAAGACTCTTCAGGATTAATAAAAGGAAAAATTCAAAAGAAATAATTAATTAGAAGATTAGAATTTTGAATTTATTTGTCATTGCTGAAAAATAAAAAAAGTTATTGTCGCTATTACCAAAAATGTAATCTGTTTAATTGCGCTTCCCTCGGACCGGCCGGCAGAAGGCAGCTTTCATCTCCATGGATCCCAGGATTGAACCACTAGAATCATCTTCATAAAGCATCATAAGTCTTCATAAATCATCATCATCCACAAGAAATGGCCCTTGCATAAATCATCATCATCCACAAGAAATGGCCCTTGCATAAATTCAGATTTTCATCATGACAGAATGATCCTGGAGAAAGGAAAGTATAAATTATAAAGGATAAAAATTAACTATAAACTCTCTTTAATTTAAAAATCTCCTAACTTTGTTTTTCTTTAAATATGAACTATAGATTTTCTTTCCTGATCAAATCTGAACTTTATTTTATAAATTTTGCAATTTTAAAAGTCTTATCTAAAGTTTAAATGTAATCTTTTTAAAATATGTGTTATAATTTTTTATTTATGCTTAGCATAAGGTCTGTTTATAATAGGGCAGGAGTTTGCGATTGCAAATGAATTTAAAGATAAAATCAAACATGTATCATTATTTGTGCATTATTAGATTAAAAAAAAAAAAGGTCAAATCTATTATTTGATGTAAAAATAAGTTGAATAATATGTGCCATTTTAAAATAAGTTAAAAACCTTAAACTAAATATTTTTTTTTAAAGAATTAAATTATTAAATTGACTTAAAGTTAAGTTGTAGATGGCTGCTAGACTTGTTTAAGTATATGCTAGTTTAAAGAGATTTTGATTTCGGACTATTTGTTTTGTAATTGTGTCAATGCTGGTGGAGAGATATGTGGACATTTACATCAATGTAATGTGAAATGTGTTAACACATAAGGGCGATGAGTCCAACTGAATGCATGACCCAAAGAGGTAGTCATAGCATTACAATGGATGCAGGTGTATTTCCTGCACCATTGACCCATTCCAGCTCTATGGATTGGGATAATAAGTTGGCAAGATAGACCACTCTCCCATCCATATGAAGCGTTATTCTCTTTATTATATTATATGCATGATTCCTTCACCAGACAGACGTACATTCCTGTACTGGACAAAGGTCATGTTTTCTCAAATAATATCATGCTGTCAGATGCACATTCCTGTCAGCATGGTTTGGTGCTAACATGTTCACATTGCATTGGTTGCAGATATATATCTGGAAGCAAGCATTGGCGTGGTTGTGGACTTTTAGCTTGGAGTCAGGTGCCTTGAAGATGTTTTAAAGGTGTTATCTGGGTGGCCTACTTACGCTTGACATTCTAAGATTAAAAATTAAAGTTAAAAACAAATAAAATAATAATAATGAAACAAAATAAAACATAAATTTTTTTGTTATAAAAATTATTATTTTTTTAAGTTTGCGTGTTTTTACTTATATATACGTAAATAAAATCTTTTGTGTTATTAGTACTGGCAGTGATCTAGTTTATTTTTTTTAATCTTTATTAAAAATATATTTTAATAAATATGTTTTAAACCTCTGCTACTCTATGAGCTAGTGGCAAGGGCTAATGGTCAATATAAAATAAAAATTGGATCTTAACAGCGCGTATCTGCCTACTCTATAAATTTTCTAGGTTTGAGTAGCCTAGTGGCGACCTGTATGGCAGATATGGTAAGACTCAATCGATCTTCAAATACACTCTGACCATTATACTATTAAGCACATAGCATGCCTTAACATCTTGCTGATCTTATTTAAGATGCTTTACGGTATCAAGCCACTCATTCTACAGTTCCGATGGCTATATTTTTAGAACTGGAACACAAGGGTCTGGAACAATTCAAAGCCTATTTGACATCCCAAACTGATATGTTTTTTAGTATACTAGCAAGCTGTTCAGTCCAAGGGCACCAAGTACAAGATACTGAATCCCGTGAGCAATTACACATTCGCACTGTGATCTTAAATTAAATATTTTAGTGCCATAGTCTCAAATGCCTATCTACAGTAACCAGTTCATTTCCTCATTATTAGTAAACATCAGTATTAGCCTGAACATGGAATCTAGTTTTACCTATGAATCTGTATTTCAGAATTGCTCATTGGTATTATATTAAAATGAGTAGCTTAACACTCTTTATGTGTATTATCCTGGTAAATGTTTAACTTACCATTAGCAAACCTAAAGAATGGCTTGGCATATCACAATATTAGGCATGATTCATAGACCACAGTAATTATATAAATTAGATTGCATACCAAAATGAGATTGCTGAATCGTTATCCATCTCATCATTATTGTAACACATGTGAGCGTAATCCATTCAACCAATGCTAAATAATTATGTTATTATTTTTTATTTTAATTAATTTAATCATTATTTTATTAAACATATTTAAAATTAGCATTTGTTTAAAGTTATTTCTCACAATCTACTTCAAATCATCCAAACTCTTATTAATATACTATGCATTTCCGTTGTTAAGTCATAGCCCATTGAGTGGTTTATTTAATCATTAATTATAGTTAAGTTGTTAATTTCCCCATAAGTCTCTTATTTCTCCCTTTGCTTAGCCAGATCACTGAAAACATTGAGACCAAGTGTCATTTATAGGGTATTAAATCATGGAGTGATGGTAAATGAGTTGAAGTATGGTCAGGTTTGAGGTCTCACCACCTCATCTAGATCAGCTCGGGTGTAATTTGCCTGGACTCTGAATTTTGTTGTGTAAATGCACAAATATGACCATTACAATATTTAACATATCACATCTATAGAAAATTTTCAAGCAGCAATATTTAATGGGAGGAAAAAACCTAATATAATCTAATATTACTATTTGAAGGATTATAAAATTTCTATAAAAGTTGTAAACTAAATTCAATTTTGTTACATAATTATTTTGTGTTCATTCAAAAGTGCATTCATCCAAATAATCAAAACCAGATAATAAGGCAGAAAGAAAAGAGAAAAAATTCCACTTCATCAAGCATATGACATATGACTGCAATATAATAAAATATGCTAAAGACTTTAAAACTTTTACATTATTGATGACTACACATATAATTTTGCAATGTGCTACTTGTTGCTACATAGGTATTAATAAAAAGAAATTGTTCATCTTGGAAGATAGTGATGCCATAGAATATTAAGATTTTTCAAGTATACTTTGATCCTAGATTGTAATGACAATATCTAAAATTGTTTTATTAAAATTATTCTAACGCAAAACTAATTTACTTAGTATTACTTAATAATTCACTAAGTTTTATCTGATTTATTAATTTATTTTTAATAAGAATTAATCAATGTTTTACTTTCCATTTTTATACCTATATGGTAGATGCAACCAGAAAGTAAGAATATTTTTTCTTTCAATCAATCAATACATACTGTAATAGTAATCTTTTACATTTTGTTTATCAAGATGAAAGGTGTTTTATTTATTTTGGAAGCATATTTTCAAATATAAATTTCATTTTTAGTCATATTTTTATTAATAAAGAAAATATATATTTAATTTTTATGGTTATTAATGTTTTTTTTTTAAGAATTCACAATCTCAGATGAGAAAAATAGGAAAAATTTAATGCAATGTTCAGGAAAACTTAGATATAACTATTTTTGTTTTTATTTTATTACTAAAATATAAAATTTTTGAAAAAGAATTATTATTTTTTCTAATTTTATACATATTTAATGGAGAAAACATGATTTAAACTTAAGGCTACATATATGATATACTTAAATGTATGAGTTTAGCTTGATTTTTTATGTTTATGAGGTCTGAAAAAAATTAAAGTTGAGAATAAATAATGATCATATAATGGAATGGACATAAGGGAAGTGCAAAATAGAAGTAATAAACTTGAAAATCGGGTTGTTAATCTTTAAACAGTATAATAGGTCCATTGCAGTCATTGTGAAATTTTTGTTATATTTCAACCATTATCCTATATCAGACTTCAATAGATCAAACTTGATTTGTTAGTAATATACATTTATAAATGAGAACATATTAAAACTTCATGTTCAAACTTTTTACATATTGAAAAATTAATTTATGAGTTCAAAGAATGTAAAACAACACCCAAAGGCTGACAGAAAAACAGTCTTTAGAAAATAAACAAAATCTTTTTTATTTGAAATTTATTTTCAAAAGTTAAAAGAATAAAATTCTGCTTCAAAATATTAAATTTGTGTCATAATTTTTAGAATTCCTCATAATATTAGAACATGGTGTTACTAATAAAGTTTAGTAATCAGTTTTACAAGGTAAGTTGGTCATCATGGTCATATTTTGATTTCATTATGCTAGAATTTATTAATTTTTATTTTTAAAAATAAAATGTATACATATAAATTAAAATTGAAATCATATATATATTTAATAATAATTATACAATTATTGAGTAAAAATAATCACAAATCTTTAACTAACTATAAAATATGTCAATCTTTTTTCTATTCCAAAGATTTTCTTGAAGTAATCTTGCAAATGCTTTTGATATCAAAGAACCAACCTCCATCAAACATTTGGAGGAAGGAGTAAACTACTTTGATCTTGCTGTTTTTTGATTACAGTAATCTTAATTTTTTTTTTTAATTAAAAAAATCAATATTCAAAAGTACACATTTCTTTTAAATGCAAAATATCTCAATAGATGGCTGTACAAGCATGATTTAAGGGAACATGGTAATAATGACATCTCCCAAAGACCTTTGTGTCAATGATATGAAAGGTTGAATATGTTTCAACCACTTATTGATAAAATGATCTAATAGAATTATATCACTTAACCATATTGTTTAGCAGCAAGTATTGTTTTCTAGTTATCGTTATAGATATGTTGTAATTGCATTGAAGTATTATATCCAAGTGTGGGTGGGATAATTTTATATGTATAAATAATATGTAGTACTTTATTTGGCAATGAGTTTAATAGAAGGTACTTAAATGTTTTTATTTATATATTTATATTAAGTTACTGGTAATAAATGCTACATTATAATCAATGTATGGTTTCCTCAATATCGATCGTTTTGCTATTTATTTATTTATTTTAATATTTTTAATCCATTTAAAATTTAATAAAATTGAAATATAAACACAACCTGAATTTTTTACTTATAAAAAATTTTTCAAACTGTTTTGTACATATGGAGATAAACTAAAAATGCCAATTGAATATTAGCATTATAATTACTTAGTTTGCATAAAAAAGGTAAAAACAATTATTAAACACTATATTTACTCAGATAAACAAAGTCTAGTAAAGAGTTTATTTTGATTTTGTAGTTTATTAAATTTTATTGTTATATTACAATATTTATTTATATATATATTTTTAAAAAAAGTAATATAACGTTAAAAACAATTGCTTATTATATAAATATCAATAATAACTGTTATTGATTTTCTAAATTGATATACGTATATGCAAACAACGAGCTCCCTCTTCCGGACAGTTTAATCAAAATTGCATTTTGTCTATTATTATAATTTTAATTTTCTAGGTATTGTTGTTTTTAAAATATAGATTTATATTGAGAATATGAATACAAATTACATTGTAATTGATATATTACTTCTTAAATTGTGACATAACAGATATACTTTATTCTATATATGTAGAATATAGCAGATTTTTAAAAAAACTAGGGTTAATATAAAATATATTGATGATATATATACATGCTTTACATTTAGTTTAATAAAAGTATGATTTGGTGAAGGGTGGTAGAATAATAGTCTCCGCAGCTCAACATCCATGAATTGTGAGCCAGATCAATTACTTCTGAATCTTGAATTTCTAATGAATAGCCAAACAATCGGTCATTAAACTACTATTATAATGGTTATTTTAAGAATAACAAAATATAAATGAAAAGATGTTTTAAATCATAATTCAGTATTTTATAAATGTTAATAAAATTTTGGAACTTTATTTATCAAAAAGAGTCTTATTTAAATTTGTTTTATGCAAACTTTATCTTCGATCTTTCTAGAATTACATTTCCAAAATTGCAGGTAGTATTTGTATAGTGCACCCTTATGATGTTATATAAATATCTCATCAAAGCTTTTGATTTCTTCAATATATAAATTTTTAAGACTAATTATAGAATTGTATTGACTTTTACTATTTATTCCAAGGTAAGTCTGAATTTAATTAATACCTTTCAAAATGCAAATGAATCCTACTTAAGGTAAAATTAAATAATTGGTACTTTCATATTACTTTTATAGAATAATTGCAAAGAAATCAAGTCACATATCATGTGATTTAATTTAATAAGCTTGTATTACAAAGCATGCCAATAGCTCTTAAAAAGCTTCTCAGAATATCCCTATTCTCAAATCAGTTTCGAACTCTGGCTGTCATCAGTGAGGTACTAGGATATTCAACCATTAGATTAAAAAAAACAGGTCAAGTCCCAGCACTTTATCTAATGGTTAACTATTAAGTATCTGAAATTTTCAGACATCCATATGTCTGCAAATCTCTAACTTAAATAGCCATATGGAACTGAACTAAGTTCAGATGCACCATATATTAATAGCTTTAGAAATATAAAATCACCAAAGACTTAAGAGCAAAAACAATAATTGCAAGGAAATCAAGTCATATATCATGGGACTAATGACTATCATATGTTATTTATTAGTTGTAAAAGTTTACAGTATATGTTATAGAAGTGTGAAAAGTATATGCTACTATAACAGCAATGAGTAAGCAGAAGTCATGCGACATTTTACAACTTATAGATGAATGAATATCCCTGATCCTCATTTTATTTAAATTCACAAGATATTTTCATTTTGTTTTTTGGAAGAGCATATTCACATTAATAAATATTCATGCCCCAATGCATGCTTTTTTTTTTATATATATTTTGGGCAGGAGATGAGAGTATTTTGACCATAAGGTTAACCTTACTAACAAAACAAACAAACTCTCTTGATAATTGTATTATAAGTGGGAAAAGTACAATTCAGCAGCAGCAACAACAAAAATACTATGAATTGTAAACAAAACAAAAATAATAGAGATAAATTTTTTTATATTAAATGCTTTTATAAACATTTCTTCAACCACAATTGAAGTTTTTATATCTTTTTAACTTTATATATATATAATATAGAAGATTTGAACACAGATTTTCAAACACCCTTCAGCTAGTCCACTCTATCTCATACAAGAAATACACATTACCACACACATGTGAAAAAGATAAATCTCCAATATATGTATTTTTTGTTGAACTAGCACTCATCAATTGGTCCAGATCATCATCGACCTTATACATATATAAATCAGAGCTTGTTTATATTAAGATCACACTTTAATGGACAGGCTGAGTGTGGTCATGTGTATTAGTTGCATGATATAGAGTGGATAGCTGAAAAGAGCTTGAAAGTCTGTGTTCAAATCCCCTATAATTCATTTAAACTCCAAGTATACAAATTATGCTTGTATTTCAAAAATATTATGTATATATATTAAAATTACTATGGGCATTTCAGTGCATTTATTTAGAAATATTTCAGGCAAAATGTAATCTGATAACAACTAATGGTTACAGTTGGGTAATGTGGGTTAAAATCAGCTTTCTAAATTTACTTTTAGCTTAGGACATGTCAATCAAAGTAAAGTAAATAAAAATACTTTCTAATAGCTTGATTTCAGTAGATGCATCTATTTTGTAATATATTGTTGACATGTTATGTATTAGCTGAAATATTTCTAAATAAATAAGTCAAAAATTCTACTATAGTGTGTTGCACAGGAAAGATGTCTGGGACTAGTTTCCTCTTCGAGCTTCCCACACAGCAAACTCTGAATCGATGCATGTGTTATATAGTGTTATAATTAAGTCATTCAACACGACATGTTAAAAGCACTAGCATATCTGAATCACGTCATGTTGTAAAATGTAACATCTTTCATATCTTAACATAGTCATACTCACATTAAATTTTATTTTAAATTGGACAAATCTACAACTAAGATATTTGAAATTATTCATATAGTATATAGAAATAAAGAACATTTTAAAGCGATGTCATTATAGCGGGAACAGCATTAAATACAATCTATGAAGGCATAAAATACCTCACATTTTATGTCATAATTTATGATCCAGATATGCTAAAGTATTGACATTTTTTGGGGGGGAATAACACAACTATATATTCACAGATGGCATTGTATTCACCCAGGATAGAGAAACAATTATCTCTCCACTGATGCATTTGACTATACATTTTCAAAGTAATAGCTTTTAAATTGCTAATTGCAAAATGGAAACTTTTCTAATCAGACCACACAAACGTGGAAATAAGTATCAGTTTCGCTAATTTCCAGGTTTGTATATTTGAGTGATCTGTCATTCTCTTGAGCTGAGCTGAGCTAGAAGATATCTATTGACTGGCCACTGATGAATGGTTGTATTACTGTGGAGATAAATTTTAACCCTGCTTTGAATACATATAAAAAAATAAACTTTAACCAGGTCTGATTTGAATCCTTGATAGACACTCTGACAATATGCCATGAGATTTGCATATAAACCAATCCCTACTTGCATGAAAGCGATATAGCAAAATGTATTGAACTAACAACAAAAGGAATGAAGGTTAAGATATTATTTTTAGCTCACTTGAAGATAAAAGATTGTGAAATGCATGCATAGTGCGTTGGCTAATGCTACGGTAGTGTGAGGTTGATATAAAAAACGTACTGATAAAAATCAAAAATTTGACTACGTATATACACAGGTGATTCAACCAACTGATGTAGAAAATAAAAATTAATGCTCTCGAAAAAAATCCTTGAAATGTTTTAGCCAAGATTTGTTTTAGATTAAATTTATTTTGGAGAAGTGAGATTTTAAGAGCTTCGGCCGCACCACGGTTGGATTAAAGTGACATTTTAACATCTAATGGAAATGCTTTTAACCCTTTAACGGGCAACGAATTTTAAATGTATATATATATTTCCAATTGAATTAAATTTTGTTAAAAATAACTCTTTAATATTTTGTATTAATAAAATATTTATCAAAGTAAAAATATTTTTTATCGCTTTTTTAAATTATTTACTTCAATTTCTAATGAAGAGATTAAAAAAAAAAAACGCCGAATGATTTCTATAATTAATGAGATGTATTAAACTGATAACGTAAAAAGTTCTAAAATAATTACAATTAAAATTGATATTATTATTTTGATTATTTTAATTAAATTATCTAAACAAACGTTTTTTTTTTTTTAAATTTAATTTCTATTTATTTTTTAAAAAAGCTATTTTAAAACGTTTACGATAAACTTAGACAAGATTGACAATAATAAGAAGTGGAAATTAATAGTCAAATAAAGATATATAAGAAAATACGACCATAATGTATATTATTGTCACAATACTTATGTATAAGAAATTTTTAAAGAGTAATTCAATTAATTACATGTTGGCTAAATTTTGCTGATATAAAAATATAGCTATTGCAAAATGAAACCTTGTAAGTAATAGTGACAATATTAATTAAGAGCAAAATTGACTTCTAACACATGCGGGTTAATTTAGATAAAATAACCAAAGAAATTATATCAGCGTTGATCAATTAACAGATCTGATGAATAATTTCTTGTGACTTTCTGCTTTTCTGATAAAGGGGATCGTGAAGAATTTGCTCTGCTGTGGGCTATTTACATTACCTACTTATCTACCAACCATCCTGCTTGCTTGCCCACCCACATATCTGCCTGACTACATGTCTATATATCTATTTATCTCATCTACCCACTCATATATTTATACATGCAAACATGCATAAATGTATCTCTCTATCTGATTATCAACCTATTATCTCTATGTCTTACTATCCATCTATTTATGTTTCTACTTTTCAATTTGCCTTTCTGCCTATCAGTCTTACTATCAGTTTATACATCTATCTATCAATATATTTATTTATCTAACATTCCATCTAGTTATCTATCCATCCATTACTCAACCAGATAATCTATCATCTATATATATATACTTAGCATATCTATCTGTCTATCTATCTATCTATCTATCTATCTATCTATCTATCTATCTATCTATCTATCTATCTATCTATCTATCTATCTATCTATCTATCTATCTACCTACCTACTCCCTACCTACCTACCTATCTACCTACCTACCTACCTATCTACCAACTACCTATCTACCTATGTACCTACCTACCTACCAACCTCCCTACCTCCCTCCTTCCCTCCCTCCCTAGATACCTACCTATCAACCTACCTATCTACCTATCTATCTATCTATCTATCTATCTATCTATCTATCTATCTATCTATCTATCTATCTATCTATCTATCTATCTATCTATCTATCTATCTATCTATCTATCTATCTATCTATCTATCTATCTATCTATCTATCCATCCGTCTATCTATTTTACAAACAACCTATCTCTCTATTTACTTCTATCTTACATAAAAGTCTTTTCATGTATATATCTATCTGTTTACTTCCCTACCTGTCAGATTTTGTATCTATTTATCTTTCTATTAATCAATCAGTCAATCAAATAAGCTATATATCTATCTACTTAATCTATTTCCATTCTTGCTATTAAAAGGTGCGAAGGTTGCCTTGACAACAGTTAGAAATATTGGTTGCTATATTTACTGTGAATGTTTAGGTGGTTACTGGCTGGAAACTAATTAATCTATTTATATATCTATTTATCAATATATCTATCTATTGTTTATTTATCCATCAATCTGTACACCCATCTGTTTAGTTATATATCTATCTGTTTACTCTGTGCTCATTGTCCACATAATATGTATTCAATTATATAATCATACATATGTATGAAAATTATATATTTATATATCTACATATACCAATTATCTACCTATTTATATATTTATCTATCTATCAGGTTAATACATTTTTCAGGCACATCAATAATATCATTAGCAGTTTTAAAAAAGTAAAAAAAAACAACAAAAACAACACCTTTAACACATTTCAGGTATTCTAATAACATGTATGGATTTTTCCATTCCATTAAATTAGGTATTTTTTAAAGACATATTTAATACTACATTAGCAAAATTGCTTCTGCCTATTTATATAATCTACATAATTAAGTGATCCACTGTTATATTTTAATAATCATTTGTGAATGATATGGGAGATAAATAAATAATTTTTTCAGATATGTGAAACATTTAGAAGCATGAATAGTTTAAACTCACCCTCAGTATTGTTTCAAATAGTTGGAACAGAATAATTCAATTTGCAAACAATATTTGATGGTAAATGGGTATCTAGGTATTTATAGCTGGCTTGTAATACAAATCAGAAGATTGAAAGGAAACGTTAAGCTATAAAATGTTTGAAAAAATAAAAACAAAAAAGGAATTCAAAAGTAATGCAGAGAAGATAAGTTTTACTTCTTGACAGATAATTGACGGAGTTATGTGTCTTAATTGACTTGTTTTAATCTTCATAACTGCATCTATAACATCTTCTATCATATCTTTGATCTAATGTAAAATAACTTTTTTCTTCTGCAATGGGCTCAATAAGAATTTAAAACTTATCCAATTAGCCAGACTTTTTTTTTCCAACTATTCTTATCAAAATTTATATTTCAGAGTTTTATAAAGCTTTTTATAAAACTTTTGTTATACAGTATTTAATAAAATGTTTTATCAGTACTTATTCATGGATCTGAGACGTGAACACTTAATGAATGAGAAATTCGAGACTTTAGAACACTCAACAAAGTATATATATATATGAGGAGTAACAAGAAGGAATGAAATACAAAATATGTGGGTGAGAAAATAAACAAGTGTTACTAACACCAATGAATGAATTAAAACATTGAAATGAACATAGCTGAACATACTGCTAGAAAAGATAATAAAAGATAGACAGTTAAAGTTTTAAACAGATTCCAAAATATTGTAAAAGACCTAGAAATAGACCACATGTGAGATGGATGGATGAAAGAAGGAAATTCGCTGGTGTGATGTGGAAAAGTGATAGTAGAGATCAGAGAAATTGGATTAAACTTGGAGAGACCTTCATCCTGCTGTTGATCAATAATGATTAAAAATGATGGTTATTGTTTTTTAACTGATAAGTTATTTTTTTCTACATATTACTTACAATATTA
Organism: Epiperipatus broadwayi; assembly: GCA_028023455.1. NCBI lineage: Eukaryota > Metazoa > Onychophora > Udeonychophora > Euonychophora > Peripatidae > Epiperipatus > Epiperipatus broadwayi. Next base: position 187,856 of record JAQFVV010006259.1, on the reverse strand, counting down.
AATAGATCATTGTTATTTTTTATTAAAAATATTAGTAAATGAAATAAATAATCGAATAGTTTATTACTTGAGCATTTGTAAAAAGGCCAAACACTGCCCTTCAGCTCTGAAGTCTGCCACACTAATGTTACTCTAATGGATGTTAGCAGTGTGTGTGCAAACAAATTAATATAAAAATGTACTATTTAAAAATTTATAAATTAATAATTTAGCGCTGCATTTACATGTAATTACGTAGAAGTAAATTATTTAAATATTTATAAATGTATATTGAAAAAATTTGCATCATTTTTTATATTATACAAAAAACATAGAATAAGGATAAAAAAAAAAAATAGACCATTTTAATATAGTTTGACAGTTTCTTAAAGAGATTTTTTAGCTTCTTAAATTTTTAACAATAATGTGAACTTTATATATATACATGTCCTACGCAAGTAATTATATGTAAAGGTAATGTTCAAAATGAAACCTCAATACAAGATTTATTATGGGTTATTTTTTCCGATAAAATGATCAATCCCATATTTCATTGTGCATCTTTTCTTTATATATATATATATAGAGAGAGAGAAGTGTCTCTTTATATAGATAGAAGTGTGAAATGCTTAGATGAGGCATTGAATTTGAAATTAGGCATGAAATCCATTTCCTAATATTTTTAAATTAATGAACGTTATTTATTGACAAGGCCGAGATTTTTCTCAATTTTAACTTTGTCAATAATAATTCAAACGATTAAAGTATGCAATAAAATCTTTCCTGTGCCAAATGTCATATTTATTACAGATAAATGAAACACCCTCTAACGCTAATTTTTTCCTTCAATAAAAAATTGGTTTCCTCTTTCATCATGTCTCTTTTCTTTATATATAGAGAAGTAAGATATGCTTAGGCTAGAGGACTGAATTTAAATTAATCATGGAATTTATTTGCAGTATTATATATATATCATCAGACAATAATATGTAAATAAAACAAAACACTAGAATTAATTATAAATTTCATGTACTAGCATATAAATAATTAGAAATAACTGTTGATAACTTGATTGATTGCCATCTGTAATAGCATTTATAATAAATGCTATTGAAGATAGCAGATATGCTGAAAGCCAGCTATAATTACTATTTATATATTGATAGAGTAGAAACTGAAAGTTAATTCCAGTATTTTATTTTTGTGCATATACATGATTTATGTTCAAACTTTGATAACAAAGTACTCTATGTGATTGAACAAAATTTGTATTGCTGTTTGGTGGAACTTCAACTTGTTACAGAGTGTCTGATGACATCAGTTATAGATAGAAACATATATATAGCATGATATTGATTGTTTTATGAAGATATTTGGTGATATTTCAACTAGTTTCAGTTATAATAAGAGACATGTGTCCAGAAAGAGATTGGTTATTTTATAGAAATTTTTTGAGGGGGCATAACTAGTTTAAAAGACTGATGATATCAGTTATTGACAAAAACATACATTCAGCAAGATATTGGTTGTTTTATAGAAGTATTTGATGATGCCTTAACTACTATCAAAGGCTGCTGATGACACCAGTTATAGACAGAAACATGTGCACAGTAAGATATTGGTTGTGTTAAAAAGTATTTGTTGAGGCAATTAATTTTAATGACTACTGATGACACAAATATTGACATAAACATGTATATAGAAAGAGACTGATTATTTTATAGAGATGAAGTCTTAAATAGTTTCAAAGATTGTTGATATCATCAGTTATTTTTCAGAAACATGTATCCAGCAAAAGATTCTTAACATTATTTTACAATGGTATTTACAGATACCTCAATTCGTTTCTAAGACTGCTTATGGCATCATTTATTGAAGAAAAATGCATCTAGCAAGTAATTAATTATTTTGTGGAAGTATTTGGTGAAGAATCAATTAGTTTCAAAGGCTGCTGTTGATGTCAGTTATTGACAGAAACATATGCCCAGCAGGAGATTAGTTGTTTTTTTATCATTTATGTGAGTTAATGTAAAAAATAGGGATTTAGTAAATAATACTTGAGAGATTTTCACATTCTTTTCTTATATAGATTCTATTATAAAAGTTTAACTCTCTGTTTGATATATGTGGGGCATTGATAAGTGGCACTACAATCATGTCTAGAGGAGCTCACTCACAGTAATTCTATAATGTTAGATATATATTAATTTATTAATTGTATAAAATCTCTAAATGTCAATATAATAAAAAGATCACATATAAAAGTCCAGGAACTGTCTGTTTCTTGATCTCAAAATAATCACTGTACTAATCCAAACTCATCTTTTATTCAAAATTTGGAAGTGAATGTCATGTATTTTTCTATTAAACATCACATGATCACTATTCCCTATGCTTACACAAGCTGTTATAACAAAGGCAAACTTCTCCATACAGTAATGCCATCCAGTGCAAGCCAGAATAATCTTCTTGCATCTATTGATTACCTTGGCTTGTACTAGGTGGCACTACTTTATGGAGAGTTTTGTCTCATGTATTTTCCTGTAGTTTATGTATTTAAGATTTATTTTTAAAAATATTTATTTTTTGATAAACATATGATGTTTAGATTTTTTTTTTTAAAAAATTGCTTTTTAGGAATACAAGTCACGAAAATGTAATAAAAAACAGGAACTTTGGATTGGCTGAAAAAAGAATGCATCTTTAACCACCATAGCTGTTATTTTTTTGTCATTTTTTAACACCTACAGGCTTCAAACTACTCCACCTCACAACTCTTCAGCAGTGCATTTCATTGAAAATCTGATAATGGAATGCTCAAAGTCCACCTTAGTGCCAACCTTCTCATCCTACCCATGTTGACCACAAGTCACTCTGACCCCTCATGTACAAAACATAATCCATTTACATTGAGAGTTTAAAAAATATTTGGCAAAATCATCTAGAAAATTGAAAAAGACAGAGTACGTTTGCAGTGATAAAAGCAAAGAATAAAGTTTGAAAATAACATGGGATCAAATTCTTCACAAATAATTAATGAATTCAAAGTGTTTAGTATAAAAAATGTTAAAATAATAATAATATTCTATTTCAATTATAAAATGGTAAATGACGGAATGTATCATAGGAGTCCAGCTTGCAGCGTTATATAACAGTGAAATAAGAAAAAAAAAATATTTGCAGCAGTAGACAAACAAAGTTTATATATTGAAGAAATTTGCAAATAGCTTGCAAAATACTAGATCAAAATCTTCATAATTGATTGACAAACGCAAGGTGGAAGATGCAAGGAGCGACTTCTTATATCATAAATAAATCTTTTAGGTGTAGAGTTTATTATAAATAGATAAGTAAATAGTTTTTATTTATTTATAAAATACATTTTTAAGGAGAAAATAAAAATAATATCGCTGTTAAATACTAATGTTATAAGTTCTTTAACAAGTTTAAAAATGTCTTCAATTTGTAACTTTCTTATTTATCTTTCAATGTTGATTTTCTTTAAATACTAAATGCATAGGACGATTAATCTCATTCATACTCAGGTGGATCTCCTGTTGATAGAATTCATTGTGAACTCAAGTTTTACTTTTGTCTGAACATTTTCTGTGATACAGATAGAATGACAAGTATAAATCTACTTTAACATCTTATTCTAAGAACACAGGAAACAACATCTATTTAATACATCTTTCTTATTACCATGGTAACTATTAAATCTTTTCACCTTGTAGGAAATTAGAACTCTCGTCGATAAATCTATTTAAAAACTTTTAGAAAAAAAGTATCACTTTGAAGAAATTAACTTATTAACACAAGCGTGCTCGCATGCGCACATTCACGCACATTTATAAATTACTGAGATCATATCGGCTCTTATTTAATGTAACAATATTTTATCTAAGCAAAAATTAAATATTTCTAAACTGACTTCTTCGACATTATTATGTAAATGAAAACAACATAATAATCACAAATTGTGTTTTGATTATCCAATAGCATATATAACATTTTCTTTATGTATTTACTTATCACATGGAAGAAGATATTATTTTCATAGCCGCACATCACTCAAGCATAGACGTGTGCAAAAGTCACGTGTTCAGAATCATATTAGTTTTAGGCCGAAAAAAATATTAATATTGAAAGGGAAATCAATCAATTAATAAATATTAGTGAGTTAAGCATCTAAGTGAGTATTTCCTTACAGTATTTGGTCTATGGAAATGTTTAAATAGATCCAAATTTAGCATATAAATGCATTTAATTAGTAATATCATTAATGAAAGACTATTATTCCATTTTGTAAAAGGGTTGGTTGCAAACGGTTGTACGGGTTCGCCTCCCGGCCGATGCTATGACATATGGGGGAAAAAAGGGAGATAGATAAGGCGGTAGTAATTATCATGGAATGCTATTGTTATCCATTACAGAAAAAGCGATTTTAAAGATTTTGTTGAATAGGTTATTTCCTGTCAGAGATGAATAGTCTCCTCTTATTCAGGGCTGTTTTAAGGAATTAAAACTACTTAAAGACATGATTTATGTTTTGAGGCAAATTCAAAATAAGTTAAAAAAAACAAGTCATTAATTAATATTTTATTATTATGGATTTGATTAAAATATGTGATTCATCTAAACAGGTTTACAGTATGTGTTATTCAATAAAGATAATTCATGGAATAAGAGAAAGCGTTATTAATATGTGTGAAAAACATGAGGCATTTGAAATAAAAACGGGTATTAAATAATAAATAATGTTTCTGTAGTGCAATTTTCACTACACCACATTCACTGAAGGTAGGCTCTGATTTCTATCCACTTTTAAAACCTTGTGGATGGTATAATCATAAACATATGACCTAAGACATGTGAAAAAGATGTATGATCTTCAAGATGCACATTTCATGGTGAACCAGCACTCATCAGTTGGCCCAGATTATAATCTCTCACACATATCTTTATCAACTACAGTTTAATTGATAAGTATCAAATTTAATCTCTAGACTAATGAATGACTGAAAAAAATAATATGGTATTAAATAAGACTATGAACTTATTCCAAGTTTGGTTTTATCAATTTTTGCAATGGTAAATTTTGAGACAATTTATAGGGGACATTATGAAGTGGGCAATATGGCATAGGCTTGAAGGTGGAATTTTTTAATTTGAATTTATTAAAAGTAAAAACAAAAACGTAAATATTTGGATCCAATAATCTAGATCCAAGCATCAAAGCTGTTCGTTGATGAAGATCATAAGTCAGAAACTAACCTGAAGATATGGTTAAAACAGCACTGGATAGTGATTTAATAAACACTGCCATTTAGAATTTATTGAGTATTCAAATTTATAATAGGTGATAAAGCTGGAGTAGGGAAAATAAGAGTGCTCCTGGAAAAACAAATGATTAGTTACTTGCGAGGTTATGTGACATTTGAAATGACAAGTTCAGTTTTTATCCATGAATGTTTTAAAAATCAGTCAGACAATTGCTGCATTGAATCATACAAACCATTATATATATATATACAAATTCAACGTATTCAAATGAAGTGTGTTTATTTCCCTTCTGGCTTAACATGCAGTACAATTCTATAAATAATATTTAAGAGATTATATTATTTGTAAGTCATTGTAAAAAAAAATACATTAACAACTACATACACATTTTGTAATTCAAGTGAAAAATAAATGCATTTCGCAATTTTGATATGCGTATCATCTTTATTTCTAGGCGTTTTTTTTTTAATGTGTTTTTTTTAATTGCAAAATTAGACTTTTGTTTTATCGCTGTATATTAAATTCTTTAAATTTATTATATTTAAGTGAGGGAGTTTTTGTATTCTATATGTATTTTCTGAGATTGTAAAAGACCTAGAAAGTGACTATATGTGAGGTGGATTGTTTCTGATATAATGGACTAAAGAATAAAATACTGAAATGAACTTGGAGACACTATCCTGCAGTGGATTGATAATGGATGAAAATTTTGATGAAGATGATTTATTTGTTGGTACATAGCATAAAAGAATTGTAAAATGTTTTTTCATAGGTTTGACTAAAACCAAGTTTCATGTCTATTAATAGTGCTTTACATTCAAGGGATATTACAAATATTAAATACAATCTGAGGAAGATTCCAATGCTGAACACCCACATTAAAGCCAACTCTTTAACAACATTGCTCAGCATTGAAATTGTATTTATATTTTCAATATTTCTCTGAGTTTGGTAGTATATTATTATTATTGTCTTTAATTTTTTACATTTCAGTTTTAAAATTATATATATTTTTTTAAATCTATAAAAAATAAAATTATTTAAATCTATAAAAAATAAAATTATTATCTACTTACATTTTTAAAGAATTTGATATACAGCGATAAAATAAAAGTCTAATTTTGCAATTAAAAAAAAAAAAACATTAAAAAAAACGCCTAGAACTAAAGATGATATGCATATCAAAAATGCGAATGCATTTATTTTCACTTGAATTACAAAATGTGTATGTAGTTGTTAATGTATTTTTTTTTTACAATGACTTACAAATAATATAATCTCTTAAATATTATTTATAGAATTGTACTGTATGTTAAGCCAGAAGCGAAGTAAACACACTTCATTTGAATACGTTGAATTTGTATTTATATTCTGTATATATATATAATGGTTTGTATGATTCAATGCAGCAATTGTCTGACTGATTTAAAACATTCCTGGATAAAAACTGAACTTGTCATTTCAAATTTCACATAACCTCCCAAGTAACTAATCATTTGTTTTTCCAGGAGCACTCTTATTTTCCCTACTCCAGCTTTATCACCTATTATAAATTTGAATAATCAATGGATTCTAAATGGCAGTGTTTATTAAATCACTATCCAGTGCTGTTTTAACCATATCTCCAGGTTAGTTTCTGACTTATGATCTTCATCAACGAACAGCTTTGATGCTTGAATCTAGATTATTGGATCTAATGCATTTTTTACTTCAGAAGATATCTTTAATTTATTTCTGTTTTATCAAGATATCAGCCTGAAATTCAAAAACAACTTAATGTTTTGAATCCAAGCCAAATCTTTTGCAAAATTAATAAATCTGACATCAATTCATTATCCACGTATTTTGGGGACTGCATTTTTTTTATTATCTCTATTCTTTGACTATGATAGGTATAAAAACAAACAAAAAAATTCTATGATTATAATTTCTGTGATGCTTTTCAGAACCAAACTCTTTTAATACTATTCATATTCTGTATTTTAGTGTCCTAGAGGGATTGTTTGAAGAGCTAAAAAACCCTGAATAGTAAGCTCAATCTATTTCTTTTGGACTTTCCAAGCAACTAATGCAATCCTTTATTATTAGTAGTATTATAATCACGTGATCACATATTTCTTTTATACAGGAATGCGGATAGCTGTATATATCATTTTATATGCTTATTGAATTGAAGTTTATGAGAATAAAAAAAAATACAACATAATGCTTTTATATTAGCAGTGTCGTTTTTTTAGAAATTAATATCAAAGATTCAAAATAGTAATGGCTGCCAATATAATGACGATTACTATGGCAATAAAAAGTCTAATCAAATGTCTTTATTGCTCAGTAATTCTAAAAAAAGCTAGATTCGAATTTTAGACCTTGAACTCTAGAATCTTCTATTCCATCACTGTAGCAAATTATTGTATTTTTTAAAGTAATAATTATTATTTTTAAGATGAAGTCTAAAGTGAGAAATCCCATTAAGGGAACGGTGCTCTTTCAATACGCCATCTCCGCCATTTTGAATTTCAAAAACGATCAAAAACGTCTTGACACATCTAAGTGATAAAAAAGTAAGCGAAAACGAAAAAGCATAGAATTATTTATCCTTTAAAAAAGAACACAATTCATTTGGAATAAAAAGCCAATTTAAATAGAAGCATTTGTGATATCGAATAAGTTTTAGTTTAATTAATGATTTTTTGATCGAAAATAATATATATATATTAATTGTGTTTTTTCCTCAATTGCTAACTTCAAATAAAATAATCAATATTTACTTTGTCTTATGTTAAATGTTTGATCTTACATAGTAAATTAATTCAGGTGGATTTACAAAGTCCTCTGAGATAGGCTCACCCTTCCTTTTAGAACAAAAATAAATATACTTAAAATATTTTCATGTAAAAAATACAGGTGGAAATATAATTAGTAGGCGTATATTAATTGATTCTAATGAAATTGAAAAAGAAAATAATTTCATTTTACTTTGATTTAGACTTACAGAAGTGGGGGGGAGGGGACTGAATCAAATTAAGTAAATTATTTAATCAGAATTTTTTTTTTGACGAAAACTAAAAAAAACTTAGTAAAGAAAAACAGACTACGAATTATTGTTGACATCATCGTTAGGTATTTGGCAAAAAGTAGTCGTTGCATTAATCTTGCAATCTTCTCCCGAGTTTTTATGTTCTTCGTTACATTCTTCAGTTATTTACAACTATTTGCTTCTTTTAGATCATAATTTATCTTCCTGTTTCTCCTATTTTTACTTTGGTTTTATATGATACAGACGCTTTCATTACATATTTTATAATTTTCTTGCCTTGTAAGCTATTTGTAAATTGAATTAATACGATCAACCGCAAGACAGTATTATCTCTGTCCAAAACCAGTTACAAAATCTAAATTCTTTAAACATTAATCTGGATACAAATTCAAAGGATCACAAGATGTTTTTAACTATTCATACTAACTTCAATTGAGTTCGCATTGAAGAGTAAATAGGTTTTAACTTTTTCAGTTGGTAATTATGCAACATTTTCTCATTTCAATTGCCATTTACGCTTTTCTTTAAAAATAATTTAAACAATCAAATTTATTAAATAAAAACTATTGTATTTTTCCCCCCATATGTCAAAGCGTTGACCGGGAAGCGAACCCGGGCCGGCAGCTACGCTAGCCGCTAGGCCACCAACGCTTGACAAAAAACTATTGTATTTTTGTGGCTAAGTACTGTGCTCATATACCCTATATTACATAAATCCAGAAAATAACAGTAAAACATTAATGAAATACTCCCACCAGTTTTACGACCAAGGCGAGCAAAAAAATAAAAGATAAATGAAGGCACAAAAGTTATGCTTACCTGTTGTAAAAACTAATTGACTATATATATATAACTATTTTCAAACATTATAAATACATTGTAGGATGAAGGTCTTTCCAAGTTTAATCCAGTTCCTCCTTTCCCTAACTTCTTTTCTCCAGATCACAGCAATACATTTTTTTAAATTGTATTCACCCATATCACGTGATCTTGTTTAAAGTCTCTTATATTCTCTTGGAATCTAATTTAGGATGTCAATTGTCTTTCTATTATCATTACTTTTATCACCACTTTTAACAATATGTCCAGACCGGCTCCATTCAAATCTCTTAATCCTTTCAATGATGTCGGTATTAACTTTTTATTTTCTCATTGCTATATTTCATTTCCAATTCCTCTTTATTACTCATACCATATATCTCTCCATATCTCACTGAATGCTCTAAAGTCTCTGTATTGCTCTTCTGCTGAGTATCCATCTTAGATCAATAAGTAAGAATTGGTAAACCACATCTATTAGAAACCTTCCTTTTCAAACTCATAGACATTGTTTTAGTTTAATATTAAGTTATTTCTACCAAAAGCATTTTATCCAAACCCAATTTTATGATTAATTTCATTCATTATGTTTCCATCTGATCAGGGTATTTGTACTTGTTACCTTCTAAATCACGATCATCATTCTTTATTTTCTTCTTCTGAAAAAATTCATCGAACATTAATCTTTTTAGCATTTATTTTTAACCTATTTTCTGATAACTCTTGCACCATTTTCTAAAACTCAGAAGTGTAATGATACATAATATTTTAATAATGAATAAATATAATGTCATGTGAAATTTATCAAATCTATTTTAAATAATAATTGAACTGCCCTCTAGCTTACAAGTTCGACAACTTTTTACAATAAGACAATGGACCACCTCTTAATATATTTTATTATAGAGTTTTAGAAATGAGTGAGATATCTCCACTCTATGAATTTAATATCAGTTATTCAGTTATTTAAAGGTCAATTTACATTAAAAAATAGAAAGACTAATTTAAATTAGTGCTCTGGTTGTTAATGTTCTAGATAACTGTACATAAAAAGATCTAAAAGACATTAAGAGGCAGTCCACTCATTTATTGTAAAAAGTTATCGAACTTGGTAGTTAGATGGCAATTCAATTATTATTTAAAATAGGTTTGGTAAATTTCACATGATGTTATATATATATATTTGAAACATCCCATAGCTATATTATTTCATCCATGCTCCCCCTTTAAATAAAGAAAAGCTTGAATTTTTGCAGCCCATTGAAAAGGAATTCAGACTACACTTTATTTAAAGGGGAGTGTGGCTGAAACAATATAGCTATAGGACATTCCACATATTTTAGATTTCAGCATATATATATATATATATATATATATATATATATATATATATATATATCATCATCATCAACCATTATCAATCCACTGCAGGATGAAGGTCTCTCCAAGTTTAATCCATCTTTTCCGATCTTTAGCTTCTCTTCTCCACATCACCCCTGCACACTTTCTTATTTCATCCATCCATCTCACATGTGGTCTCTTTCTGGGTCTTTTACGATCTCTTGGAATCCAGTTGAAAATTTCAATTGTCCATCTATTATCATCTCTTCTAGCAATACTCCACTTCAATCTTTTAATTTTTTCAATGAGGTCAGTAACACCTGTTTGTTCTCTTACCCATACATTGTGTTTTCAATCTCTTCTTGTTACTCCCAACATGCATCTCTCCATACTTCTTTAGAGGTCTGAAGTCTCTGTATTGCTCTTCTATTAAGTGTCCAAGTCTCAGATCCATAAGTAAGAAAAGGTAAAACACATTTGTTAAAAACCTTCCTTTTCAAACACATAGGCAAATTTCCTTTTAGTATCAAGTTATTTCTATCAAAAGCACTCCAAACAAGTTTAATTCTATGATTAATTTCTTCCATTATGTTTCCATTTATATTAATAATCTGACCAAGGTATTTGTAATTGTTAACTTCTTCTAATTCATCATAATCAATCTTTATTTTCATATTTTGAGCAAATCGATTAAACATTACTTTAGTCTTTTTAACGTTTAGCTTTAGTCCTACTTTCCTACTTTCATCTGATAATTCCTGCAACATATCCTGCAGCTCTGAAGCATTATTTGCAAAAACAACTACATCATCTGCGAAATCTAAATGACTTAAATAATCTCCATTTACTTTCACTCCTTTAGTTTCCCATTTTAATCCACAAAATACTTCTTGCAGCACTACTGTAAAAAGTTTTGGAGATATGGAGTCACCTTGTCTTACACCTTTCTCAATGTTGACTTTCCCAGTATCATTATGTAATCTAATTGTTGCTGTTGCATTTTTATAAATATTCTTCAAAATATGACAATATCCTAGATCTATACCTTGATGATCCAATGCTTTAATCACTGAAAAAGTGTTTATAGAATCAAATGCCTTTTCATAATCTACAAATCCAAAACATAATGACAACTCATATTCATTCGTTCTTTCTATAACTTCTTTCAATACCTGGATATGATCTACTGTACTAAAACCACTTTTAAATCCAGCTTGTTCTCTTGGTTGGTGGAAATCCAATGTTCTCTGTAGACGAGTTGTAATTATTTTGGTAAATTTTTTATATAAAACTGATAAAAGGCTGATAGGTCTGTAATTTCTAATATCTTCTTTATCACCTTTTTTAAATATTAATATTATTACTGCATTCTTTCAATCATCTGGTACATCTTTATCATTTAGACATTTGTTATATAACTTTGCTAAAAAATTTTCTATTTCTTCACCTGCTTCTTTTAATATATCAATTATAATTCCATCATTACCTGGAGCCTTTCCTTTCTTCATACATTTAATTGTGTATCTCACTTCTTCGTTCAAAATTCTGGGCAATTTGGAAGATGTAATAGATATAGGAGGTACTTGTTCTTTATTACTATATAATTCTTGATAAAAATCTTCTACCAATTTCATGATGTCATCTCTCATTTTAGTAAAAATTCCATCTTTTTTCTTATTGTAGATATAAATTTCCTACCAATACCAATATGTTGTTTTACATTCTTAAGACTTTTATTTTCTTCTACAGCTTTTCTTGCTAGTTCACAGTTATACTTTCTTATATCATTTTCAACTCTTTTCCGCACCATTTTACAAAATTCGAGATATTCAATTCTTTTTAATGCATCATTTTTGTATATCATCATATTCCTTCTTTTCTTCATAAATTTTCTAGTCTCAGTAGAAATTTATTGGTCAATTGCTGCTTTTTTCTACCAGCTATCTTTGTTGCAGTTTTTAAAAGTGTATCAGTTATTTTCATATTAATTTCATTCAAATCTGAATCATGTTCAAAATCTACTAATACTTGAAACCGATTTGTAAGTTCTAATTTAAATTCATTAGAATGTTTCTGAAGATTAGGAATATCAAGTGTAAATATTGTTTTTCTTAATAATTTTTGTCTCTCTAGTTTCACATTAACACGTATCTTACACCTTACTAATCGATGATCACTTCCTGTGTTAAATTTATTAAGAACATTGCAATCTTGAAATATGTATTTCCTGTTAGTCAAAATATAATCCAATTCTGCTGTACCTTCATTTGAATGCTTCCATGTTCATTTCCTTTTAACATTTTTTTCAAAAAAAGAATTCATAATATAAAGTTTTTCTTTTTTTGCAAACTCCACAAGTCTACGTCCTCTCTCATTTCTATTACCATAACCAAAATTACCTACAGCACTTTCATCTTTCATTTGTTTACCAATTCTAGCATTAAAGTCTCCCATAACAATTTTAAAATGTTGTTTACTGTGATCAAAAGCCTTTTGTACATCCATATAAAAATCTTCTACTACTTCATCACTATGAGAACTTGTTGGGTCATAAACCTGAATTATCTGCATTTGGTATCTGCTATTAAGTTGTATAACTAATCTTGCCACTCTGTTTGATACACCATCAATCTCCACAAATTGTTCTTCCACTTTTATTTATAATGAATCCTACTCCACTTATATTTCCAATATTTGTGCCTTTATAATAGAGTATATGTCCACTTTCTAAATTAATTGTCTCTTCACCTTTTCTTCTAACTTCACAAAGTCCAATAATGTCCCATTTAATATAAGAGAGTTCTTCTTCTAATTTTTGCAATCTTCCTTCACTTGAAAGTGATCTGCAGTTGTAAGTACCTAAATAAAAAGTCATCATCAAATGGCAGCCTGAGTCCACAATCAGGGGATTCTTAGCACCCTCCGCCTTCGACCATCAACCGCTGCCTTGGTTGGTGACTTTACAGCCTCCTGGGAATAAGGGCCATGCTTTATTTTTGTATATATATAAAATAAATAAAATATCTGTTAATTAAAAACAATATTGCAATTATAATTGAAATAATATTTTTAACGGTTTACAAACAATTACAAACAATCCTTAAATCTGCAGAAGTACTTTCGGTTACTCTCTAACCTGCCTCAACTGCTATAAAATTCAAAAACTAAAAGCGGAAGCAAACGTCATCAATTCAAATTCCACGAAACTCTTATTTTAATGTGAGAAGCTTGTCTATTTATTAAATGTTTTATTCCTGTTTATAAAAATTGCCTCTTTAATTTTTCTTTTACTATGGTTTCTCTCTTCATGAAGAATTTTCACATTTTCAAAATTAAATTTAAATTTATATTTACATGTTTTTTCATGATCAAAGAAAACTGAAGGAGAGATATTAAATCACTACTATTTTTATTTTTTACACGCTTATATAACAATTAATGTTCCTTCAAATAAACAATACTTTATGTCAATTTAAAAAAAATTATTATAATTTAAAAGAAATGAAGATTAATGGTAAAAAATGGATATCTATTCCATTTATTTATATAAGAATGTATTTATTTATATAAGAATGTATTTAATGTTTCATTCTACATTCCAAACAATATTAATAAATTAGTCAATAATTCTAAGGATGTCATACCTGTCAAGCAAAAAAGTAATGTCATATATCAAATTTTTTGTGATTGTATGCTATCATATATAGGTGAATCTAGGTGCAGTATTGAGAAAAGATTGAAGGAACATGAATTGTTATATAAGCATGTAAAAAATAAAAATAATGGTGATTTAATATCTCCTTCAGTTTTCTTTGATCACGAAAAAACATGTAAATATAAATTTAAATTTAATTTTGAAAATGTGAAAATTCTTCATGAAGAGAGAAACCATAGTAGAAGAAAAATTAAAGAGGCAATTTTTATAAACAGGAATAAAGTGCATTTAATAAATCGACAAGCTTCTAACATTAAAATATGAGATTCGTGGAATTTGAATTGATGACATTTGCTTCCGCTTTTGGTTTTTGAATTTAATGGCAGTTGAGGCAGGTTAGAAAGTAACCGAAAGTACTTCTGCACATTTAAAGATTGTTTGTAATTGTTTGTAAACCATTAAAAATATTATTTCAATTATATATATATATATATATGAGAGCCATAGCTTGAAACTGGTCTGGGGCTGGGGACCATCATAGATAAAGGCTTCAGGTATTTTCTCTTGTAGCATTTATCATAAAAATAAATAAATAAAATAAAATAAATAAGCTTGTTTAGAGCTATTAGCAGTCTCTTTATATATTACATATTGGTAATACAAGTTATATAGGTCATGTGATATATGACTGTTTTTTACTAATATTACAATTTTGCTATTAAAGTTTTGGCTATATTAATTTGCTAAGCCTACTAATATATGGGATCACTGAATTTAGTTCAAGCTCATATAGTTTCTTTAGTTAAAGAGCTGAGGTTGAAGACATGTAGGTGTCTGAAGATTTGGATCTTTTTCTTAATATTTAAGAATTAGATAAATGCTTGGCTTGAGTTAATATATATATATAACTTAAGGATTATTGTCTGGAAAACATTTTATTAAATTTCAATGTTCAAATCTGTATATTCATAAAAATCTTTAATATATACAAAGATTGCAAATAGTTCTTGGTATTTTGTAAAAATTTAGAGTTGTTATATTTCAAATTTTTACATACACTCGGGTCTCGTTTTATGCGGATTTATTTAATGTGATTTTGAAGTTATGCAGTTCATGAATCTTCTTGATATCTTTGTATGCCATTTTCTTTTATGCGATAAAAATTATTAGATCAGATGCACTATTACTTTAAATATTATAAATTTTACGCACTCACACGTCATATTTAAAGTAATCGCGCATTATTGGAGTTCGACTTCTCTCTAATAATTTCAATATTTTCAGCGCTTTATAATAGTACTATAATCGATTTTATGCAATAAAGAAGTTCATAATTCACTTAAAATCAGGATTTCTCTATTTTATATACACACATTAAATTTTACAAGATTATAATGTAAATCTGTTCAAACGTTATAGATGCCTATATTATGCATGTTGTTGTTTTTTGCATTTTAAATCACATTCTATTTTTACTTTTTTAAAAAAGAGTATGTAATCAATTAATCATTTAGTGTCTGCAAGTTTATTTTTAAAAGGTGAGTTCTAGCAATGGGCACAATTAAATTTGACAATTAAAATCTGATTTTTAATTATAATTAACAATTTAAAAATTACGTAACGTAATCTGAAATTAATGTGATGCAAAAGAATTTGTAAACGGAATTGAAAATTAAAGACAAAAATAAGAATTTAATTTTTAATTGTTAGTTTTAATTAAATTTTGTCTGACAGTGGAGAGTCATTGTCTTTTTATTATCATAAGTCTAAGTTCTTATTTTTATTTTAAACTTTTAGTTTACTCTAAGGGAGAAGAAAAAACACCCAAGAAAATGAATTTCTTTGGAAACAAAAATTTCAATTTTAGATCGCTTAGTGCAATCGGAAGGATTAACTAGTGATTGGAAAACATTTAGTTTAGGTGAGTCCACAATAAAAGCAATTAAAAAAATGAAGCTGGTGCTAGTTCTATTTCCTCTTGTGATGAATCTGTTGTCTTACTAGTTTATGAACAAACTTACTTATCGTCAAATAGCGATAATAATTAAAATACTGTACATGCATGAAAAAAGAAAAATACTATAAATTACGCACAAAAATATATTGTTTTAAATAAAATTAAATACTATAGTTAATAAATAAGTAAAAAAAGTTTGTCTTGTATCAATTTTTTTCAAATTTGAAATTTTTTATTAGTCATATTTTATTTCCTTATTTTTTTTTTGTGCAAATTTTAAAGTAATTTTATGTTGTTGCTTTGCTTTTATGCGATTTTTGAATATTTCAGTAACCAATCCCCCATTTTTCAAGGTAAGTTAAGTCTATTTTTGTGCGATTTCTTTTGTGGGTGTTTTCTGAGGAACTTATCTACCGCATAAAATGAGATTCTGAGGAACTTATCTATCACATAAAATGAGACCCAGGTGTATATAAAGTATCTATGACTAATTAAACAAGATACTATTGTTACTTCTAGATTACGTGACTTCAGCTTGCATTTTCCATTTTAGTTGGTTGTTACCTGAATACATTATAGCTGAAATTAAATCTAGATTATTTCATAAAAAAATTCAATTACAAAAACTTTCATCAGATTATTAGTAGAGATGGAAGCATAATATACAGAATTAATTACTTCATTAAACTTAGACCAAGTAATTTTAGCAAAAAAAACAAACAAACAAAAAAAATGCATCCATTTATTTGAGGGAAAAATAATAGAATTACACCCTTTCTTGTATATGTATCCATGGCTTGGACATTGTAATAGAAGAGCAATCCAGAAACAACTGACTGCTTGATTAAGTATGAAGAGATGCATGATGGTCATAGTTAATTCTAAGTGTTAAAAAATCTAAATAAAAAAAGTATCTTAAAATTTGAAGTAAACACTTTCAATGTCTTAGTTATGATATCATATTCATAGCAATGCGTGGAGATCAGGAAGGTGATGGGTAATACAGTTTATTATGGAGAATCTAATCACATGCTAGACTTGCAACAAGATTATCCCAACATCAATGCCTCTACAAAAGGGACAAAAGCAATCCAGAACATAAATTATATTTCTGAAGCATCGAACCACACTTGACAAACACATTTGGATCCACATCCATCAGCATCATCTGCATTGATCAAAATGACTCTAAGTGCAAAATAAAGGAGGCATGCTACGTTGGTCTAAAAATTGAGTTATCTAATTCATGTGGACACCTTTACATAAATTAACATCCTATTCATACCCACCATCCTCCTGTCTAACCATTAGTGCTATGAATATATCACAACTAAGATATCAAAAGTGCTTAGCACAAGTTTTAAGATATGTTTACACTGGAGTTTTTCTTATTTTTGCATTCCTAGCGCTTAGAATTAATTCCAAGTCATGTAAGAAAAGTTTGACAATTTATATATATAATGATGGAGGTAATAAAAAAAATGAAATGTAAAAATATATAGGTGAAAGACCAAGTGGGTATCATCATTTAATAGAATTAAAAGACTGAAATGGAGCTGATATGTTATGGGATATGATTCTCAAAAAACATGTGAGATTGGGTGCATGATAAAAAGCAATTTAGTCCATGTTGTGAATAAAAAAGTGTTTTTGGATTAAAAAGCCAAAGTTAAATGTTTATAAAAAAGTGTAGTGATAATCATTAAAAATGATGATGATGATATCTAACATAAATTCACCTTAACAAGCATCAGAATATCTGGAATTTACAAGTGGACCATCACAGTCATTTAATAATTATTCAAATGAATAACATTTGTTCTTTATGATATCAGAGATAGTTATAATTCTTTAACTTAGATAAATTTCAATTTCTATTAAAGATTATACACATAAATGTGTCTTTTTTCCAAAATAACCTTTATTTGCACAAAAAGTTAAATATACAGTGTAATATAGAGTTCTTGTTTACAATCAGAGGTGATCAGTCTTGTACTATAGGTAAGTATGCATCATGAAGAATTAAACATATTAAATAAGCAATAGACTAATAATGAGATTTAATACCAGAGCATTGTATAAAATAACTTGTGAAATCATGTTTCTTTAACAAATAGCATATATTAAATTAAATATGTGACGAGCAATGGATATTAACAAGTGATAATACGAAATAGTATGACATCATATTGAAAAACTAAACATTCATTGTGCAAATACCTTATCATTTTAAACTGAAAACCATTAGTCATAATTGTGGCATGAGTGTGGATGACATCAAGACACAATTCGAGGATTGGGTTGTTATTAAATTAGATAATGAATATAGGATTAAAAGTAAACTTTTTATGTTATATTGCTTATATAAGGCATGATCTAAGTTGGCATAAAAATTCCATAGCATATAAAGTTTGTGTGTCCTGAATAATTATACACATGGCTATTGCTAAATATTTAATTGATTCCATGTTTGCTTGGCGAGTCTAGGCAGGCTAGTTCTTAGATTACTTTCTTTAGCTTTATATAGTAATTTTAAGAAAAGGTCTTCAATGGAACCAGCTGACTCTCTATCAAGTAATGCCTTACATCTAATCTTACATATGACAAAATTTGTGAAAGTGGCCAGGCAGATGGAGCCATAATTTCCATTATTGAATGCATCAGTAAGGTGGACATTAGTAGAGTTGTATCCTGTAATCCTCTGTAGGGCAATAATCCACAGCCAAGTCCACCATTCACATTGATAGATTATGTGTTCAATGGACTCTTCAAATCTTCTACAAAGGATACATATGGTATCGATGTTGTGTCCACTCTGGTTACAAAGAAACATCCCCCCCAGTAGGCAAGGTTCCAAGGTTGACCTTAACCAAAAAAATCCACAAACTTTGGTTGCAATTTCAGGAACTTGGTCAACCTTATGAGATGAGGGATTCCAACTGGAAGAAGATTCTATGTTCTAGATTTACCAGAGTGAACTGATTGATAAGAACTTCAGTAGGATATTTTTTCATTAAACATGGAGCTAGAGGTTTTGATGCTATTGAAAACAATAGTTAATTGTTGTTACATCTAGATATTTCTTTTATGAGGGGTGGGCAATCAGTGGGGATTATTTTTTCTAAGGGCATGGGACTTTCTATGTTTGCATTGTCTTTGAAAATTTTAGCAAGGACATAGTAAGTACTCTGTATCAGAAAAAATTTAATTGAGTGCAGTCCTAATCCATTGAGATGGTTTTTGCAAAATATTAAGGCTTATTGCAGGTGTCTTTCATCCCCAGCACAGCTTTCTGTATAGATATTCAACCTTGTGAATGAAGTAAATTGTTGGTGAAAAACCGTCTAGATAATAAGTAATTTTTGATAAAATCACAGTATTGAAGAGTGCAACCTTTCCAAACAGGGAAAGGTAAATTTTAGATCATGGAATTAATAGTGTTTTCAATCTTTAAAAGCAATTAATTTCCAAGTTATTTTTTCATGGCTGCTGGAGAAGAAGCAATACTAAAAACAAAAAATTTATGTGGGGGGAGCTTTTAGTCTACCAGATATTTGCTTCCCTGTCATGATGAACCACATTGCCAAATTTGCTCCATTAACTCTCAGGCAAAATTCACATGGAAACTGGTCTACGAGTTCCTCAAGTCTAATAAATTCATTCTGAGATGAGAGAAACACAACCACATCATCCATATAGGAAATGTGGCGTATGTTCTCTCAGCAAAGAAATGTAAATCCCTGGAAGGATAGACTCGATGTACAACAGCAATAGGTTCACATAGACTGTGAAGAATAGTGCCTTAGTGGTGAGACCTGAGGGATGGATACATAGGGCCGAAAGCCAGGAGCAACTCTTCCATCCAGTCAGAGAAAGACTTCTTTGTTAAGGAGAAGCTTCTCGATCATCTGAAGGAGGCTCTGGCAAAGTTGAGTTGAACAGCAACTGGACGTGACATCCTTTTCCTGCAAACATGATTGACTAGGAACCAAAATTGACTGACAGCATCAGCAGTAGAGCTCCCTTTCTTTGAAAACTGATAAGTTGATAATTTTCCAATCATGTTTGCTTGTACATCCTCTCAAATAAGGCCTTCAATGGCTTTTACAAGTAGCAGCACCATAGAGATAGGCTGAAGATTATCAAGATTTTTTTGACCCTCAGGCCTTTTAATAAGTGGGACCATGCCTATGAGGCAAAGCCCATTTATTTCTCTGCTGCCACTAGCCAAGAAGTCTACCATTTTTTTATAATGGGGACTGAGAAGGCACATAAGTGAAGTAATAGGAATTTTGGTATTCCACGCAATCCAGGGTGTGTTCTGTCAGAAAATGATTTAATCTTTGAAAAGATTCTAGCTTCAGTAATTTTGTGTTCATCAGAGTGTTCATAAACAAAACATTTCCAGACAAATGAAATGCCAAGTGATTGGAATTTTTTTTTGCATAAAATTCCTGAATTTTGAGAAGCATGAAAGAGCCAGTATTGCAGTTGCCTTGTATATCAATGAACTGAGACGCCTTTAATCTACTGCTAGAGTCAAGGGCCCATCTCAGGTATCCCCTGGTCCAGCAATGTTGGTGATGGAGATATTGTCTTAATGATATGATGACTGATACTCATTCCTAACTGCCTGCAGTGCCATCTCTGAATCAACCTTATTCGCTACAAAACTTTTAAGACACTAATTTTTGGATCATGAATTCTAAATAAAATGTAATGTGTTTTAAACCTTTGTAGAAGGCCAACAGATTGTAATATTTTTCCTGCCATAAAAAAGTGTTTCACATGTGACAACTTTCTTATGATCTATGGCTTATTGCTATATACAATTCAAATCATTTCAAATATTTCAATAGCAGTTTTCCCCAATTTGAATAAATATAATGTTAGCTTGTTGCTCTATTGTGTGCTAAAGTATGAAACACACTGTTACTTCTTATGCCATAATTTATAATTAAGATATGTGAGCATTTTAACATTTTTTGTAGTAAATAGATTAACTATGTTGCTATGTAATACATGTGATAATTCAGAGATGGAGCTGCAAACAACTTAAAAAGCGAACCAATCACCAGTCACCTTTTAACTGAGATTCACTGTTATATCAAATTAAATATTTCATTGAAAACAAAATGTAAACTTTGAAAGCATAATAAGATTTTTCAGTGTATTAAGTCATAATAAATACTTAGGTGTGATTTAACTAGGTAACAATGAATTAAAATTGACAGTTTGAATTAAACATATGATCTAGAAATTAACAATTACAATTGTCTGATTTTATCTAAAGCTAAAATATGGCTGCTTTTAACTTAGCACTTAAAATGTTATTTCAGTAGTAAATCAGATCAAATATTTTATTATGAGTGAGAATTTAAAGATATACAAATTCAACAAATTATTTTTTCCATTAAGTATCTTTCCATGAGAATTTTTATTATTTCCAATTATCATAAATTGACTGAACAATCATCCCTATAAGTTTAATGCAATTTCTTTTTATTCATAACCTAACTTCTCCACACCATACCAGAAAACTTCTTTATTCTATACATGCGCCTCATATATAGTGTCTTTCTAGATCATTTACACTCTTATGAGATTCAATTCCAAACATCAGTTATCTATCCATTACCATATCTTCTATCAATATGTCCAAATCAATTCACCAATACCAGAACACTTCTTTATTCTATACACGCACCTCATATATAGTGTCTTTCTAGATCATTTACACTCTTATGAGATTCAATTTAAAACATCAGTTATCTATCCATTACCATCTCTTCTATCAATATGTCCAAATCAATTCACCAATACCAGAACACTTCTTTATTCTATCCACCCACCTCATATATAGTGTCTTTCTAGACCATTTACACTCTTATGAGATTCAATTTAAAACATCAGTTATCTATCCATTACCATCTCTTCTATCAATATGTCCAAATCAATTCACCAATACCAGAACACTTCTTTATTCTATCCACCCACCTCATATATAGTGTCTTTCTAGACCATTTACACTCTTATGAGATTCAATTTAAAACACCAGTTATCTATCCATTACCATCTCTTCTATCAATATTTCCAAATCAATTCACCAATACCAGAACACTTCCTTATTCTATCCACCCACCTCATATATAGTGTCTTTCTAGATCATTTACACTCTTAAGAGATTCAATTTAAAACATCAGTTATCTATCCATTACCATCTCTTCTATCAATATGTCCAAATCAATTCACCAATACCAGAACACTTCTTTATTCTATATCCACCCACCTCATATATAGTGTCTTTCTAGATCATTTACACTCTTATGAGATCGGAACATCAGTTATCTATCCATTACCATCTCTTCTATCAATATGTCCAAATCAATTCACCAATACCAGAACACTTCTTTATTCTATCCACCCACCTCATATATAGTGTCTTTCTAGATCATTTACACTCTTATGAGATTCAATTTAAAACATCAGTTATCTATCCATTACCATCTCTTCTATCAGTATGTCCAAATCAATTCACCAATACCAGAACACTTCTTTATTCTATCCACCCACCTCATATATAGTGTCTTTCTAGATCATTTACACTCTTATGAGATTCAATTTAAAACATCAGTTATTTATCCATTATCATCTCTTCTATCAATATGTCCAACCCAATTCCATTCCAGTCACTTAATTATTTAAATGAAGTTTGAATTATTTGTTGA
Source organism: Epiperipatus broadwayi (assembly GCA_028023455.1). NCBI lineage: Eukaryota > Metazoa > Onychophora > Udeonychophora > Euonychophora > Peripatidae > Epiperipatus > Epiperipatus broadwayi. The sequence goes on along the minus strand of JAQFVV010006259.1, from coordinate 165,057 downwards.
TTTTCTAACTAATGTATTTCAATTTTGATCTCTTTTTGTCATTTCTAACTTACATCTATTTTTACTTTGTTGAGCAGTCTGAAGTCTCTATTGCTCTTCTGTTAAGTGTTCAAATTTCAGAATCATGTGGCTTGCACATTACTCCAATAATATTTGACCAATAAAAGTACAATGTACATAAAAGAAATAATGAGGAATGATCCAAATCTCTCAAACCTTTACACAGGAACATCATGACCAAAACTTGACAAAACTACCTCAGTTATGTATTTTCATATTTTGAACCTTTCTTATCATTAATACTCCATATCAGATGTCAGTCTTGAAAGTAAATATTTGACCTCTTCAGTTTAGTCATTATGATTATGCTTGCACTATTATAATTGTATATGCCTGACTAAGGTATTCACTATCAATGAACAAGAAAGATTAGAATCCTATTCCTTTGTTTATTGATGTTGAATTAATAATATACATAGCACATGAAGGACTTTACAGTTATTTCTAGCTTTAATTTCATATATATTAAGCTATAATTACTTACAATTATATATAAATATATAAAGTGGGGATTTAGAAAAGGTATGAATCTTTAATTTTTCACTCATAACCAAGTATCTGGTCTGATTCACTACCCATAAACAGGCAAAACTCACTATACGTATTGCCACACACAAGCATAAGAAGTGGTGGTCACATGATATTTACTCATATATAAGCTAAAAATAGCCATCTTATAGCTTAAGATAAAATCAGTTTAATGCAATTGTTAATTTCTAGATCTATGGTTCAGTTTGATCTAATGACTTTAAACATAATAATCATTTAATGATTTCAAGGGATAGTTAGCTAGCTGAATCATAGGTGAACGTTTATTCTAATTTAATATACATAAATATACTCTCATTACAATTTTAATGTTGCATACAAAACTATAACTTATCGTTCTTAAACATTATATAAATATTACACAATGATAAGAGTAATTTAGAAGGTACAGGATGAGCCTGAATAATTGCTGAAGTTACTTCATTCAAGATACATTCTAGGTTATTTTGCATTTTTCTAGTCTGTAACTATTTGATTGAAGAGTCAAAACAGTAAATTGTTTTTTAATTTATATACTGATATACAAATTAAAGTAAAGAAGAGATGATTAATTTCTCCATTCTAATGTAGGGTCATGGATTTATTTACTTATTTCATGGAAAGATGAAGCTGTCGTCTCCATTTCCTTTTTATATACATTTAATGATGAGTGAAGTTATTATTTAATATTTAAGATATGAAAATTATAACTACAGAATATCTATTTCACATTCTAAAAAAGTATGTCATAGAATTATTTATTTTACCTTTTTTTTAAAAAAAAAAATATATATATATATTATGAAAATTTTTATTTTTAGTTGATATAAAAACGTTAAAGTTCTTTCAATTTTTTTTATTTAGACACGTACAAAATATATATTCTAACCTCCCCCCGCGCATCCTCACCCCAAAATTATTGTTTATAACGAATATTCCGGGTTCTAGCTCAGTTAACAAATAAATAAATGAAATATTCAGCATTGATTAAAATGATTACTAGCTCTAATTTCTAAAATACAAATACGGTTCAATTTTTAAAATGAATTAATAAATATTTACTATTTTCATGAGACATGGAGTGACAATACGGGGAACGAGATAGACTACATTGAGACATTATCCACACGATACTACCTCAATGGCATAAGAACACTATCCCCTCTTTTTTACTACTATACCAAATAACTAACTCATAGTATTCTTACGACTTTCTAAGCTCTATGCACTATGATTAAAATAATAATCATATCTTAATCTTCTTTATAACAAGAATCTAGCTTAATTAAATAAAATGAAGTAAAATAAAATAAAATCTCAGGTTCAGAAATTGTATTCTAACTAATTTAAAATTACGGTAGTAAAACATGAAAAGGGAATTTTATGTCATAATCTACTACACAGCAACTAATAATAATAAAAATAATAATAACAATAATAATATAATATAATCTTATTTCTTCCTAAATGAAATAAATAAATACGTACGTGGTAGTATTTTAATAATCTGACAACAGAATACGTGTGGCAACATTAGCATATAATTTAATGTAATATTGTGGCAACCGACTTATGACCAATAAATAATATAAAATTATGATCTTTTAATTTTAACATACCAATAAATTCTCAAAATTATTATAACACTTTTATGTTTACCTTTTGTGCAAAACCTATATGTCTGTTTCAATTATAAATGTATCGTGATTTCATGCATCCATGTGGAGAAATAACAACTCGGACACAAAACTTTAAAACAAATTTAAAACAAAGTTTATTAACAACATAAATAAATTAACAATATTTTTACATTATGTACATTGGATATCCCTTACTCTCCTATCTCAACTTAGTTTATTAGTTTATAAAATGAAACCAAAATACTATTTATTTTTCCTAGTTAAATCTTATCTTTTTAACACTTAAGAAAATACAGTATTATTATTTGATTTATTATTATGGTTAGCTTGTTACAAAATGCATTTCTTATATGCTTATCACAAACACTTTCATCCCTAATATTATTAAAATTATATTTTTTTTTACAAAATTTACATTCGTAGTAAAAATTCTACAAAATAATAAAACTCTAGTTTTATATTGGTTGAAAGTCAAAACATTGTTCTACATTCGGTATTAGGTTTTTTATTGTTCATTATCCGATGTTTATTAATCCTAATATTCTCATTTAAGCCTTACTTCAGATGATATAATTACAGCTATTACTATACCATGCACAAGTATATGTTTATTATACCTTATTGAACTATTTTCTTAATAAATATGCAACACTTGTTTTCTAAATATTATTTTAACAAAAAATTCATTCAAATTTTATTATCACTTTTAAATACTTGGTTTAGATTTCTTTTCAAAAAATCTTATTTTCATTTCCGAATTAATTTTACAATGTATTATATGATTCTTTCTCTCTTTATGATATTTTGGACTTTCAATTTTAAAGTTACACAATACAATACATTCCAGCAAATAAACTATTCTTACATAAACGATAACATATCTTCAGTTCTATTTTATTCATTATTTCCTTGAAAATATCTATCTGACCGATGCAGATTCACAAAATAAGGATAGCGAAGATAGATGCATAGGATCAAAATACAACTAGAATATTACTTGTCATAAACCTTGACAATCATGGCACAGTGAGTTAAAAGACACTATAGAGGAGTGACCTTTACCTGTCTACCAACCTCTATTATAGGAACGATGCTAAAGCTATTTCTTCAGCTTTATTATAACATCAAAAAGTTTAAAGATATGCAAAACACTGTCCAAACCATATGTGTTCAGTCATAGGGCTTAGTTAACTATACTGAAATCACACAAAACTAAATATGATCCAAATTCTTTATTTTTCCTATTTCTTAAAAAAAAATATCATCTTGGTTTCCTCTCCACTAGTACTTCCAAGTCACTATCCGATCTTATTTCTCAAGATTTTTCTATACTGTACATCGACAAATACATATCTGCATTACTAACAATAATAAAATTCATTTATTTTAAAACTATTCCACTGTTCTATAAGAAAATCTTTTTACTACTTTCCTCGTATATTTAATCATATACAAACTATTTTAAAATATCTGAATACTTTATCACATGAAAGTTCAAAAGAATCACACAATTGTTCTGTTAAATTATATTATTAATATACTTTAAATAAATTATTGCATGCATATTCCGAATTACTCCTATCTCATTATATGTCAAAAAATGTTGTATAAAATGTGTACATATAATTTAAACTTTCACACTTCATTCTTAATCAATAGATGATCTAAAAAAAATACATTATGCATTATAAATAAATATCAAAATTACCAAACGATCTTTATCTTCTCGATTGTGTTCCGTAGGCTTCACCATCCATTTGATTCTTGTAGATATAAGACTCACATACATACACTTTATTTTTAAACAATATTTCTAATAATTTTATCAAGCTATTATATTTAAATCTCAATATTACTAAATTTATGTTTATATGTTTTCCCTAATCTCACATAACATTTATATTTTAAAATAACTTAGTAAAAAAATATTTAAACTATATTTACTGTACTTCTTCATCAAACTTTCTTGAAAACCGTTCATATTAAAGCTAAAAAAAAATGTTTATTATTTCTTCTTCAGTCACTTCTTGTTCAATTTTAAGACAAAACAATTATTGTTCTGTTTAATAAATATTCATAGATGACAATCCTTAGTTTTTCATAATATTTAATACAATTATTAATTATGCTATTAGTTAATCACGTAAAGAAAAACGTCTACATATTTTCTTTTAATATTTTCTGCTAATATTTTCCCGTGCGACTTTTATGATGCATCTTCTAGGTACTTTGATTTAAATATTCAGTAAATTTTTCCTGTCTCCATGGATCCATTTTATTACGTATATTAGATTTATATTTTCCAATTTCTCTTAGAGAAAGTTTTTCTGTTCTTTTTTTTTTTTCATAAAAATAATGACTCTTTCATATTATTATTCGGAAAATTTTCCTTTCTTTTAAAGTTCTGGTAACTATATACTTTGTAATGTTTCCTTTAAAAAGGACAAACATTTTTTTTTTCTCATTATAACTTTTACATAATTCTTTATAATATACAGCATCTTAATTTTCCCATAGAGAAGAATAAAAAAAAACAACTTTAGAGTAGCCTTATAAATTTGTGCGTCATAATTTTTTCCTGACGGCAAATAACTTCTCTTTTAAATTTTCGTATAGCGTCCTAATTATATTCCTCTGAGTTACAATAATAAGTTTTTGGTTGAGCATAAATAAAGCTGTATCTAGGCACTTTACAAATATTTTTCCTTTAGCAATATTTTTAGGTATTTTTTCCTTTAGTACTTCCATTTTTACTGCAAGGTTTTGGCTAAACTTGAATAAAATCACTGGCAAGAAAACTTTTAAAAAATTAGCCCTTCATGTAAAGGCAGTCAAAATATTATATGTTAAAAAATAAACTTTTAAAATAAATACAAAATTTTAAAATTATATCACTTTTCTAGCTTACGGTCTTATTCAGCTAAAAAATATGTTACTCCCTCCTTCACTTACACATTACTTTTTCCCCCGCTTCGTCTAATTCTTATCTTTTGTCTGCTAAATTACCTCCGTTGATTGGTTAATGACTTTTAGCGCGAACAAATTTACACATTTTAGTTTTATAATAAATTAAACCCTTTTAAAATAAAGAATTTATGACGTCATGTCTTAAATATTACTTAGAATAATATTTTTAAATTCAATTATAATTTTATCAAAATCATTTAAACTTTAAAAACAATTATTAAAACAACATTTAATATTTCAACTTTTACTTTAAGGATCGATAGCAATTATATTTAGTTTTATAATTCACAAACTTTATTATTAGTCTAACAAGTGTGTGTGAAGGTATATAATATACAGTCACATGATTACTAACTTTAACAGATGATTTTTTAATTTAAGTCTCGGTCTAAATTACCAAAACTGATATATTTTATAAAAATTTGGAAAATAATTTAAAAATGTAGAACCAAATATAATTCTCACCATCCTAAAGTTTATTTTTAAAATATATTAGATTAATTTTGACTATTAAATATAATTATAATATTACATATCATTTAGATTTAATTTATTAGTTTTAAAATATTATACTCGAATTATTAATATACTTTTAACTATTTATAGCTGTGTTATTTTATATGGCCAGCTTTTACAACCATAAGCAAGGATATCTTTAATCTTTATTTAACTGTTCCTTTTAAATAATCCATTACACTTTTATATACCAGGTATTTTTAGCTTTAAATTGTACTATAAAATCTAATTATCCTACTATTATTTATATATCATACAAACATATCTTAAAATTTAAATTTTTTTAGCAATTGACCATTCTACCTTATTATGACCTATAGATAAGGGCACAATATATATAATAATTTAAGATAAGGTAAAGCAAAATCAAAATAAAATAGCTTATAAAATATGCAAAAGAAAATTAAACGTGCCTTAAATGTTTGTATAATAGCCAAAAGATGTAGTTTTTGACTATTGAGGGATCTCTCAAATCTCAACACAAGATAGGGACTTTATAAAGATAAGAGGGGGCCATCTTATCTTTAACCTAAATTTTTGCTTATGTAGGCCAAACTAAAGCAACTTGATCCTTTTCACATTTAAATCCAGGGTTTCCTTTCATGAACTAACTTATGCAAAATAAGATCTTTTTAATAGAAATATAGCAACTAATCTAAGTTCTGATTATTTATTAAGTGCACAGTAAGATTTTGCATAAGTTAATTTGTGAAAGGAAGTACTGGATTAAATGAGAAGAAAGTAATATCTTCACACTCTCAAATTAAGATATTTCAGATTGGCCTATATAAATAAGAATTTACGTCAAAGATAAGATGGTCACTCTTATCTTTATGAAGTCCCTATCTTATGTTGAGGTTTGAGAGGTGCCTCTATAATAAAAACTACATTGTTTGCTTATTATACAAATGTTTGAGGTGATATGAAAAAGGTTTAAAGCCTTTCTCCTTCTAATAAATTATAACTGTAAATAAATAAAAACCAACTTAAGTATAATAAATGTGCCTTCAAGCGGTGATAAGAAGCTGTTATGAAAGAAAAATAAAGAAATAATGAATGGTATGATGAAAACATATATAAATAAAAAATGATATACAACATTAAGTTTAAAATTCATATATATATATATAAATCAAAATAATTAATACATATATCTATAAAAAGTTAACAGAAATTATTACACTGACTATATAATAAAAATATATAGTTAACATTTCTCGAAACACAAATATATGAAGAATCATAAATATATAGGTGCACTCATAAAAAATGCTTATGGATTTTTCACTCAGGAGTTCATAAGAAATTCAAGTACCAAAACTATGAGTGGCAGAATTGAACCTGAGACCTCTCGATTCCAAGTTGAATGCTCTACAAACTGTGTCAAATCATGCAGATTAGCTGCACACATAATTTAATATATCCTCATGTCATTTGGTTATAATTTCTTAGCAATGAATCACATTTTATACAGGATTATGGGTATTACTACATCTTTATGATTCTCTATATATAATATGATGAAAATATTTTTAACTACAATATAATGAAATAAAAAGATAAAAAGTGCTTTAGCAATTAGGATTTGAGACAAATTTATATAAAAAATAAATAAACTGCTTAAAAACATACATACACACACATATATTAGCATATATTTATTAAAAGGTAGATCCCACAATGATATTATATTATTTTCATTTCTTCAAGTATGCATCTACTCACTTTCTTAAGACTTTTTATTAACTTTTTCTCCTTCCTTTATTCTTCACTTATCATATTTGTTTCTGAATGCGTTCCACAATTTTTCCAACTTTAATCACACGTCTATCTCAATTTAACTCACATTTATTAATCTTTGTAATGCTACACTGATTTAGTCTAGTAGTAGAGTCCTGTAATTTAGAGCATAAGGTCCTAGAATTAAATCCAGTTCTGGCACTTTGAGTGCCCAATCTTTTAATGAACTCTCATTCAGTAAGCCTATTCAATTACTATTATTTTCTAATTATTTATTTTTTTACACTTTTTTTTATATATTTTCTTATTTATATAATTTTTTTCTAGAAAGAGAAGAAAATCATAAAGAATCTTAGACAATTTTGATATAAAAGAAACTATATTTGAAATATTTTACAATATGAAATATGAATATAAGTAAAAATATAATGCATGTGTGTTAATTATTAATATTTTGCTTGTCAAGATAATGAATGAATAAATGTGATGGTGGTATTAAAGAAGGAAGAAAGAATTTACTTCAAGAGATTTGATAATAATGAAGAAAAATAGTAATAAAATGCTAAGATGTTTGCAAAATAGGTAACAAGAGGTGAATAAAATGTAAATGATTACATTATAGTTATTAATAGTAGATGTAAGGAATAAAAAGTAAAGCAATAATTAAGAAATTTTAAGAAACAAATTAGTAGTTTTGCAATCTAGAAAGCTATTCAAGATGAAGATAATAAAAAAAGGATGATATGATTAGAGAAGCTATTAATAAACAAAAAAATGTTCTTTTAGAACCTGTCCATTTTTGAACAACCTAATGTAGTTAATTTCATAGCTATTTTTTATGATTTTTGTTTTTAACAACAAAAAATTCTCCATTAAATGGTTACATTAAAATTTTTTTTTAAAAAGTATAATCCTTAAATGGGAAAAGTAATCTTAAACTAATATACCCAACTTTGCCAATAAATAAAGTGTGATAAACATAAATAAATGGCCAAAACTAAATATGACATTTTAGCTTTCTGTTTTAAAAAATTATTTTAATATTTCTCAACTGACCATGACCTCTACATTTTATAGAATGACATTATTATCATTTCCCCATTGCATTTGCAAATGGAAAAAAAATGCATTAATAAAAAGCTAAAAACAATTTTATAATTTACTAAAATTAAGATTTTAGTTCTAATTGCATTCCATAGATGTCATTATTTTTTTGTAAATAAACAAAGCAGTCATTTCAAACAAATGCAAAATTATTAACATAAATGCCCAGCATTGTGTTTGGTTAGATTATAAATGAATTTACAGATTAATTGCTTCATTGTAAAATTATTAATATTTATTTCTGTTTAATTATGTGATGCTTACATAGAGGTTTTATTTCAATCCAATAGTTTATATATAAATTATTTAAATATTTGCTTATTTACTCATAAATTATTTAAATAAATGTGACATTAAACTAAATCTGGCTCGAATCAAACACTTTTTTCTTTGTCATTAAGAAAAATCTGTAGATTGTAAATGAATTTACTGTCTAATTTTTTAAATTTGTTTATTATTTTATTTTGTAAAATTATTAATATTTATTCCTTTTTAATTCAATAATGTTTACATTGTAATTTTTATACCAATGCAATATACAGAAATTATTAACATGAGTATTTATGATATGTTAAATGATACCAACCTCCTGTCAACACCTTTTTGTTTGTCACTATTAGCAGGTTGTTCTTTGATCTATTTTCTTCATCTTAATAGTTTTTTCAGTTATTTGCAAAGTTAATATTTTAGATTATATTCATTTTTAAAATTATTTCTAAAGTAAAGACAAGTTATAATGTGAAATAATTTTTATTTCATTTAAAAATAAAATTGCAAAAAGAATAACAACTTTCCTTAATTGTGAAAAAATAACTATTCAAAGGATAACAAAAATAATTGTCCACAAAATTTCAATCTGTAAGATGAATTCTAATAAAAAATAAATTCATGAAAAAAAAATTCTCTGAAAAATTACAGTTCAATTTATAATTATATAAAAAACGTAAAAAATAATAGTGATATTTTTGATAGAGAACATATCTTATTTAAAAGTAATTTTGTGAGTAAATTTTTCTTTAAAAACAAATATATTCAAATAAAAGCTGAATGGAAAAATTATATACTTACTGAGAAACAAATTTTTAATTTTATAAAAATAAGAAAAAATAAGTAAATAGATTATATATAAAATTGCATTTTTTGATTGCATAAAGGCCAAAGTTGTATAAAACCCCTGAATAACTTATTGTAATAGTAAAAATATTGATCTTTTTGAGTGACTTTTCTCCAATCATTGCTGACACCTAGATAAATAATTTAACTAGAATTAAAATCAATCAAACTAATTTTTCAGATTTTGACATCAAATAAATGCTATAGATAATCACAATTGAATCACTTCAAATCTCATTGCAACTTGAAGTCAATTTCTATGAGATCCTTGGTCACAGGAATAAAGGAGATAAAAATTTTGTTTGGAATAAATGTTTATTTTGTTGAAAATGTGAATATTTAAAATGAATATAATAATGGAGGTTTTTGAATTATGATTTAGGGGAAATAAATAGGTTAAATTGGATTAAAAAGATTATAAATTTACCTTTTCTAATAAGAATAAATGAGTAAAAATATATTTAGAAATTAAAATATATTTCTATAGCATAATTCTGTGGTGCTTTGGCCATTTTAAGTTCTGCACCCCCAGTTGCCAGTTTCACAAGCATTTGATGGTAAAAAATGAAAAATATTTATTTATTTATTTATTTTTAAAAATCTGAAAATGTCAGTATTATAGAGTGAAACTAATAGGAATGATTATTTTCACGCCTTGATAATTTTTGCAAAACTTTTGAAAATTAAAAATCATATATTTTCTGCACTTTGTTCATATATTTATAATTGTTTTTTAAAAGTATTTGTGAAATGTGTATTTTTGGCACAATTATTTATGATTAGATTCAGATTTTATTTGACAATATTTGCTTTTAGAAGAAAAGAAGTCCAGAGAATGTAAAACAGGAAGTTGTGATTGGTTGAAAAAGGAATGCCTTCATAATCATTGTAGCAGTTATGTTATGCCACATTTTTAATAATTATAAATGGAAGTTTTAATTTTGAAACAGAATTTCATTTTTTGTGTCTTCTTAATAATAATTCATTCAGATTTTAGAAATAGAATTAAAACAAATTTATTTCATTAATATAATATTTTATTGGCAATTGTGAAATAATCAATATATTAGTTTATTATCTTTTTTAAAAATTAATTTGTAATGTTGAAATATTATTTTTAAAAATATTTTTTATTTGTAAACTGATATTTCTAAAACTTATATTTCTATGAAATAATTTAAAAATTGTGGAAATATAATAACAAATAAGGACTAATTCATTCAAATTAAAAGTTGGAAATTTAATCCAAAGGCTGATAGAGTTATTAAAAATTCCAAGAGCCATTTTAAGAATACATTTGGAAGAAGAAAGAGAAATGAAAAAGTTGATTAGTAATCATGAGAAAAGGATTACTTAACTATTTAGGATTATTTAAAGATTACAATGAAAAATGAAAAGTGTGCTGGTTATAGTTAATCAGGTATGGGATTTACCTAATAATAGATAATTGATAATAATATGCACACACACATATATATATATGTAACATATCTGAAAACATAGCAGCTTCAGTCATGTCTTAACATTTGCATGAAAAACTTGAACAATAGTTAGATGATGATATAAAAAATATGAATAGTTGCCGATATTAGTATAAGATGAATAGTTATGAATTTGCATTGCTGATTGGCTTCATTCTAAGATAGCTAATGATGATTTTTCAATTTTTTTTATTTACCAGGCAGCAAAACAACAATTGTTTAACGCATAAGATAATTGAAGCTGTTATCTTATCAAATATCTTTACATATATATATATATTCACTCATACGAATATATCAAAATTCTAATGTAACCTGGAAAAAATAAAAATATATTCATAAAATAGTTGAAATACATTTAAAAGATGTTTTTGCAGGTAAAACATACAAAATTTATTAATTCAATTTCTAAAGCATTTATAAAAATAAAATCTTGTAGTAAATAAATTATAAATATATAGGTCACTGAGCTAAAAATAAAACAGCTAGAACGCAGTTAAAAAATTAAAATTAAAATTACTAATATTTTATTTTAAATGTAAACAAAAGTAACTGTAGCAGATAAAAAAGAAAAATCGAATTTTTATTATATTCACGATTTCAGCTTAATCCACGTTTTTCTAGCTAGTCTCTATAAGATGGTACAAAATTGTTTTATTTATATTTTAATTCAAGTTTCATATTTAATATAAAGTTACTTCTTGGACTCATTACAACTTCAGTTATAGCAAAAAAAAAGGCCAAATTTAATGTGAAATCGTTATTATTATTTTTATTTATTAGCAATGTTAAATCTAATTACATTTACTGTATTTTTAGTGACGAATGGTTAAAGCCATTACGGAGCCTATACTTTATCCATGCATTATTTCATACACATGTAGGTTTGAAGTGTATTTTATTAATCACATTTAGTTGAAATGATTTACATTTAGGGTAGACCATCTTGCTAATATATTTATGTACTTCTTCTAGCAGGTTTATATAACTAATTCTAAGTAATCAATAATTTATCATCTCAAGACAAGATGCAAAACCAATATAAAGTGTGTATTGGTAAATTTATAGATTGAGAAATGATTTTTTTTTCCTAATCTAATTATTATTGCTTGATTGTTTACAAACTTAATCCGAATGAGAAATATTTCATTTTCATTATTACTAATCCAAGATTTTTAAATTTATATTTTTTGTTACGTCATAGTATTAAAATTCATTAAATCAATTAAAATCAAGTTTTATTTATATTCTCATACGTGATGTGATATAAAATGACTTCTTTAAATAAATGAGATTTTATGCATAGGCTGTATGTCCAGAAACTCTATTAGCAATTTTACATTCTTTACCTCCAAACTTTTTATCTATTTCTACTTTTTACTTTGTATTACACAATAATTTTTTTAAATTGGTTCACTTTTTTATCTTATTTTATGTGGGATTCGAACTCAGACTTTCACACGACCACTCTCAGTGCCATCTCATATTGCTGACCCACCTGATCACACACATGTTGAAAAGATAAATAATCACCAATAGACATATTTCATGCTAAACCAGCAATCATCAGTTGGTCTAGATTTCTATCCTCACACATATATATAATCAGTACTCAGCTTTATATTAAGATAGCCAATTTTTATACTTTAATGGACAGGCTTCAAACTATTCCAACTCACAACTCTTTAGCCTTCCATTTCATTGAAAATCTGATGATGGAACGTTCAAAGCCCTTGTTAGTGCCAAGGCTGTCATCCTACCCATGTTGACATATGTATGTATAAATGGATTATTCTCCTGTACATGAGGGGTCAGAATGACTAATATGTCAACATGGGTAGGATGACAACCTTGGCACTAACAAGGGCTTTGAATGTTCCATCATCAGATTTTCAATGAAATGGAAGGCTAAAGAGTTGTGAGTTGGAATAGTTTGAAGCCTGCCCATTAAAGTATAAAGATTGGCTATCTTAATATAAAGCTGAGTACTGATATATATATATGTGTGAGGATAGTAATCTAGACCAACTGATGATTGCTGGTTTATCTTTTCAATATGTGTGTGATCAGGTGGGTCAGCAATATGAGATGGCACTGAGAGTGGTGGGTCGTGTAAGAGTCTGAGTTCGAACCCCGCATATATTACATATATAAATGCAGGTTTAAGCCTGTACAATGTATTATCTTATTTTAATAAAAGCTGTTTGATAGTTCCATCATCCTATTGAGGGAGAAAAAAAGCATTTAAGTGCCCTCTATTGGATCATCATTCATCTAAAATATGTTGTGTTGATAGTCAAATTGTGAATTACAACTAATGGCAAAATAAGCTCACAGGATTTAATTCTTCAACAATTCATTAATCTATCTTCTCATAGATCAGGTAGACCCATACAAAATGTTTTATCCATTCTTAAGTAAAAAATAAGAATGAAAAATCATTTAAACCAGCCACTAATTGGAAAGATCACTAAGATTTGCCTTCTCTTTCATAAGGGATGTTAAAAGTAAGATAATAAAGATAATAAAAATACATCTTTCTTAGTGTAGATTGTTTGAGGAAGGGTTATAGAATTTCATATAAAAAAGTGGTGTAACCAAAAAATGAGATTATCCCTAGATATTTAGGCTCTGCTTTGCCACATCTTTACTTAATTGTGATAAACCTATTAAATGATTTTGTATGTAAATTATTTTAATGGTTTAAAAAATGTCGATATATCCAATAATAAAACAAAATCTCAGCTTATTTGCTCTAGATTTGAATAAAATGTTAATTTTTCCCTATGATTTACATACTTACTGACACAATTATATAATTTATCATAAGGCATAATAGAGGGCGCTTCAGCACTCTGATAGGGAATATGAATGGTCATATTGAAGTAATTGATAATGTAGATAACACGAATGGATAGCTTTTGAAGACTTTTTGTTAGATAGTGAATTTGAGCACTGGAAATTTATCAAATATTTATGAGTGACAATACGCATGGTCTAGAAATAATATATTCCAGCATAGTAGATTATGTATTAGTAGAGAAAGAGGGAATGAATAAAATATGGAAAATTAAAGTGTTTCATAATGAAGAGAGAGTAAGTAAGTGATCATAATTTTTTTGTAATAGAAATGGTTAGTAATGTGATGAAAAATAGTAATAAAAATAGAAAGAATAGTAAAAGATGGGGATGGAGAATGAATGATAAGAGAAAGTTAGAAGAATATAAAATAAAAGTTGAAGAAATCATGGAAGAGTTTGTTGGGATGAATATAAGGACTGGTGTGGTGAAGTAGAAAAAGTGGCAAATAAGGTTTTAGATTAGAATATTCAGAAAAATAAAAGTAATAGTAAAGGGAGAGTTTGTAAAAGTGTAAAAGAGAGGCAAAAACCATGCAGAGAATATAAGTGTGCTATTAAGAACAAAAAAAGTGAAAAAGATGTTAAGGTTAAATGAAAAAAGTATTTAGAAAAAACAAAGTTGTCTAAAATAAATAATTATATAGGGAGAATGAAAATGAATAGTAAATTGTTGGAGGATATTAATAACAGTGGAAGAGATGGGAGTAAAAAATTTTGGAAATACATTAAAAAAAGGAATGTAGGGGAGAGAAAAATACTATTACTAGATGATGAGGGAATAACTCTAGAGAAAAATTAGAGACAATCTTAAATAACTATGTAATGGATATAGAAAAGATGCTGGATGTTAAAGACAGAATGATAACTAACATAAAAGCATATAGTAATGGAAATATTAGGTTTACAGAAAATGAACTGAATGGGGCAGGAAAGAAATTGAAAAATAGAAAGGCAAGAGATTTGGATGGATGGGCAATGGAGATGGAAACGAATTTAGGGCATAGGGTAAAATTAAACCTATTATCATATTTTAATAAGATGGCACAAAAGAGAGACTTTCTGAATAGTTGGAATAATACAAGAGTAAAGCTACTATTTAAAGGAAAGGGTGAGGATCATAGAAAATTAAGCAATTATATACTTATAGATTTCACAAATAAGGTAGCTGAAAGCATTGCAAAATGAATGGAAGAAATTAATATAGTGGGAAAAGTGCAAGGAGGCTTTTGATCAGATAGGTGTATAGAAGATACTTTATTTGTAGTTACACAATGAAGACATATGATATCGTAAATAGAAATAGATTATGGGTGAGTTTAGTAAATTTGGAAATGAATGGAGCTTTAGTGAATATTATTAAGAGATTATATAAAAATAATTATTATACATATCAATTAGGGAATATAGAATCAGTTAAGGTTAAAAATGGGGTGGGACTAAGGCAAAGATGCCCGATGTCACCCATTTTGTTTTTATTGTTTTTGAGAGAAATTGAGAGAGTAATAGAAAGACTAGGAAGAGGGGTAGAGATACCATTAATAGGTGGCAAGGGTGTATGTACATTATTGAGTCTTTTATTTGCAGCTGATGTCTTTTTATGTGCAGAAAGAAGGGAGGATATGTATGCTGAGGACGTGCACAAGAGTTGGTACAGAGATGAGGATTAAATTTAGTGAAGAAAGATAAAAAGTAATGATAATCAGTATTGGGAAAAGAGAATACAAATAATTTTTATTGAGGAATATAAAGTTAAGTATGGTGAATAGATGTAACTATTTGGGAATCATCTTAAGTAATCAGAGATATTGCTTGGATGAATGGGAGAAAAAATTGATTAATGAAGCAAAGAAAAGAAATTAACAATGTTTTCATATAATAAATATAATGTAACTGGAATTGTATGGAAGTGGAGTGGCAGTAGCAGGGTTAACATATGGTAACAATGTGTTATGTATTAGTAAAGGGGTGTTAGATTACTTGGAAAAAGTACAAAGAGAAGTAGGAAGACATACATTAGATGCAGATGTGTGAACATCAAAGGAGGCAATTCAAGGAAAAATGAAGTGGTCAAGTTTTTATATGAGAGATGCAAGAAGCCAAATGAAAATGTTCAGTAGATTGTAGTTTATGCATGATAAGAGAATAGCCAAAGTAGTATTTAATTGGGTTATGAGTAAAGGGAAGGTGACAAAATTGGTGAGAAAGGTAATATGGTATGCAGAAGACTTAGATAAAGAATTTATATCAGTATATTTATACAAAGATGGGATCATTGTGTTAAGAGAATTGTTGAGTGTTATAGTGGCAAGGAATGGTATAGAAGAATAGACACATTAATAAAGAATAGAGAATTGGAGAAATGGAGGACTAGTATGGAGAGTAAAAAGAGTTTAAATATTTATAGAAGTAAAGGAAATATTGGGTGCAAGTTAATTTATGATAAGAGCAAGGAAAGTAGTTTGCTGTTTAATGTTAGTACAGGATCTTTAACAACAAGGGAATATACACATAAATGGGGAAAAAAATGTAGATGATTTAGTCTGCCAGTTGTGTAAGGAGGCATAGACAATATTAGGCATCTGTTAATTGAATGTAAATGTCTGAAAGCAGAAAGAGTACGAATAATGAAGTTGTGGAAGAATAAATATAAACAAAGTAATTACACAAAGAGTTTGTTCTTCGTTTTTATGCTGGGTTTGGGAAAAGATAATTAAGGGAGATTTAAATATAAAGGTCATGGAGTTGATAAAAATTATGTTGTGGAAATGATATAAAGCAGGATAGAGAAGAATATAAAAAAAACTTAGGGTGGGGAAGGGAAAGTAATGTGGTTTCTCTGGGCATAGTGGCTGAGAGATTCCTGACTTCGTATAAGGAGATGTCACAATGCATCACATCACAATCTTAATGTACAAATGTGATTTTAGAAATAGTTCAATAAATATGACAAGATTTCAAACTTTATTTTAATTGTAATAATAGACATTAGTTTTCAGAAAAATATTTTTTAAATATTATTATGAACTATTTTTATTTTTGCCATAAATTTATAAACAAAAAAACGTATCTATTCTTTCACTCGATGATTGAGCTTTATGTTTGAAGAAATTGTTTTATTTGTATTTTAATTTTACAGAAAAGCACTTCCACAAGTTTGATTCTTAGTTAATTAATGTAATATACGTTAGCAATATATTTTTGTTATCCAGAATTAGAAATCGTCATTACTATTTAATTCTATTGGAGGAAAAAAAACCTGAATCATAGCTTTCAGTGAAATTAATTTACTTCTGTTTAAACTTCTTACACATTAAGCTATACATATTTCTACATTTGATTTTGCATCTTTGTCAAGAGAATTTTAGCAATTAAAAATAATAAACATTACTCACTGCGCAAATTGTCTCTGAGCTTTTAACTTGCTTTGTAATATCGCACATGTTTTGTGATCTGAAGTATCCACGGTTCGCCTCCGATTATATGTAACACTGGGGCGAGGACTACGAAGACGTCCGTGCTCATCCTCTTCCTCTTCTGGTTGTGTCGCCAAACTACTTTGTAATTGTAGAAGGTGTGCTGTATGCATGATGCTGGGGGAAGACCCCCGCCGTCGTGTCGACAAATGCCGACTACCCGTAGCTCCAATCATTGTTGCGTGTGGGTCTCAACAAAGAATAATAAGTATTATTCTGAAAAGAAAAAATAATAATAGTAAACCTAAATATATATAATTATCTCATTTTCTCTTTCTCTTATACACACGTATATTTTATAAAAAGCCTTAAATAATCTTTTGCAAAAGCCTTTCCAACACACACAATATACATACTTACTAAATATATTGATTAAGGATTAGTTATCTAAAAAATGTACTAAGATTATTTGGAAATTCTCAAATAAGAGCAAATTTAAGCTCCATCTACATTCAAACCCTAAGAAAATTATCAAATAAATTAAAATCTTTCTATGTTACACTTGGATTCAAACAATAAATCACAAGTATAGTTAGATGATAATTCTCAAATAAATAAAAAAATTTCAAGGTTTCACTAGATTCAAACCTAAACCAGAAGTATAGCTTCATATATACTTACCAAACAATGTTAAATAGCTATCTCAGTTGACTAAGGGCAAGTTACCTAAAAGCATATTAAGATTGCTTCGAAAATTCCAAATAAATGAAAAAAAATCCAAATTCTATTTGGATTCAAACCCTAAATTATAAGTGTAGTGGGTAACCACTCTTAGCAATACACCATAAGGCTTATTGATATACAATTTATATGTTGAACTTTATTAAGCTGTTTTAATACACTAAGCATTGCAACTATTTGGCTTCTCACTCTCTTTTTTTAATTTTTTATTTTTAAATTTTGTTTACGTTTTTAAGAAGTTTTTAAATTTGTTTTTTATTGTATTATTTATGTAATTATTTATTTTATTTTTCATTATATAATAACTCTGAGGAAGACTGCAGGATAGTCAAAACATCAAATTGTGTGTATATATATATGCCTAATAATAATTTTTTGCTAAAAAGTGTTTCACGGTGGACAAATTGTATTTATATACAATATTACAGCAAAATAAAATGGTAGATTTAATTACATTTGTGACAAATGTACTTCTATTTCAGTTCTGCCACCTGGTTGAAGTTTGAGTGGTATGTAAGTGGCATATGGTAGTGATTAATAGATCCCTGACCAGTGCTATTGAACTGGTCTTGGGAAAAATAGATTTGCTACTTAAAGGTAATATGTAGACAAAGGTCATCATATGTATTAATATTATAACAATCTTAATCAAGAATAATATTTATCTAAAATTATAAAAAAAACTGAGAATACTTTAATATACAGATATAAAACTGCAGCCATATTTATATAATTATATACAGTTTGTTGGCTTGGATTTAAAATATTAAGAATCCAATTTCATATTAATATCTTGATGGGAAAAAATGATGATTGCTGGAGGAAAGAAGCATTAAATCCCCCAAAAATTAAGTTGCATTACATTCAGTTCAAAATCTCTTCCCTTAAGTGAGCTGTAATTTAGAAGCTAATCTTGAGAAATGCCAAGAAAACACTACATAGATTTATTAATCACCATCACCTGGAATCTTGTAATTATTCATAATTACAGTATTGGTGTAGAAGAAATCAATTTGTGGATTTAAAAGAAATGTGCAGTAGAAGTCATGTGATGTTCATGTGACTATCTTCTTTTATTAAGTAATAGATGATATCCAGTTGGTAAGTAGACACATTGTAAGACTGAGCATGCTCACTAATAGCATATGGTTGAAATGGATTCACATCATCATGATGCACCACTTTACATACCAAACATTAAATATTTCCATCTAAACATCCATTAAAAACATTATGTATATAAAGAATTTTCAATAATTAGTATTTTGTAATAGATCGAGATTAATACTCAGACTATTGGTTTGTTAACTAAATGAAATACTCTCAATCCAAAGTGCCAAAATAAAACATTTATAGAGAGAGCAGCAGACTGTTTATTCTCTTTACTTTATTTTTTTATAGAGGCTTATCTGAAGCAATTTGTCTTGAGCTTTGGTTCGAGAGTATTTTATTTACTTAATAAAACAATAGTTATCTCAATCTATTACATATATTATGGAACATGTTTTTGGAAATATGTTTAATAAAATAAATTTACCAACATTTTAATAAAATAACACATTCTCAAAAGGGCAAAAAATATAGTAATAATCATATGGTTGTAGCAGATAAAATTGTTTTACGTGGTTGTTGTATCACATGGTTGCTAAATAGTTTGATTTATATTTAGCAATATTTTTATATTCAATTGCATTAAGAAACTTCCAAATAGTGTGTAATTTTATTCTTTTGTCATGCTTATTAATGTAATTTATGTTTTGAAATTTTTTTATAACTTTTCTAAATACTCTTTGGTCATGGTTATTGCATGTGGATATGATTTTAGATGGCCAGTATCCAAAACATGGAGAGCAAGTGCTGAAGATCCTTGAGAATTTTTTACAAACAACTTTGCAGTATGAAATATTCAATAACACTTCTTTCATATACACTTCAATGCAAACAATTTTTTTTAAAAACTTCTTTATTTTCATTATAGATTTTAATTAAAGCAGAGAAGATTATAGCTCTGATGAAGACTGCTGGACAGTCGAAACTGTAAGGAAAATAAAGAAGTTTTTTAAAAAAATTGTTTGCATTGAAGTGTATATGAAAGAAGTGTTATAAGCAATATATATATATATATGATTATATGAAGATATGCAAAGAAAGTGAAAGAGAAGAATAAGAAAATATTCAATAAACTAAAAAATGCCAAAAGCTAGAAGAGATGAACACATTAATGCAGCAAAAAATTCTCAACATCTTCAGCATTCTCCATGTTTTAGATACTGGCCATCACATAAACTTTCCAAATACTAAAATCATATCCACATGCAATAACCATGATCAAAGAGTATTTAAAAAAGTTGTAGAAATTAAAAAAAAAAATTGCATTAATAAATATGAGAAACAATAAAATTACCAACTATTTGGGAGAATTTCTTAACGCAAATGAATATAAAAAATATTTCTAATATAATGAACCTATTCAACAACCATATCATACAACATCCACGTGAAACAATTCTATCTACTGTAATCATATGATTATTACTATATATTTTTCACTCAGTTAAGGATAAGTGTTAACTTATAGATAAATTTATTTTATTTTATTAAACATGTTTATTCTCAAAAAACATTTTATAAATATCTTTATCTATAAAAACATTAATTTCAACATATATATTGTAATCTTTAAGTCTGCTTTTATAGATGTTGATTTTATGTGAATATTTTTCTTTATTATGTATACAACATATCAAAAGCCATGTATAGAGAATACATTTTAGTGTTTTTAAATTAATAACAATAAGTGTAAAACTAAAATATATTGTAATTTTTATTTTATTTTAAAATATTACTACTTTAAATAAAAGAAATGTTGCTATAGAAACCAGTGACAAATGACTGGGGGGGGGGATAAAACACTAAAATCATCTGCATTTCCAAGAAGAAAAGAAATGATTGTTACTTCTTCATTGTGTTTTTTACTGTATAGAAACCAATAACATTTATATGGGTTATTTAAGTGAATATACATTTTAAGGAGTAGAGAACTCTTGAGGATGCTTTCCCTGAACTTTCCAGCATTGTAGTTGACAATGGAGTTGTAAACTAAGAAATGTCTTATAATTAACTTTGATTCTGCTGATCTGTGCATCACTATTCAATGCTAAAAAATATTTGACATTTACCTACAGCCAGAAGAAAACTAGTTATTTAAAGTGATTATCCCATGGTAATGTACTTCTACAATTAGAATCTACCTATTTTAAAATGCTCAGAGGAAAATTGCAATTGAACTCTTATAGGAAAAACTGCCGTGGAGTGAATCAAAAGAAGTTGAAATGTTAGCATTGCATAAAAGATAGTTAAAATTGATGATTTCAATGGCCATATTCACATATTTACAGTGACAAAAATATACGTGAGCTCACAAAGACATTAAGGTAATTAACTGGACTTTCTATAGCTTTCTCAATGAGTTTTGCTAAGCTACAATTTTTAAGTTTACATATATAAATACATTATTATTATTATTATTATTATTATTATTATTATTATTATTATTATTATTATTATTATTATTATTATTATTATTATTATTATTATTATTATTATTATTATTATTATTATTATTATTATTATTATTATTATTATTATTATTATTATTATTATTATTATTATTATTATTATTATTATTATTATTATTATATAATTCTGTTTGTTAATTAAAGTTATCATTGATAATAACTTTGATGTTTGTCATTTCTCATCTAAATCCAAACTCATTATTTATTTTGTTAATGTAATAAAATATTAAGTGGAGAGGGTAATGACCAAGAAATATAATTAAATCTGCATGGAAACTTGTTTCTATGTATATTCAGTTTGATCATTGCTTGTGAATATTATAGATTTGTCATTTTAAAAAAAATTGTATATAATCACTCCACCATGTACATGATTTCCCATTAGCTATCTTTAATTTTTCCTAGACTAAAATTACTTTGCAAATATAGCATTTTTGCCATTTTATTGTTATCTTGATTATTACCAATTGTCAAAAGGGCAGTTTCAATTACAATATATATATATATATATATATATATAATATACAAATCAATATATATATCAAAATACAGTACAATTTATATAAATTATATTCTTTTAGAAGTACTTTCGACTATACACTTTGTAGTCTTTATCAACTATATAACATTGAATAATCAAAACGAGACAACCCTTAACAATACCCATAGTTCAATTCAGATTTCCCACAATTATGTTATCTTAACATTTGATGACTGGCGATTCATTAACATTTGACGATTTCTTGAAATCAACATAGCCTCTTTTATTTTACGTTTATTATAACAACGTTCAATTTGAATAATTTTCATATTTTTATAATCAAATTTAAATCCATATTGACAAGATTTATTATGATCAAATATAACAGATGATGAAGGCTTATTTACATCTGTTCCATATTGATTCTCTTTTTGAATTCTATTATATAAAAGCATATGTTCTTTTATTCTCTTCTCAAATGTACACTTAGATTCACCAATGTATTTACGCGGCATCCACATATCAATCTATATATAATAGAATTTTGATTAAACTTTGAATTTTGAATTTTAGAATTATTAAGCAATCTATTTATATTTGTAGAGAAAAAAGTAATATGACACAAACCATTATAAATTTTCCTAATAAACTTGACCTGCTCATCTGATATAAATGGCATTGAAATCCATTTCATTTTGATATTTTTATTTTTAATTTTATTATAGTGTTGATTTCTTTTAAATCCTTTAATAATATTAGAAGAGAATAAAAGAACATATGCTTTTATATAATAGAATTCAAAAAGAGAATCAATATGGAACAGATGTAAATAAACCTTCATCATCTGTTATATTTGATCATAATAAATCTTGTCAATATGGATTTAAATTTGATTATAAAAATATGAAAATTATTCAAATTGAACGTTGTCATAATAAATGTAAAATAAAAGAGGCTATGTTGATTTCAAGAAATCGTCAAATGTTAATGAATCACCAGTCATCAAATGTTAAGATAACAGAATTGTGGGAAATCTGAATTGAACTATGGGTATTGTTGAGGGTTGTCTCGTTTTGATTATTCAACGTTATATAGTTGATAAAGACTATAAAGTGTATAGTCAAAAGTACTTCTAAAAGAATATAATTTATATAAATTATACTGTATTTTGATATATATATATTGATTTGTATATTACATATATTGTGGAACGAATACAGATATCAAACTTTATTTATTACATATATATATATATAATATTCAAATATGAGTATATTGTTAATTCTAAACAATGTAATTTTAAAGTTACTTGAACTCAGAATTTCATGTCCTTTATATATATATAAACCAAATACTGTTAATAAACATTTTAGAAATTCTTTGTTAATATAATTTTCTCAGCCATAGCAAATGGCCATTTGGACTATATGTGCCAGATATATGATGGGAATTAACAGAAGTAGTCATTTTGCATTAGTCAAACAATCTAGTAAGTAAAAAAATGCTGAACTGTTAATTAACAGATTTTGGTTCATTTCTCATGACCAGAAATTATATATAATGTTGAAAAACATGTTGCATTATACATATAGTATCAACAGCTAATGTCGTTGTATATAATTTTTTACACATAGTTTATAACATCAGCAGAAACATATTAGTAATTATTTCCAAGGCAATATTATGAATAAGTAGCAAATTTTAGTAACCATTGTCAAAACAACATTATGAATAAGTAAAGTAGCAAATGGTGTTCCCACTTTCCATCTCTATTTAAGATCTTAAAAAACCCTAAGTGTAACCAATGATAAATAAATAATAGTGTGAAATCTGCCAATCAAATTTTTTTGGTTTATTGCATATATCATACTGCAAAGTAGTTTATAAAAATAATTATTCATTAAAATACCTGCAAGCATTTAATATAAACCAATTTTTATGAAGTTTTTGTAAATTCTTGGCAGATTTATAACTTCCTGTAATTCTTAATGATTAATTATGATTTTAGATTAAATGTGAGAAGTGGGGATTCCATTCCCTAATGTATTCCTAGTGTTATTTTCCTGAAAGTTTGTGATGATGGTATATTTTTAGATGTGATATGTTGGACTATTTCCATCATCTATGAGTGAATGTAGAATGTACAGAAAATTTTAAACTTTATTTAAACTTTCCAAATACAAACAACTCTCCACTCTTCTTCAGGTGTTGCTGGCTGATATGCAAAGTGATAGTATTTGCATAGAAGTTGAACTGACACCTTTAGATTTTTGAATATTGAATTTAAGGCAAATGCTCTTATTAACTGAGCTATTCTGTCAAAGGCAATAGATAGTAGAAATTTGATATATTTATATATGTGGGTTGGTTCAAATCCTCCTGAGTCCTTCAATTTTTTTCCTAAGTTCTTTAATTAATTTATTTATTTTTAATATTAATTTTTCCTAAGAGCAAGATTATTTAGAGGTTTCCATACATTGTGTACCACCACACTGCATCTATGAAATACCATGTGAATGTGGAAGGAAATATATTGGTGAGACATGTTGCCCTGTTGAACAGCAATTGAAAGAAAACAAGCTAATCGTAGCAGACCATATATATACTAATGACATATGTTTAAATGGGAAAATACAAAAATATTTGATAAAGAGGAAAAAATGCATAGAAGAAAATTCAAGAAAGCTGCTCATATGACAATGGTAATAAATCATATAAGCTAACTCAATGTGGTAATACACAATATATGCAAGCCTCTAATTAACCTTGCTCTTAGGAACAATAAATATTAAATAAATAAATAAATAAGTAAATGAATAAAAGAGTTTAGGAAAAAAATTGATGGACTCAGGAGGATTTGAACCAACCTTCATATATAAATTTATCAAATTTCTACTATCTGTTGCATTTGACAGAGTAGCTCAGTTAGTTAGAGCATTTATCTTAAATTTGATATTCAAGAATCTTAAGAATCTAAAGGTGTGGGTTTAACTTCTATGTGAATACTGTCACTGTGCATATCAGCCAGCAGCATTTGAAGAAAAGTAGAGAATTAAACTACTCAAAATGTTGTGTAATTAGTAACCTGTGTTGTCTAATTGCGTGTTAATTACTAACAAGTTGTTTGTGTTTAAAAAGTTTAAATAATGTTTAAAATTTTCTGTACATTCAACATTTACTCATAGATGATTGAAATAGCCCAACATATCATATCTATTCATAGTGTTGTCCTAAAAATGAATTTAGAAGTATTTTTTTTGAAATTATAAGCATGAGAATTTCCTGTGAGGTAATTACACACCCATATATACATAAATTGAACCTACAATTCTCATATTTAACAAATGTACTAGCATCTTTATGGTTGTCATTTAGACATTTGGTTTATAGTTTTGTCAATATTTTTCTATTTTTTTACTTTCTTCCTTTCAATAACCAATAATAATGTCACCATTACATGACAATTTTACTTCATCATAGATTTTGGAACCTCAAAAGGTGTAATAATTATATTGGTTACTTTGTATGTTCTTTATTTCTATATATTTCTTTGTATAGCATTCCTCTGTTTAGTAATAATTCCATCTTTTTTCCTCCAATAACAAGTTGTTTACACTGTTGAGACTTTTATTCTCTTTTGTAGCATTCCTTGCTAATTCATAGTAATATTTGCTTATCTATATAAATAAAATGTAAATGTTTGTTTGTTCAAAATCTTAAATCTCTGAAAGTTCTTCACCAATTGCTTTGAAATTTTGACACAATGTTGCATTTGAATACGCACATTTTTATATACCTACTATTTATATACCTATTACTATATAACTGTTACAGGTAAAAACATACTTTTTTTGCAACACATGTTATACTAAATATTTTACGGAGCACTATTTGTTGGACGCAAAAGCAACACACGCTATACTAAATATTTTACGATTCCATTTCAATGTTTCCGATTGCATTGTTAAATTGAATTTTCATAGATTGCGATTTATTTTCATTTTAATTTAATTATTTCGAGTGAGAGATTTCCATTCCGAATTCAATAGACATTTGCAATCACCACCAACAAAGCTGAGGGCCAATCTTTAGAATTGTGTGGTTTAGATCTAGACACGCATTGCTTCTCACATGGACAATTATATGTTGCATGTTCTAGAGTCGGCAAACCAGACAATCTCTATATCTTCACAGACAATGGAACCACAAAAAATATTGTATACCCACAAGCAGGGTGAAATTGAACATATTAGAAACGTGGCTTTCTCTTTTCTTTCTTTTCCATTTATCCAGACTGAGCCTTAGCAGCGCATGGTCTGGTATGGCTAGTATTATATAAACTCTTTTTCATATAATTTTATAAAACTCCTGATATTTTATTTTTACTTTAACATTTTAAAATATTTTTGCATTCTTTCTTTTCTTTATATATTCTCTTATCTCACTAAAATTTTTATCAATACATTGATCCTATTTTGTACCAATTGTTTTACATTCCTAATAAAGAATCACTTATATTTTTATTGATTTCGAGCATATTTCTCCCATCTTTAAAATGTCATTATATTTTAAAATGATTTGGAAGTTCTAATTTAAATTTACAGACAATTGCCAAATGTTAGAGATGTCAACTGTGAATACCTTCTTTCTCAGTAGTTTTCATCTCTCTAGCTTTGTATTTACATGCATCTTACATCTCATTAATCAATGTCAAATCCATTAAGAGTATTGCAATCTTGAAATATATATTTCAGTTGGTCATTTCTGTTATATCTTCATTTGGATGCCCATTTCCATTTAGAGTTTTATTTAAAGAAAAAAAAGAAAACATACATTTGTTTTTTTCTTGCTGACTTTATAAGCCTGTTGTATCTTTTTCTGTTTCTGTTGTGTTCTTTTTCATTTCTGTTGTGTTCTTTTCCATTTTTATTGTGTCCTTTTCCATTTCTGTTGTGTCTTTTTTCATTTCTGTTGTGTCCTTTTCTATTTCTGTTGTGTCCTTTTTCATTTATGTTATGTTCTTTTTCATTTCTGTTGTGTCCTTTTCCATTTCTACTACACCCTATTTATTCACAGAATTTTCATCTTTTAAAATTTTTTTTAGTACAAGCATTAAAGTATTATATGATAATTTTAAAATCCTATTTTCTGTGATCAAAAAGATTTTTTACATCTATGCAAAATTTTTCTTGCTCCTTCTTCACAATATTTGTTGTAGCAAAAATCGGAACTATCTGCATTTTTTTGATTAAGTTAAATAAATAATCTTTTCATTCTGTCTAATCTACTGCCTCTCCTCATAATGTTGTTTTTCCATTTTTTATTTGTAGCAAATTCTATTCCATATATGCTTTCAATACTTGTGGCTTTTTCTTGCTCCTTCTTCACAATATTTGTTGTAGCAAAAATCGGAACTACCTGCATTTTTTCATTAAGTTAAATAAGTAATCTTTTCATTCTGTCTAATATACTGCCTCTCCTCATAATGTTATTTTTCCATTTTTTATTTGTAGCAAATTCTATTCCATATATGCTTTCAACACTTGTGGCTTTGTAATAACATATATGTTCACTTTTCATATTGATTTGCTTCTTTATCTTTTTTTCTAACTTTACTAAATCCAACAACATTCTTTTTAATATTAGCCAGTTTTTCCAATTCATCTAATTTTATTTTACTTGAAAATAGTATGCAGTTAGAACAGCTATATAAAAGATCATCATCAAATGGGAGCCTAGATCTGTAATCAGAAATTGTTAGTGTTTTTAATCTTTGATTACTAAACTGCTGTCTTGGCTGATAACTCTCCAGCCTCCTGACAATAAACCCATAATTTAATTTTGTCTCTGATTACAAATAGACAAGATCATTTCCACATATATTTATTTTGCCTTCAAGAAAATCCAAATGATATTTCCAGTAAAAATTATCAAGCATTTGAGAAAAATGGTGTTCTTGGTTTGAAATTCAGAAGTTAAAACCCAATAGTTTTACTACAATTGCTGAAAAGTGTTGGTCAGCATTCCATTTAGTGATCTGGACCAAATGATGAGTGCTGGAGTTTGGATATCATTTATAATTTTTACATATGTATCAGTGGTATAAGATAGAGTGCATAGGAGTAGGGAGATTGAAAGTCTGAGTTTAAATCACTTCTAATTACATTAGGTTTGATATAGACAAATACCTAGGTTTGAATATTGCATATTCAGCCTGTATTTTGCACATTCCTCTTCTGTCTTTTTAAATGGACCTATTAAGATCCTATATGTGAGGGGACAGAGTGATATTGGCATCAACAAGAGCTTTGAATTTTCCATCATCAGATTTTCAATGCTATGAATGTCTGAAGAGTTGGAGGGTGGAGAAGATTATAGCTTGCCATTAAAGTTTGAAGATTTGCTATCTCAATATAAACTGAGCACTGATTGTATATTTATGTGGGAGATAATGATCTGGCCAACTGATGAGTGCTGGTTCAGTACAAAATACATATACTGGAGATCGTTTAATTTTTTTTATATGTATGAATATTCTATAAGATAGAGTGCGTAGCTGAAGGGAGATTGAAAGTCTGAGTTGTCAAATCACCCTGTCTCTTTTCAGTTAAAACATTTTTTTTTTCTGTGGCCAAGAAATAATACAATTATAAAACTAAAATATATTTTATACTTGTTAAATTAAAATAAATTTGAAAATAATTTAAATAGTTTGAAACACATTTATTATCCTTAGAAAACATCTTTCTACTTTACAAAATAATGTAACGAAGTCCTGCAGTTTTGGGCAAGTTGTTATCTTCTTTCAACTAATGACAAGATGACCTTTCACCTATAGAATTTGATGTTATGATGTGATGTGATGTATTATGGCTTCTCCTTAAACGAAGTCAAGAATATCTCAGCAATTATGCCCAGATAAAACTGTTAGCCACTTTATTTTACATTCCCTACTCTAAATTTACCCATAATCTGCTCTATCCCATTTCCACAACATAATATTTGTCAACTCTATAACCTTTATATCTAGACCCCCCCTTATCTTTTCCCAAACCCAGCATAAAAACCAATTATTGATAATTCCTGTCATCTAGTGATGAAAATTAAAATGTATTCTTTACTATTGTATTAGTACTATTCAATGTAGTATTATAAAAGCGATATGATCATGTAGATCATTCTAAGGCCATGTCTAGATAGTACATGAGTGGCAACAATTTGGCATATAGCATTATCCCAAGATAATCAAAAATTTGAGAAGGGATTAATGATATTACATTCTACATTTGTACTAAAGAATGCTAACATCTACAACTCATTTATATATATACGTGTGTGTGTTTTATCATACGTAATCATAACTGTTATTTAAAAAATATATATATATATTTTTTTAATTTTTTTTTTTAAAAACCACACTTAATAAGCAAATCAATAAATTCTAAAGACCCAAATTGTTATCGAAGATGGAGTTTGCCTGCCGTTATTAGCATTTTTTGTTTGTTATGCAAAAACTTTTATTCATAGTCTAACATATAAATTATTAGATTATTTTACAATATTCAGAATTGAAATTGATTTTCAGCTGCTTAATGAAACATTCAAAATATATTCATTATTATCATTATTAAATTTCCAATCTTTGGACTAACTTCAGGTACGTTAAAAAAAAAACTAAGAAGAAAAAGAAGAGAGAAAAAAATATTATATGCTTATTAGCTTATTTTTTTATTTTATTATCATTTTCTACAGATGCCGGCTTACGACCATCCGGGTACTTACTTTTATTAAATTTTATACAATATGCATATATATTTAAACATTTTTTTTTTCTATATATTTAAAAAATAAAAAAAATATGAAATTTTTAACATCAAACAATTTTAATGAAAAATGAAACGTAAAAAAAAAAAGCATATCACAATGGCAAACAAAAAATATTTTAAAATATCTTACAAAATAAAATAAAAAATATTAATACTTTTTAATATAAAATAATTAACAATAGCTGAAGTCTAAAAGTTATGATTTTATACTAAAGAATGTGAAAGTAATATGACTTGTCTTAACTTTTCAGTAATTAACGGAAATAAAAGAGTCCTTAATTTGAGTACAACCGAATCTTGCTCTGCATATATTGAGATGCTAAGTAGGTCATAATAAGTAATTTAGTATTGTTGTATATGCAATAATAATTCCCAGAAATCATTGAGAGAATTGAAAGTTATTTGATAACTAGCTAATTGCATTTGTGAAAAATAAATAACATATCAAAAGGACAGAAGATGTTTTAAAGTTATAAATAAAGTTAGCCCTAAGAACTAAACCCATCTGAATGTTTTTCATAATTGATGAAATGAAACTGATTAGCACCAAAGAGAATTTACCAGAGAGCAATACCATTTATGTAAAAGTTCCAGACTGTCAGATGTTGTTGATTCTTGATGATTGGTTGCTGGAAGGTGCAAGATATATTATTCTCACTTTTTAAAGGATCGAAATTTATGTGTGAATAATCAGATGCTATGAATGGACTAGGGTAGTGCCACTTGGGTGTCTGATTCATTATGAGAAGCAAAGAGTTATAGGAAGAGAATCAGAGTAAAATAGGCTGTTGTGATCCTTATTATTATTTTAGTAGACTATAAATCAACATTAGCAATTTTTGGTCTGTTGTGAAAGAAATCTCTATGACCAAAAGATTGTCTTGATAAACAGATTGAATATCCCTGATGTCAATAAGCTTAGGTTATGCTAATGGGATTTACATCTGTGAACCATCTAACTTTATGTGAAATCAAATATAAAATAAAACTAAATATATAAGAAAATACCCTTTTGAGTCAGCTGTTTGAAGTTTGGATTTTATATTTCTCACAGATGGAGTTGCTGAGATAAGGATTTAGAAGGGTGATTTAACATTTTGTATTATGTATACTAGGAGTTAATTAGTTGTATGTATAACCTGCAATTATGTCATTAAGTAAACTAGTCAATTCTAGCACTGATATGAGTTTTTTAAATATTTATTCAGATACATCTAACTTTGAGGGATTGTAATCATGACAAGTGTAGTGTATTGGTTCATTCAGGTATCTACAGGTAGTACCTTGCTTACTGTTGTGGAGTCATCCTAACTCAGCAAAATCTTGCTGAAAAATAATGAACATGGCCTTATTATAAGATTATCAAAATTAATGAAACAACAATAAAAGGAAATAAATAAACTGGCTAACTGAAGGTCAGTGAATTTAGTGGTTTCCAATAACGATGGGAATCTTACTATATATTAAGGTCCATTAAGTGAAAGAACAGACAACTTTCTGATATTCAAATAACATTAGACAGCAGTGCAACCTTTAATTGCAGTATGTACAGTGCCCACAATATTGTAGATTGCATTGAGACATATTCAAGAATGGAGAAGGTAGCTGCTAGCTACTGTCATCATTGCACCTGCAAATGAGGCAAGCTTCCTGTAGGCTGAAAGTATCAAGGTTTTAAAGAGTAATAAGAGCATTTATTCCAAACATTAACTATACTACTAACAACTAGACTTTCATAATTTTCCAACTATAACTGGGGCAAACCATTATATCAATATATATACCAGGAGTCACCAACTTTATGTCTATAAGAGCTACATGCTAAAATTGAGATATATTAAAGTGCCCAAATTACATTTTTGAAGTTTTCAATGGAAGCAAATATTTGACTTATAATTTTCCAATAACATCAAACAATGCTTTACATTTCCAGGGCACAATAATAGTGAAAGCATTGAAGTTAACAATGTAAACAATCATTATAAAATTGCCAATACAAAAAAATAAAGCATGCATGGTTTCAAAGTAATTTGAAAATATATAATTCTTATATAAATTTTAATGATTTTATTCCAAGAGCCAGATTGGATCATCTAGATAGCTGCATATGGCTCACAAGCCACAGTTTAGTCATGATGAATATATACTCTATATAAGAAATACTGCATGTTTATATTTTGTAATATAAATATGCATAATAAATATTTTAATATTTATTTATAGAATAGTATGTTATTCTTAAATGATCGGGAATGTTAGTCAAATTACAATATAAACACAGCATTTACCATAGGGGATTTTATAAAAGTAACTAACATATAAGGGCTTCAAACTCAGACTCACATATTTATGTATAAATGGTTTATTCTCCTGTACACGAGGAATCAGAATGACTAATGTCAACATGGGTATGATGACAACTTTGGCAATTATGTGGGCTTTGAATGTTCCATCATCAGATTTTCAATGAAATTGATAGCTGAAGAGTTGGGGGTTGGAGTAGTTTGAAGCCTGTCCATTAAAGTATGAAGTTTCACTATCTTAATATAAAGCTGAGCACTGTTTGTATACATGTGTGGAGATGGTAATCTGGACCAACTGATGAGTGCTGGTTTAGCATGAAATATGTATAGTGGTGATTATTTATATTTTCAACATGTGTGATCAGGTGGGTCAGCAATATGAGATGGCATGGAGAGTTGAGAGTCATGTGAAGTCTGAGTTCAAATCCCTTACATATTACATTATATGTGCAGGTGTGTGTAAGTTTGTACAGTGTATTAAGTTAAAAGTAACTAATGTTTTTTTTGCCAGACTATTTTTATCATCTATTTGAACTGTTAATTGTTTTTTAAAAAGGAATTCACAATTCAATTATATGATTTAAATAATCCAACATGTACCTATAAATAAAATATTTTCGTTATAAACATTCAGATTAATTTTAAAATACTTAGTTTGAAACTGATACTGTATCCAACTTCGGACATTATTAAAACAATATATATGTAAAAATGGGAAAAAAGTTTTCCCATGCACATGTAAATCAGAGATTTTTTTAAAGGCTTCCAATTAAAGCTCTCTTCACTCTCAAAGATCCTTATTATGGAAATACCAGAACCTTTATAAAAAGTATATAAGATTTCTACTGACTATCATCTTTTGTAAAATGGCCTAGCTGATTACCCATCATTTTAAATTCATTTTTATAAATTTGAATAATTCTTACCAGTTTGATTTCCATGTCACATGGTCACTGTTACGATCAACTACATCTAAAGAAGGAAATAGAGTAATACCATTCAAGTCATTGTGCTTGGTTGTAATCTGTTGGTTACTATGATATTATGAATAGAGTTTTCATTTGTCTAATAGTTCAACTAAAAGATGGAACACTTAGAACCTCAAGACAATATCATTTTCACAAACCAAGAATGAGATTCAATAAAAGAAAGGGTGCATAATATGATCCCCTTTTATGCACAAAACATGTGAAGAATTAACTTATATTAGTTATACTCATATTAAATCATCAAAACTAATTTTAAAATTCATTGATCATCATGAAAATGGCATACCACTCTTTGACTTGGTGTCTCCAAAAATTTCCTTACTGATGTTCCTTTGTTTTATTTCCCAGATAATTCAATAATCATCCACGTGCACCATATTTTGGCATTAAAAAAAAAACTAATGCCACTTTAATTTCATTCTCTGATCTCCTATTTTTGGTCATGACTCATGAACCAAATGCTATTAGTAAAATGTTTCGATATGTCTTTACAAAATAGATTGCTCAGTCAATACAAAATAATCATTTGTATTATCTGTCTCAGAGATATATATATATATATTCTAACCCAGTCTATTTTTATTAATTAGTTTATATTTATTTATTTTATTTTACACCCAGGACACTAATTTTTCACAGGTTATGTTTAGTCAACCATGATAAAAGCAACATATCCATTAATTTTCCAATATGATCTAAAATACTTTTCATATAATACAATTGTACATTCAATTCTCTTAAGCCATGCCACGATTGTAATAACAACAATAATTGATCACTTATTAATTTAAAGAATAATTATAATAATATTAATCTCAGGGTTCTTTGTTTCATGTAAGGAAATGCTCGGCAGTATTGTGTTGTCGCATATGACTGGCATTCTGGTCGGCTATAGGAAACATTTATTTTACTTAAATTCAATGTGTCTTCATCTCTCATATCCACTGCTATATTATTTAAAGAGATGATAATTCTATTCAATAATGACGTATAATTTTGAATAACACAGCCCTTTTTTTTTTTTCAGAATCTCAGTCAGAATAATAAAAAGACAAGGGTGCTTTTTGTGTCCTTCCATCATCCATGACAACACAATAATATAACTAAGATTTATTACTTAGACAATTTAACTAAATGGGAATGGAATAATGTGCAACCAAAGTTAATGGTTTGGGAATAAATTCATTTTTTTTTTTTTTTTTTTTTTTTTACACAAAGGTGAATGTTTAGTCTTAAGTTTTCAACTCCATAAATAATTATCATTAAACTAAAATATAATGACATATTCCGATCTGCTTAACTTTATTTATCTGGTATATTAAGTCTTTAAGAATTTGGAATGATTTCGGACTCAAGAAAAGGTTTTGCAAATATTGTGCAAACACTTATATTTAGCATATAAAAACAAAAAAAATGAATCTACAACAAATTTTAACAAGACTATAATTTATTATTATCACAAAAAAAAATATATGAACATTTATTCAATAATCCCATAGTAATACAAAAATATAAAATATAACTGACATTAATCTGTATACTCTTTTGGTTATGGACTAGAGGTTACTACTTCTCCTGTATGCAATCATATGGATTGATTAACTAAAAGTACATTTCATTACCAATACATTGTTTATTACATTTTGGTAACCTTGTAGAAGCTTTTATTCAAAATTATTGACTAACTATTTTTTTTTTTTTTTTTTTTAAATGATTAATCCCATCATATGCAATACGCAAAATATTAAATTTATTTCTAATACATTTACTTTATTTATGGTCTTTAATGGGATAACCTATTCTAATTATAGGCCAGTTATCAGAAGTTACACTTACCATCTTACATTTAACTTAATGCTAACTTAAGTTATGATACAAATTTTATTCATACGTATAATTTTAAATATGAGTATTATTTAATTACTAACCAGAATTAAATATTGCATTTGAATATTCCTTCAGTAAATAAGCGTTTTAAAACTACGCAATTTTAATTACTTTCTCCATTGATTTACTTGTCAAATACTAGCAATATTTAGCAGCACAATACAGATATTGATCTTAGTTACTAACGCACTATTTATACTAAAGTGGATCTTGAGGAACTAACACCTCCAATATAACCTTTATCTTGCCCGAACTTTCAAAATTAAGCACAATAATCAACACCTTCCATGGTGGAGCTATCTTTATTTTCACATGAGGAATATGGAATAACCACGAAGGTCTGTAAAGTAATCTACTACATTAAAATATTTTGGTGGTTTCTTGCCTCTTACTTGGGCATACAACGAACACACACCAAATACAATCCTCTCCTGGGATTTAAACGAATGAAGCATACTAAATGCTAGATAAATTCTTGATCGTCCTATCTATGAGAATCGATCACTTGGGCTATAAACATACCCGAACATTATATTTAAAATCTTCCTCTCATGGAAAACAAAGCTTTTGGGGAGATCATTTTTCATCCCACAAAATAAATACATTATAATTATTACCTATGCGAATATTAAGCATATACCAATGCTATATCTGGGCAGGATAAGTAAATACACTGATTATAATAAACTTATGTTACCGGGTATACTTTGATCAACATCTGAAATCAATGGACATCATAGAATAAAAGTATAATAATTTTAATTTTAATAAAGGAACATTCAAAATAGTTGGTAGCATACTATCTTAAACTAAATAAAGTGGATGTGTTATTTAAGAATAATTAGGAATAAATTCCTCAATTAATACAGTATAAATTCGTTTCAAAACTTTAACAAGAAATATTTTGTTATAGCATTTTTTTTTTTTTTAGTTACTTCTGATAATTTTCAATATTTATTTTACCCCTTAAATATCTAAATATTTTTCTTTTACGTATCTAACATACAAAATTTCTACCTACAATTGTATGTAATAATTAAAACATATTTTATAGATTTTTTTTCTTTCGTGTTAAATATCAACTTAACCTATAATAATTATATTAAAACATACCTTTGTCATTACAAGGCTATTAAATATCACTTGACCATACAGACTTTAATCTATGTGATATAAAAAAAAATACATATCATTTATAACTTAGTTTTAAACAATCATTAATTAACAAGTGCATACTCTCTCATTAGAAAATGTTTTTCTGTTGAGCAATTGGTCCAGGTGAAGAGCTTTATCCAGTCGTATTTCACGAAGCAAGTTTAAAAACAATAAACGCATGGTATTATTTCCTTTAAATAAAAGTTTTCTCTTATTTTGTGCGTTTAATAAATTAGGTAAAGAAACATATAGCAGAATTGAAGATTAATTCTTACTTGAATTAAACTACTACAATTTTGGGATCCAAGAAAATAAAATATACATATTCTAACATAGACGAATATTTGACTATAGACGATAAACATACACAATATTTTTTTTTTATTGACGATACGTATACTTATTAGCTAGCTTACTTATGGACGAAAATGCGCAATTTTTCGAGAGATTATTATGATAATAACTGCAGTCAATTTACGTGTACAGGAAGTTTTAATAATTCCAACTGATGTATAATATAATATATCATTTATTTTTATCATTAAGTCACTAAGATATTTGGTTTTGTTCATACTTTAGGAATTATAAATTTTTTTTAACGGTAACTTCTCCGTAAGAATGCCCCTATATAACTTTTCCTATATTTACTCTGAGAAAGTTTATATTTTTTTTTTTTTTTTTTAAAAAAAAATATACAGGTGCATAATTTAATCTTATTTATCATTATTATTATTTCCAGACAATTCTTGGTGAATAAAACATATTTTAACGTATGTAACTACATTACTTGTAAAGGCAGACAATATTGAGAAAGAGCGCGAAAATGTTTCTAGTTGATTTTCCTTGGTTTCAAAATATTTCTTTCAATTATTATTATTTTTTTTTTCTATACCAAGAAAATATCAATAAATGACATAAAGTTAATAAATAATTAATCTTTTCTTGGAAATCACTTCTTTTCCTTAATTTAGATATAATATAATTTTTCGTGACTCTTTTAGTTACATCTGTCATTTTTGAACTTTAGCGCGAGACAATAAACTTTTAAGTATAAAAGGTCTTTAAATAGGTAGATGGCAAAGAAAATCAGGATATCTTATCAAAAAAATTTAGCCACACATTATATTATTAAAATTTTACTTTGATTACATTTATTTCTGCAAAATAAAATGAAAAAATTGAGTTACCAAATTTCAGCACTGTTCCTTCCTTGAAAACTAAAAGCAGACTATATTTTTCTTTTTTTTTTTTTTACTTTAGCGACCTCTTCCAGAAAAATAATCATTTGATTATAACATAAACAAAAGAAAGGAAAAACCTATTACAATCATATAGTTTTAGTATTATTTACCTGGATTACAAAGTAATTTGACAATATAAAAAAAATAATAAATACATTAAATTAACAATCAGTGATGTATAATTCTTTAAACATTATATTTTTTTTCTTTTTTTTTTTTTTTTACAAAAAGAAATTACCAGAAGTTATTGTGCTTTATGATAAGACACTCATCCACTCTCCCCTCTACCCATCCAAAATCAATTACTGTTTAGCTTTTATACCATATTAATTTGCTCTAATTATTAATATCTCAATTAAATTATTCATGTTCTCTCTTTAAAAATGACATTGAGTTATTAAATCTATTAGTTATTCACCCAAAACATGCCAAAGTGAGTGAATAGCATACTTTATTAATCAATTATTACTATTGTTATTTTATCTTTTTATTTCTTTAAAGAATAGCATTGTTTTCCTGCAGAAATAATGCCAAGTAAACCAAGTGTCAATAACACTAGGTTACAATTCTCCCACCATTATAATAAATAAAAAATAAAATAATATATGCATTTTTAACACTTCTTATGGTATTACTAAGTTTATATCCTACTTCTTTCTTATGTCAATAAATACAGTTTAAAGGATTTAATTTTGCTTGGGATATGGTAGTAAGCTTCGGGCATTATAGGTACCTCTTGTTCCATCAGGGGTTGAGACTAAAAAGGCATTCTCACCCACTTGTTTCACAATTTCATAGGGGCCTTCATAAAGATACATGAATTTTCTAAACATATGTTTCCGGAGATTACTCACATGGGGAGTTCTAATTAAAACAAAATCATGGACTTTAAAAGGATGTGGACTGGTTTTGGAATAACGAGTGCATTTATCACCCATCTTTTTAAGGTTAATTCTGGCCAGTGCTTGGTCATGTTCCACATTAATATTTTCCACTATTACGGGTAACGGTGTTTTGATTAGTAAAGGTTCAGGTCTACCAAAGTGCAGCCGAATTGGAGACATCCTAGTAGACTCATTAATAGTTATATTTATATAATTAATCACCTGTGGCAACTTATTGACCCACTGTTTGTGATCCCGTTCCATATATACTCGGAACAACCTACTTATCTCACGCATGATTCTTTCACTTGGATTGGATTGGGGATTTCTAATCGAGCACATGATATGTTGAATATTTTGCTTCTTACCCCACTTTTTCCATGTACCAGAAATGAATGCAGTAGCGTGGTCGGTAAGTATTGAAGCTGGTTTTCCTATTAATGGAATTTGATAAGTTTCCAAGCACTTAATAACATTTTTAGCATCTGTTTTTGGAACTGGGTAAGCAGAGACATATTTGGTAAAAACGTCATACATCACAAGAATAAATTTTTGACGGTTGAAAGGTGGAAGTGGTCCATAAAAGTCCAGTGCCAATAATTCATTGGGCTGACTGGGCAGTATGGGTTGAAGTGTTCCCACATACGATTTATTTTGAAACTTAGTTTTTAAACAAATCTCGCATTCCCTAAGTCTACGGGCAATGGATTCAGACATCTTATGAAAATAAAAATGCTTCTTAATAATAGGTTCAATTTTCTGAATTCCATAGTGTCCATATTGGGTGTGAACATAATCTATGAGTTTATTGACTAAACATAAAGGAATAATCACTCTCCAAGAATTTTCATCTCCCCTTTTTAATTTCTTCATTAAAATTCTATCTTTAAACCTATACCCCTCTTTAATTCTATCAGCATATCTACTTTTCTGACCTAATTTAGCTGGATCTGATAAGAAGTGAACTATTCTCTCCAGCCTAGCATCCTGTGCTTGCAGTAATTTTAAATTTGTATAATCTCTAACTATTTCTTCCTCTAACAAACTAAACATATTACAAATAATTATATTTTCAGTACTGGGGTTCTGATAATTAACAGAAACAGGATTGCGGCTAAGAATATCTGCAATGACATTATCCTGTCCTGAACAATATATGATTTCATACTGATACTGTTGGAGATAGAGGCTCCATCTGATTAATCTTTCATTATTAAGGTAACTCTTGTTGAGAAACTCTAAACTACGATGATCAGTTAATACTATAATTTTTGATCCCAACAAAAGCTGTCTAAGTTTTTGAAATCCCCACACAACAGCTAATGCCTCTTTTTCTGTGGTGGTATAGTTAAGTTCCGCTCCCCTTAAATGTCGGCTTAAGAAATATAAGACTCTAGGTTCCTTATTCTCATTAAATTGGTATAGAATCACCCCTAAACCGAACCCACTACTTTCGGTTTGCAAATAGAACTCTTTATTTAAATCTGGATAGGCTAAAATTACTGTTTTTAAAAAGTTATCTTTAACAATTTGAAATTCCCTTGTATGTTCCTGGGTCCACCTCCACTTTTCACACTTTTTTAATAAAACAGATAAGTGCATAGTATCATATGAAAATTTTTTATAAAACCTGTGATAGTAATTACACAGTCCCAAAAACGATCTCAAGTGCTTTCTGGTTTTAGGGACGGGAAACCTTTGAATGGCGGCAATTTTGTCTGGGTGAGGTTTGACCCCTTCAGCACTAACCAAATGACCAAGAAAAGAGATTTCTCGGGCAATTAAAATACATTTTTCTAAGTTGACTTTTATATTGTTATCTGAACACTCACAAAGAAACATGCTAAGATGCTGTAAATGATCATTTAAATTTTCCGAAGCAATGACAATATCATCGACATATATAACTAACAAATTTTTCAGTTCTTTTGAAAAGACCATATTCAAGCATCTGATAAGGCCAGCCCCACTATTAATTAAACCAAAGGGCATCCTTTGAAAAATATAAGATTGGCCCTGGTAACGGAATGCCGTATACTTTTGATCATTTTTGTGGAGTGGGATTTGCCAATAGCTGGCGGTTAAATCAAATGTGGAGAATATGCTCTTCCCTTTGAACTTCGTCAATAATTCCTGAATAGGTGATGGTATGTCATGCTCTGGGACAGTATGCTGGTTAAGTGTACGTGCATCCAGACAGACTCTAATGGATCCATCTTTCTTTTTGACTACTACTAATGGATTCACATAAGACGAAGGGCTGGGCTTAATTATTTGCCAGTCAATCATCTTATTAATCTGCTGTTGAACCTCTGCCTGGTATTGATAAGGAATAGGATAAGTACGCTGCTGGAAAGGCTCATTATCTTTCAAATTGATTCTATGGACATACCCTTTTAATATACCAGGTATTTTGGAGAAAACACAACGATACTGGAACAACAACTGGAAAAATGGTTTATAGTATTCTGTGCCAATAATACATGAACCATCCAACTTAACTTTAATATTTACATCAACTGTTGTCTCCTGTATGGTCATCAATTGATTCATCTGACTATTACAATTGACTACAAGAGGGCAAATCTCCTCTTTACATCCAAAAGTTTCATCTCTGTAATTAATATAACAATTATTTAGAGTCATGAAATCCGAACCAATTATGGCTTCATGAATCAAACCTGGCATGATTAAAAAGACATGCTCAAATTTGCACAAATTAATTTCTAATGTAATAAAAACCTGTCTATTAGATAACTTAGTCTTCTTTCCATTAGCAAGTATTACCCTAATCACCTTAGTTGGTAAAATTGGAATAGATTGGTCAGCTGACTGAATTTTCAAGTAAGTTTCTTCAGACAACAAGGAAGCTTGACTGCCTGAATCAATTAAGGTGTTGACAACAATTCCTGAAATGATAATCTTTATCATGGGACAGTTGTACAAGATAGGTGGCTCAGACATTTTGCCAGGTTCCAAATAATCAATGTCAAGGTCTATATTATTGATAATCCACATCATGCTGTTCCCCATATGTTTAAAAATAGGGCCCCGAAGTGAGGAACGTTCCTGCGAGGTCCTTTTTAATTTAATGCCCCGCTACTTTTACTACCTTTTATATTTTTCTTTGGTATTGTTGGGATACCACTAGTAGAAGGCTGATTCTCATTCAGAATTCTACTCTTAACTGTTGGCCTACTGAGGTGGCTATTCTGTCTACCATAGGGATTCGTCCTATAATATCCTTTTTCTCTAACTAACTTCCTCCTTCCCATATGTGACCTATCTGCGAAATTGATATTACTCACCATCGGATGGGTGTCTCTATTTACCCTAATTCTATTATCAATATTCCTATCGCTGGTCTCTAACGAATCTAAAATTTCTACTACCTCTTCTATGGTATGTCTGTCAGCAGCAATCAAGATCTGCTCTATATGCCTCGGCAGATTATGGCGAATTATTCGCACAATTTGTGTCTCAGATAAAGGATAAGCTGTCAAGGTTTTCAATTTGACGGCCTGACTCCTGAAAAACTGAGTATAACTACCCTTATTTACATGATATCTTTCCTGAGATATCTGATATCTCAGGTTATCTTGGCGGTCTTCCCCCCAAAAACTGGCTAACATAAGATATTTGAAGTCTCCATATGTTTCTGGTTTAATAAATAATGATTGCCACCAGTCTTTAGATGCTGCACACAAATGGTTAGCGGCAATAGCAATCTTTTCTATCTCAGATAAATGACATAAGGTGAATAACTCCTCCAGATTCTGGAGATACTCGTGTGGATTCTCCAGATATTCACCTCTAAAAAATTTTATTTTTAAGAATTTTAAGGCCATGGAGCTATTACTTTCTGGCTCTAGCATGACTTTACTTCTAGCCTCATTTAATGGATCGTATATTGATTCTACTGGATTAATTACCGTATGTAACTCAGATATTACTTGGTTATTATGACCATTATTTGTTTCCTTTACTTGAGTTTCAGATAAACCTTTACTTTGAACAACTTTTTTACTTTTTG
The DNA here is from genome assembly GCA_028023455.1 of Epiperipatus broadwayi. Taxonomy (NCBI): domain Eukaryota; kingdom Metazoa; phylum Onychophora; class Udeonychophora; order Euonychophora; family Peripatidae; genus Epiperipatus; species Epiperipatus broadwayi. The sequence continues at coordinate 122,516 of JAQFVV010006259.1, read as the reverse complement.
TAAAATTATCCCTATTATAGTCTATAGCTTGCATTCGACTCTCTAATTCTAACTTATAGTTCTGCCATTCACAGTCTATTCTCTTTGAACTATCTTTTAGGCCTACATTTAAGTGTTTAATCTGTTGTTCCAATTGGTTAATAGTTTCATCTTTATCTATCCCGAATTTATCTTCTAACCTTTGATAGACTTTACTCTCACACTGAGTCATTAATTCCCCTATTTCATCTTGGAGATTATTATGTAATAGCTGTGCATTACTCTTTATTATATCATTAAAATTTTCTACTCTTCCCATAACTTGACTTAGCTCACTTTCTAGATTTTGATTAATCTCACATTGGGTCAACTCTTGAGTTTCTAGTTTAGCTATTAATCTGGTAATCTGGCTCTGACATCCTTTCACTACATTGTCAGGTGCTAGAGTTATATTTTTAACTTCCTCTTTCAAATTACTAACTTCACTTCTAGCACTGTCTAATTCTCCCTTAATAGATTCAACTCTATCCTGAACTTCTCTTTGGAATACTACTGTTTCCTTTTGATAATTTCTTATTTCCTGTACTTCATTGTTTAATACAATATATTGACTTTTAAAGTCCTGCTGGATAGCCTCAATCATATTTTCTGCCCTTTCAGAATTTGTTTCGATCTCTTTCCTTATTCTTATTTCCAGCTTTTCAGAGGCCAATTTTGATTCTTCTACATGATTTCTCAAATCTTCCCTTAAGTCCTTTATCTCCTGTACTTGATTTTGAGATGTCTCTTTGATCTCCTGCATTTGATTCTCTAATTTAATATTTAAATTTTGTATCTGACTTTTTAATTCACTTTTTAATTTACTATTTGAGTTTTGGATCTGACTTTTTAATTCACTTTTTAATTTACTATTTGAGTTTTGTATCTGACTTTTTAATTCGCTATTTGATTTTTCTAATTTTTTCAAGAATTCCTCCAATGTATTTCTCATTAATTGATCTGGCTCATTTTCATGTTTTCCCTTTATTATTGTGGCTTCTTCTGGGTTAGCTATATCCAAATCTTCCCCTTCCTCTTTTAATTGTACACTAAAATATGGAGTCTGTGTATCAGGGGATTGTAACTCTTGGGATCCTCCCAAATCCTCAGAAATACTATGATTATCTTTGTTTTCACTCATATTAAAATTCTAACTCTTTTAGTATTTAACAGTACTGAAATATTAGCAATGAACTATTAATAAATTTATCGATAAGAAATTATTGACAAGACATCCTGCCTCCATGCCTCTCCTACCAAAAACAATCTACACCAAAAACTATGCTCTGACATTTAATATCCCTAAAGCTCCAACATTAACTACTAAATATGCTTTTTTTTTTTTTTACATGCTTCTTGGTCCATATAAATATCATTAGATATTATGTAATATAGCATAAGTGCCAATCACAAGACCAGACAAACAGATCATCATAAATGATAAAATCATTACAGTGTTTTATGGAATTGCCTACAGACCACAACATCATAAACTGACAACTTAATTATTTATTTTTCAGTGGCAAAAGATTAGATCATATAATAGATATTCACATAATATCTTATGGCTAAAACAATTCATTATTGGCAAATATTTTTAATCAATGAATAACTAATCCATTCAAGTGCAAACAATATTAATATTGACTTCAAGAAAAGTTTACTAAATTCCTCGTGGCCAGCTATAGCCATCGATGGCCCCTGTAGTTGGGCAGCCATTTCTAACCCAGTCTATTTTTATTAATTAGTTTATATTTATTTATTTTATTTTACACCCAGGACACTAATTTTTCACAGGTTATGTTTAGTCAACCATGATAAAAGCAACATATCCATTAATTTTCCAATATGATCTAAAATACTTTTCATATAATACAATTGTACATTCAATTCTCTTAAGCTATGCCACGATTGTAATAATAACAATAATTGATCACTTATTAATTTAAAGAATAATTATAATAATATTAATCTCAGGGTTCTTTGTTTCATGTAAGGAAATGCTCGGCAGTATTGTGTTGTCGCATATGACTGGCATTCTGGTCGGCTATAGGAAACATTTATTTTACTTAAATTCAATGTGTCTTCATCTCTCATATCCACTGCTATATTATTTAAAGAGATGATAATTCTATTCAATAATGACGTATAATTTTGAATAACACAGCCTTTTTTTTTTTTTCAGAATCTCAGTCAGAATAATAAAAAGACAAGGGTGCTTTTTGTGTCCTTCCATCATCCATGACAACACAATAATATAACTAAGATTTATTACTTAGACAATTTAACTAAATGGGAATGGAATAATGTGCAACCAAAGTTAATGGTTTGGGAATAAATTCATTTTTTTTTTCTTTTTTTTATTTTTATACAAAGGTGAATGTTTAGTCTTAAGTTTTCAACTCCATAAATAATTATCATTAAACTAAAATATAATGACATATTCCGATCTGCTTAACTTTATTTATCTGGTATATTAAGTCTTTAAGAATTTGGAATGATTTCGGACTCAAGAAAAGGTTTTGCAAATATTGTGCAAACACTTATATTTAGCATATAAAAACAAAAAAATGAATCTACAACAAATTTTAACAAGACTATAATTTATTATTATCACAAAAAAAAATATATGAACATTTATTCAATAATCCCATAGTAATACAAAAATATAAAATATAACTGACATTAATCTGTATACTCTTTTGGTTATGGACTAGAGGTTACTACTTCTCCTGTATGCAATCATATGGATTGATTAACTAAAAGTACATTTCATTACCAATACATTGTTTATTACATTTTGGTAACCTTGTAGAAGCTTTTATTCAAAATTATTGACTAACTATTTTTTTTTTTTTAAAATGATTAATCCCATCATATGCAATACGCAAAATATTAAATTTATTTCTAATACATTTACTTTATTTATGGTCTTTAATGGGATAACCTATTCTAATTATAGGCCAGCTATCAGAAGTTACACTTACCATCTTACATTTAACTTAATGCTAACTTAAGTTATGATACAAATTTTATTCATACGTATAATTTTAAATATGAGTATTATTTAATTACTAACCAGAATTAAATATTGCATTTGAATATTCCCTCAGTAAATAAGCGTTTTAAAACTACGCAATTTTAATTACTTTCTCCATTGATTTACTTGTCAAATACTAGCAATATTTAGCAGCACAATACAGATATTGATCTTAGTTACTAACACACTATTTATACTAAAGTGGATCTTGAGGAACTAACACCTCCAATATAACCTTTATCTTGCCCGAACTTTCAAAATTAAGCACAATAATCAACACCTTCCATGGTGGAGCTATCTTTATTTTCACATGAGGAATATGGAATAACCACGAAGGTCTGTAAAGTAATCTACTACATTAAAATATTTTGGTGGTTTCTTGCCTCTTACTTGGGCATACAATGAACACACACCAAATACAATCCTCTCCTGGGATTTAAACGAATGAAGCATACTAAATGCTAGATAAATTCTTGATCGTCCTATCTATGAGAATCGATCACTTGGGCTATAAACATACCTGAACATTATATTTAAAATCTTCCTCTCATGGAAAACAAAGCTTTTGGGGAGATCATTTTTCATCCCACAAAATAAATACATTATAATTATTACCTATGCGAATATTAAGCATATACCAATGCTATATCTGGGCAGGATAAGTAAAAACACTGATTACAATAAACTTATGTTACCGGGTATACTTTGATCAACATCTGAAATCAATGGACATCATAGAATAAAAGTATAATAATTTTAATTTTAATAAAGGAACATTCAAAAATAGTTGGTAGCATACTATCTTAAACTAAATAAAGTGGATGTGTTATTTAAGAATAATTAGGAATAAATTCCTCAATTAATACAGTATAAATTCGTTTCAAAACTTTAACAAGAAATATTTTGTTATAGCATTTTTTTTTTTTTTAGTTACTTCTGATAATTTTCAATATTTATTTTACCCCTTAAATATCTAAATATTTTTCTTTTACGTATCTAACATACAAAATTTCTACCTACAATTGTATGTAATAATTAAAACATATTTTATAGATTTTTTTCTTTCGTGTTAAATATCAACTTAACCTATAATAATTATATTAAAACATACCTTTGTCATTACAAGGCTATTAAATATCACTTGACCATACAGACTTTAATCTATGTGATATAACAAAAAAATACATATCATTTATAACTTAGTTTTAAACAATCATTAATTAACAAGTGCATATTCTCTCATTAGAAAATGTTTTTCTGTTGAGCAATTGGTCCAGGTGAAGAGCTTTATCCAGTCGTATTTCACGAAGCAAGTTTAAAAACAATAAACGCATGGTATTATTTCCTTTAAATAAAAGTTTTCTCTTATTTTGTGCGTTTAATAAATTAGGTAAAGAAAAACATAGCAGAATTGAAGATTAATTCTTACTTGAATTAAACTACTACAATTTTGGGATCCAAAAAAAATAAAATATACATATTCTAACATAACGAACAGTTGACGATAGACGATAAACATACACAATATTTTTTTTTTATTGATGATCCGTATACTTATTAGCTAGCTTACTTATGGACGAAAATGCGCAATTTTTCGAGAGATTATTATGATAATAACTGCAGTCAATTTACGTGTACAGGAAGTTTTAATAATTCCAACTGATGTATAATATAATATATCATTTATTTTTATCATTAAGTCACTAAGATATTTGGTTTTGTTCATACTTTATGAATTATAAATTTTTTTTAACGGTAACTTCTCCGTAAGAATGCCCCTATATCTTTTCCTATATTTACTCTGAGGAAGTTTATATTTTTTTTTTTTTATTTTTTAAAAAAAATATACAGGTGCATAATTTAATCTTATTTATCATTATTATTATTTCCAGACAATTCTTGGTGAATAAAACATATTTTAACGTATGTAACTACATTACTTGTAAAGGCAGACAATATTGAGAAAGAGCACGAAAATGTTTCTAGTTGATTTTCCTTGGTTTCAAAATATTTCTTTCAATTATTATTATTATTTTTTTTTTCTATACCAAGAAAATATCAATAAATGACATAAAGTTAATAAATAATTAATCTCTTCTTGGAAATCGCTTCTTTTCCTTAATTTAGATATAATATAATTTTTCGTGACTCTTTTAGTTACATCTGTCATTTTTGAACTTTAGCGCGAGACAATAAACTTTTAAGTATAAAAGGTCTTTGAATAGGTAGATGGCAAAGAAAATCAGGATATCTTATCAAAAAAATTTAGCCACACATTATATTATTAAAATTTTACTTTGATTACATTTATTTCTGCAAAATAAAATGAAAAAATTGAGTTACCAAATTTCAGCACTGTTCCTTCCTTGAAAACTAAAAGCAGACTATATTTTTCTTTTTTTTTTACTTTAGCGACCTCTTCCAGAAAAATAATCATTTGATTATAACATAAACAAAAGAAAGGAAAAACCTATTACAATCATATAGTTTTAGTATTATTTACCTGGATTACAAAGTAATTTGACAATATAAAAAAAATAATAAATACATTAAATTAACAATCAGTGATGTATAATTCTTTAAACATTATATTTTTTTTTTTTTTTTTTTTTTTTTTTACAAAAAGAAATTACCAGAAGTTATTGTGCTTTATGATAAGACACTCATCCACTCTCCCCTCTACCCATCCAAAATCAATTACTGTTTAGCTTTTATACCATATTAATTTGCTCTAATTATTAATATCTCAATTAAATTATTCATGTTCTCTCTTTAAAATGACATTGAGTTATTAAATCTATTAGTTATTCACCCAAAACATGCCAAAGTGAGTGAATAGCATACTTTATTAATCAATTATTACTATTGTTATTTTATCTTTTTATTTCTTTAAAGAATAGCATTGTTTTCCTGCAGAAATAATGCCAAGTAAACCAAGTGTCAATAACACTAGGTTACAATTTATATATATATATATATATAAAGGAACCGAGCAGGGCAAATTCCTAATGTCGACTCCATACGTTCTTGTCATTGCGGCTGTTATTACTATGTGATTATTCATATAGTATACGAACATGGATGGGCTGCTCACCAACACGCATTATCCAGTGTGGTGAGTTTATTGGCTTTTTACCTCTGAGTTTAAGATCAAGAAACACCATGGCCTTTCTTCTCAGTGCCTGATAAGGCAGAATGAATGTTTGTGTAAATGATAAATATTTTTCCAATACATATATACAATTATGACAGACAAAAATAAAGCATGGCCCTTATTCCCAGGAGGCTGTAAAGTCACCAACCAAGGCAGCGGTTGGTGGCTGAAGGCGGAGGGTGCTAAGAATCCCCTGATTGTGGACCCAGGCTGCCATTTGATGACGACTTTTTATTTAGGTACTTACAACTGCAGATCACTTTCAAGTGAAGGAAGATTGCAAGAATTAGAAGAAGAATTGTCTTATATTAAATGGGACATTATTGGACTTTGTGAAGTTAGAAGAAAAGGTGAAGAAACAATTGATTTAAAAAGTGGACATATACTCTATTATAAAGGCACACATATTGGAAATACAAGTGGAGTAGGATTCATTATAAATAAAAAGTGGAAGAACAATATTGTGGAGATTGATGGTGTATCGGACAGAGTTGCAAGATTAGTTATACAACTTAATAGCAGATACCAAATGCAGATAATTCAGGTTTATGCCCCAACAAGTTCTCATAGTGATGAAGTAGTAGAAGATTTTTATATGGATGTACAAAAGGCTTTTGATCAGAGTAAACAACATTTTAAAATTGTTATGGGAGACTTTAATGCTAGAATTGGTAGACAAATGAAAGATGAAATTGCTGTAGGTAATTTTGGTTATGGTAATAGAAATGAGAGAGGACATAGACTTGTGGAGTTTGCAGAAAAAGAAAAACTTTATATTATGAATTCATTTTTTGAGAAAAATGTTAAAAGGAAATGGACATGGAAGCATCCAAATGAAGGTACAGCAGAATTGGATTATATTTTGACTAACAGGAAATACATATTTCAAGATTGTAATGTTCTTAATAAATTTAACACAGGAAGTGATCATCGATTAGTTAGGTGTAAGTTACGTGTTAATGTAAAACTAGAGAGACAAAAATTATTGAGAAAAACAATATTTACAGTTGATATTCCTAATCTTCAGAAACCTTCTAATGAATTTAAATTAGAACTTACAAATAGGTTTCAAGTGTTAGGAGATTTTGAACATGATTCAGATTTGAATGAAATTAATATGAAAATAACTGATACACTTTTAAAAACTGCAACAAAGATAGCTGGTAGAAAAAAGCAGCAATTGACTAATAAAATTTCTACTGAGACTAGAGAATTTATGAAGAAAAGAAGGAATATGAAGATATACAAAAATGATGTATTAAAAAGAATTGAATATCTCGAATTTTGTAAAATGGTACGGAAAAAAGTTGAAAATGATATAAGAAAGTATAACTGTGAAATAGAAAGGAAAGCTGTAGAAGAAAATAAAAGTCTCAAGAATGTTAAACAACATTTTGGTATTGGTAGGAAATTTATATCTGCAATAAGAAAAAAAGATGAAATTATTACTAAAAAGAGAGATGACATCATGAAATTGGTAGAAGATTTTTGATCAAGAATTATATAGTAATAAAGAACAAGTACCTGCTATATCTATTACATCTTCTGAATTGCCCAGAATTTTAAATGAAGAAGTGAGACATGCAATTAAATGTATGAAGAAAGGAAAGGCTCCAGGAAATGATGGAATTATAATTGATATATTAAAAGAAGGAGGTGAAGAAATAGAAACAATTTTAGCAAAGTTATATACCAAATGTCTAAATGATAAAGATGTACCGGAAGATTGGAAGAATGCAGTAATAATATTAATATTTAAAAAAGGTGATAAAGAAGATATTAGAAATTACAGACCTATCAGCCTTTTATCAGTTTTATATAAAATTTTTACCAAGATAATTACAACTCGTCTACAGAGAACTTTGGATTTCCATCAACCAAGAGAACAAGCTGGATTTAAAAGTGGTTTTAGTACAATAGATCATATCCAGGTATTAAGAGAAGTCATAGAAAGGACAAATGAATATGAGTTGTCATTATGTTTTGGATTTGTAGATTATGAAAAGGCATTCGATTCTATACACATTTCTTCAGTGATTAAAGCATTGGATCATCAAGGTATAGATCCAGGATATTGTCATATTTTAAAGAATATTTATAAAAATGCAACAGCATCAATTAGATTACATAATGATACCGGAAAAATCAACATTGAGAAAGGTGTAAGGCAAGGTGACTCCATATCTCCAAAACTTTTTACAGCAGTGCTGCAAGAAGTATTTTGTGGATTAAAATGGGAAACTAAAGGAATGAAAGTAAATGGAGAGTATTTAATTCATTTAGATTTTGCAGATGATGTAGTTGTTTTTGCAAATAATGCTTCAGAGCTGCAGGAAATGTTGCAGGAGTTAGCAGATGAAAGTAGAAAAGTAGGACTAAAGATAAATGTTAAAAAGACTAAAGTAATGTTTAATCGATTTGCTCAAAATATGAAAATAAAGATTGATTATGAAGAATTAGAAGAAGTTAACAGTTACAAATACCTAGGTCAGATTATTAATACAGATGGAAACATAATGGAGGAAATTAATCATAGAATTAAACTTGGTTGGAGTGCTTTTGGTAGAAATAACTTGATACTAAAAGGAAATATGCCTATGTGTTTGAAAAGAATGGTTTTTAACAAATGTGTTTTACCAGTTCTTACTTATGGATCTGAGACTTGGACACTTAATAGAAGAGCAATACAGAGACTTCAGACCACTCAAAGGAGTATGGAGAGATGTATGTTGGGAGTAACAAGAAGAGATCGAAAATGCAATGTATGGGTAAGACAACAAACAGGTGTTACTGACCTTATTGAAAAAATTAAAAGATTGAAATGGAGTTGGGCTGGGCATATTGCTAGAAGAAATGATAATAGATGGACAATTGAAATTTTAAACTGGATTTCAAGAGATTGTAAAAGACCCAGAAAGAGACCACATGTGAGATGGATGGCTGAAATAAGAAAATGTGCAGGGGTGTTGTGGAAAAGAGAAGCTAAAGATCGGAGAAGATAGATTAAACTTGGAGAGACCTTCATCCTGCAGCAGATTTATAATGGTTAATGATGATGATGATATATATATATATATATATATATATGATAAACAAAAACAAGTTAAAATTTTTTTAACCTGCCTATAACTTGCATTTTATGATCACAGATGGAGCTTTACCAATAGTTCATCAAGCTTTGTTTACAAAAAATGCAGAGAGAGAGAATCGAAATTTCAATATCTCTTTCAAAATGTACCCAACCTTTAAACCATAGTTTCAAGCTAATTGGTTTTCATCAGTAAAGGGTAGGGGGACTAGAAACTAGATCTAAAACCCCAACTCTACTGAACAGCATATATGTAAACTGTTCCTATCAGCTTGAAAGCACAAATTTTTTAGATATGTAAATATCTTAAAATCCAGCTAAATAAACAAGATAGCTATATGGGTCTGAAATCAGTTCAGTTTCACCACATAGTAGAAAGATTCTGCAATCTATATCATTGCTAAAACATTCAAAGGTACATTTATGATAAACAAAAACAAGTTAAAAACTGAACTGATTTCAGACCCATATAGCTATCTAGTTTATTTAGCTGGATTTTAAGATATTTACGTATCTTTCAAGCTGATAGGAACAGTTTACATTTATGCTGTTCAGTAGAGTTGGGGTTTTAGATCTAGTTTCTAGTTCCCCTACCCTTTACTGATGAAAGCCAATTAGCTTGAAACCATGGTTTAAAGGATGGGGACAATTTGAAAGAGATATTGAAATTTTGATTCTCTCTCTGCATTTTTCGTAAACAAAGCTTGATGAGCTATTGGTAAAGCTCCATCTGTGATCATAAAATGCAAGCTATAGGTAGGTTAAAAAAATGTAACTTGTTTTTGTTTATCATAAATGTACTTTTGAAGGTTTTAGCAATGATATAGATTGCAGAATTTTTCTACTATGTGGTGAAACTGAACTGATTTCAGACCCATATAGCTATCTAGTTTGTTTAGCTGGATTTTAAGATATTTACGTATCTAAAAAATTCGTCCTTTCAAGCTGATAGAAACAGTTTACATATATGCTGTTCAGTAGGGTTGGGGTTTAGATCTAGTTTCTAGTCCCCCTATTCTTTACTGATGAAAGCCAATTAGCTTGAAACCATGGTTTAAAGGTTGGGGACAATTTGAAAGAGATATTGAAATTTCGATTCTCTCTCTCCATTTTTTGTAAACAAAGCTTGATGAGCTATTGGTAAAGCTCCATCTGTAATCATATATATAAATTAATAATTTTTGGGATGAACCGTGTCTTATTTTTCATTACATACCGATATTTTCACAGACTAGCATCCCACCATTATCAAGGTTAACTTTTGAAAGAAAAATCATTAGATCTCAAACAATAACATGACTCAGTGCAAGATGAGAAATGGTATTCAATTTAAAGTAGTTCAGCATTCACAATATGAGGCTTATCAAAATGTTTATTTCCTTCAGTTTTTTCACCTATTAATTTCAAGTTAATATTAGATAAAATGAGAGGTTTCCACATAGCTGGAATACGTTGTTCTTCACCAGCCCTATTTAAACCAGTAGGTCTCTTTAATATTTCAATTGACTTTTTCATGGTTCTTAAATCATATCTTTCCAAATTAGCAAGTATTTTTGTATTGTCAAAATTAGGTTTGTGACCAATTTCTAAAAAATGGGAAGTAAAAACTGATTTTTGTTATATGATTTGTTAATTTTATTAAAGAAAATAAATTGTATGTCAATTAATAAGATCACTTGTAAACAAATTATCATTGCGTGGTTTGTTACTTTGTTTATATAAGATTTCTTGGTCTACCATCATTCATCAGAGTAACACATGTTCTCCACAATTTAGCCAGCATTATAAATGGGGCTGCATAATGTTTCATTATTATATTGAATAAAATATTGTTTTAGATATGCATGTGTTAGTTTATTTCCTGATACTTATCGTCAGGTGGCATTCATATAGATTCAAGTCCTGATCTCAGCACAGTGAACAAAGACTGGCTTATATACAAACAAAGTTCCAAGCATAAGCATACACTTATGTTTTTAAAGTCAATTTACATGTGAGAGTGCAAGGCAATTGTTAGAGCTCATGACCAGAGGGTATTTCATCTATTATAATAACATAGATCTGAATATTTATGTAAATAAATAAATAGAGAAAATATAAAATTGTGAAATATGCCAGACTGACCATTACAATGTTTAATCCACTCTTGTGCCATCTAGTGTAAAATTTCAGTTATCAATGACGACTAGTTAGTATTTCATTTCAAAATCCCCCCAGACTGACTGGTGTCTGGTTTTTGCTTTTATTAGTGAAGACACTTCTTACTTAACCAGTATCCACTTTTTATTTTATTATACTATTTAAGCTAACAATGAGAATTTAAAAAAAACTTAAGATTTCAACTCAGGCTAACTTATGTATTCATTACACAATTTAAGCTAACAATGAGAATTAAAAACAAGCCTAAGGTTTCAAATTCAGGCTAACTTTTGTAAATGCATTAATTCCAGCTTTGTATTATAATTTTTACTGATAAAGAAAATGCTAGAAACTAGTCAGTATTAAGGAAGGGATTTTATAACATTATACCATCTGGTATCCATTGATTACTCAAGCTACCAATAGATGGCTCCATAATAAAGTAAAAATGTGTGCTGGGGAGCATTTGCATAAGCATATGAGAGGTCTTATGAGATTGAGTGCTTACATATTAGTCCAGTGTTGAAATTTTAGTCTTCATTAAAAGCATTACAATTATCTATGATTGCTAAATATTTGATAATACATTTTATTTAATAAATTAAATAAATTAACTTTCAAAAATAAGTTGTTGAAGATTTCTAAATTTTTATATCTACTTTAGTTTTGGCTACCATTGACCTACTTATGTTTCAAAGATGGTCATCTTTTGCCAGTAAGTAAATTGACATTAATGTAGAAAGTGGAGTTGTTATTAACAACCTTGTTAAAGATGATTCTTTAATTCTTTCAACATTAAATTTATTCTTAATTAATTAAATAAAACATATCAAATATTTAGCAATCATAAATAATCATAAGTAATGAAGTCTAAAATTTTATCACTGGAATAATAAATAAGTACCAGAGATTGTTATTGGTTGTTGTTACTGGCTGCCAAAATATATGTTTTTTTTAAAAAATAAATAATATTACTGTAAAGAATTACATGGAAACGTTCATAATGCACCATCATGACATATTTATAATCTTGAGTTTGAATCCAGAAATATAAAATTTATTTCAAATGACTTCATACAGCTATCCTGATAATGCACCTAATTAATAAGTATATTGCCATATGCTAAAATGTAAGACATGGAAAACAAAACACAGCAATCTTCACCAATCACTTTTGCAATTCTAATTAATAACATTAACAAATTACAAAAAAATCCTTTAATATTGTTCTGTAAAATTCTAATAATACATGGCAAGATCATAAAAGGAATATTCTTTAGTTTGGATGAGATACTATAGAATCTGTTATTATAAAATCACATTTTTATTTCATTGGTTAAAAGAAAGAAAAAGAGATTTTCTGAAAAAATATTGTAGAATGAGTATAGTTGTGAGAGAAATATACTCTATTTACTTTATGAAGTTATAATTATTTATTAAACACAATGGAAGTATATGTAAATACTTTTAAGACAGGCTTTAACCTGTATCAAATGTGCCTTGAAATTTATAATAGTCAAGCAATATCTTTATTTTTCCGATAGAGGGACATTTCAAAACATGACACAAAATAGTGACTTTTATAAAGATAAGAGCAGCATCTTATCTTTAACCTAACTTTCCACTTATATAGGCCAATCTAAAGCATCTTGATTTGGGAGCTTGAAGCTGTTGTTCTCTCCACTGTTTAAGTCCACTATTTCCTATACAAATTAACATTTGCAAAATCTTGTGATTTATGAGTTAATATTACGATTTTTAGACTGCTTCAGATTGACCTATATAAATGGAAAGTTAGGTTAAAGATAAGACACTGCTTTTTTTCTTTATAAAAGTTGCTATCTTGTGTGGTGGTTTGGGAAGTCCCTCTATCGGAAAAATAAAGATATTGCTTGACTATTATAAATTTCAAGATGCATTTGAAACAGGTTAAAGCTCGTCTTAAAAGTGTTTATAAAGTTATCTGAAAGACACTTTAAAGCACTACAAATTTGATTGCTTTCATTGGAAAGATGTGGTTGAGAGCAGAATAAAAAGAAAGCTAAGTCTTTGTGAAAGAAAAGTTTGCTGCAAAGAAGTTAGAAAAGAATATTGCAAAATATCAAGTAAACATAATATTAGACTACTATATTCTACGTTTGAATTTTTTTGTATATTACAGATTTGTTTATATAGTTATCATAAAACTAATCTTTAGTTTATTAGAGTATTTAGAGATTGTTAAAAATAAGGCATTGCCTTGATCATCTCATTGGTTAAGTAGTGACTTAGGATTATTTAAGCTATACATAAATCAAACTAATATATAAACTTTTCTCTCTAATTTAAAACAACATTAACAAAATATGCTTAAATATCAACACAGCTAAAGGAATAAATTAGTTATCATTCCATTCTTTTCGTAATTTATTGATATTTAACAATTAGTTTATATGTAGTTCATTGGGAATCGCAATTACTTCCGTTTCAGGTCCATATTCATAAGCTATGATTACTTATATATATAGTTATTGTTAAAAGAAGGTTGCCTTGACAACAGTTTGAAATTTTTGATTGTTATTGATATTGGGATTGTGAAAGTGTTGACTGGTTCTTAATATAAATATATCAAACTGTCATTTCTTTTGTTATCTAGGGGTTGTTAAAAATAAGGCACTGTTTATTTTCTTTGACAACTAAACAGTGATTTAAGATAATTTATATTATACATAAATCAAACCAATATACAGATTTCAGTCTGATTTTTAACGTTAAACAACTGCTCAAAACTATAAGAATATATTGGATCATTCATTTTTTTTATAATTTATTGATATTTGGTTTTTAGTTTATACATAACTTATTTGGAGTTGTAGTTATTTCTGTTTGTCTTCTATATCTTTAAGCTACTATTATTTATAATTACAATAACAATAACAATTGTCTTTTCATCTTTTTTTGCCTTGAAATTGGATTGACCATACTCATTTGCAAGACTACAGTTGTTTTTGTTCCCCGTGGAAGATCTTCTGTTATGAGGCTATTAAGAATTAAAAAAAAAAAAAATCTGTTTAGCTATAAATATTTTTATGCCAATTTAAAATATTTTTTGAAAAGATTTAAAATAATTACGTTTTAATTTTATATAGTTTATGAAGATTTCTGCATGAGTTACTTTTACTTTAAATCAACAAATAAAATCTTAAAATTATTTAGTTATTAAAATTATCAAAATAATGTTTTTTTGTATATTATGTTCCCTATTTTTTATAATATTATAATTTCTAAATTATCTGTCCTATAATTTCAATGTCAATATATCCAACATTTACTTAAAAAAAGATTTTATCTATTTTTTTTTTTTTGCGCTGTGTTAAATGTTCCATAAATTTTTAAAGACGAATTAATTGAGCATTTCCCACTAATAGACGGAAAAAAAAAAAAAAAAACGTCTCTGATAAATACAGTAGAGGTAGAAATCAATCGAATTTAAATTAGTTAGATCTTACAAATTATAGAAAAATGATAAGGTGATTGTTTGAGGGAGTTCGGAACTACATTTGAAATGTAAAAAAAAAAAAAAGTCGAACATATAAAAAGATTTTTTTAAAAAAATAAAATTATTCCAATTAATATAAAATAAAATTTAAAAAAATGCATTTTTAAAAATTATATAAATTTGAATATAATGTAAATTAAGATTGTTTGAACTTGTCAAAAGAATGAAAGATAATATTATTTAAAAAGTTCCTTAAATTGAAAATTAAAGAATCAAAACCAAATGACTGACCAAAAAAGAAATGGATGACTATAGTTTGACTTAGAAAATATTGACAGTCCACTAGACGGAGCCAAGGACTTCAGTTAACTCGGTTAGACAAAAACAATAATCACCTAAACTAATCGACGGTCAGTAGGTAAGAGTTTAAAGTTTGATTTTCTTCATTTTTCTGCAAAAAAGCAATAGTTAATTACATACATTTACTAATAATAAGTGATTGGATAGATTTGTGGACTACCGAAAAAGTTTTATGATTGCAACGCAACAAAGTAAACATTTATTTTCAAGTATGAGACATATTCGTTTGTTAATTAAAATAGCACATTCTTTGTATGGGTGCATGGTAGTGTGTGAGAGATATGTTAAGTTTATAAATAGGTTCAAAAGAGTGTAAAATCAGTTATAAATTGTAAATACACACAATACATGAATTAAAATTCAAATTTTTTATTAAATAAAAAACAAGAATAGTACAATGTAAGTATAAATACATTTTTTAAATAAATAAAACAATAATAGATTTCAAAACTTAAAACAACTATTTAAAATATTATATTATTTAAAAGTGAAGTCCTACTAATGATGTAAAATAAATTCTCTCAATAGGGTTTTGACTTCTTACAATAACAAGATGAATGATTTGCAAATCCAACCAGTATCAATGAATGTTAGAATAAATTTGTGGCTATTCAGTTTAGATTAGACAACTTCTTTTAATACAAAATATTAAATGGCTGTCGCTGCAGGAAATTCTAATGGATTTTCTTTTTTAAGTGAAGATTTATAAATATTCTGGGTTATCAGGAATATAAGCCAAATCTATGCGCTGCTCAAAGAAAGCGCTTTTAATCACTAAGGTCAAAGCTTAAGGATTCCAGGAAAAGCAAATTTTAGTGATTGCTTCATTAGTCAGTATAAAAAAAGTAGAAAAACTCCAATAGTGCTTCTAAAACCATCTAGTGCTTGGTTATGTGATGATGGTACACATTTTGTTTACCGTTAAAATCCATCGTGAAAATAAGTGTCTTAATACAGTAAAAGTGTCCAAATTCTGATATTTAAGTCTACAAATTAGATATAGGATTAATTAAATCCTTTAGCATCAAGATCGGTAAAAGTGACTCAGTTCAGGATAAGTAATATAAAAGTCTCTCTTTTGTGATAAAACAAAATTTCTTTAATCGCCATATTGATATAAATACAGCTGACTTATAAACTGATTTTTTCTTAATTGGCATTAATATCATAATGAATAATATTATACTTTTTATAACTCATTTCAAAATGCTATTTACTTAAGGAGTACAATGTTCTCAAGTGGAGGGTCCACGATATCGAACACAAACTCCGGATCAGAGACAGAAAAGAAAAAAAAAGTAATCTTCAGCAAAGAATATCTACCTTTCGATGTTGTCCGGAATCAATGGTGAAAACGGAAACCGGCAAACCAAACAAGCGCCAGAATACCCGCATACAGAACAAAACAATAGAAGAAACACATCTTATAAGCTTTAAGAGAGCTCAATGAAATTGCAGCTTTCTTTTGAGCTAAGAAAATAGCTATGATGTCATAATATATATATATCTTTATTATTTAACAAAACAATTACAATTTTATTTATTAATACATTAATATTTTTATAGACTTAAATTAAGTATTACTTTTACAATTTTTTAATATATTATTAATAATTAAAGATGAAAGATTTCAGAAATTTTATGGATGGATAGAAATGTAAGATAGTTAAGAATTAGAAGACATCAGAAAGTATTCATCATCATCATCATCATCATCAGCCATTATCAATCCCCTGCAGGATGAAAGTCTCTCCAAGTTCAATCTATTTTCTCTGGTCTCTAGCATCTCTTCTCCACATCACCACTGCACACTTTCTTATTTCACCCATCCATCTCACATGTGGTCTTTTTCTGGGTCTTTTACAATCTCTTGGAATCCAGTTTAAGATTTCAATTGCCCACCTACTATCATCTCTTCTAGCAATATGTCCAGCCCAACTCCATTTCAGTCTTTTAATTTTTTCAATGAGGTCAGTAACACTTGTTTGTTCTTACCCATATATTGTGTTTACAAACTCTTCTAGTTACTTCCAATATGCATCTCTCCATACTTCTTTGAGTGGTCTGATGTCTCTGTATTGCTATTCTGTTAAATGTCCAAGTCCCAGATCCATAAGTAAGTACTGGTAAAACACATTTATTAAAAATCTTCCTTTTCAAACACATAGGCATATTTCCATTTAGTATCAAGTTATTTCTACCAAAAGTACTCCAACTAAGTTTAATTCTATGATTAAATTCATCCATTATGTTTTCTTCTGTATTAATAATCTGACCAAGAAAGTATTATAGACTGATAAGCAATTTAAAATCGCAGAGGGTTAATAAAGTTGCTTTGATATATTATTATTTTAATTACTGCCATAAAATGTTTATACCATATAAAAATAAGCATATATTGTATTTGCAAGTTTTATATAGTTGTTGATAAAATAAATTTGTATGATGTATAATAGTACTTATATGTAAACTAAAGTAAAACTAAATATTATAATTCAATGTATGAACCATTATAAGATTATGGACAACAAAAAGAACAAGCTGCATGTAAAAAAGATTTTAGCACAATGGATCACATCCAAGTATTGAGAGAAGTTATAAGAAGGACCAATGATATGAGTTGCCATTATCCTTTGAATTTGTAGATTATGAAAAGGCATTTAATTCTATAAGCCTTTTTACAGTGACTAATGCATAGGATCATCAAGATATAGGCCCAGAATATTGTCATATAACTGAAGAATATATTTATCAAATTGTAGTAACACTGATTAGATTACATAATAATATTAAAAAGATTGAAAATGGTATGTGTCAGGGTGATTTGATATTGCCAAAATTTTTTACAGCAGTTTCATAAGAAGGATTTTGTCCATTGAAATAGAAAGCTAAGAGAGTAAAAGTAAATGAAGATTATTTAAGTCATCTACATTTTGCAGATGACGTAGTTGTTTTTGAAAATAATGTTTTAAAGTTTAAAAAATGCTACAATCAGATAAAAGTAAGAAAGTAGGGTTAAAGATAAATGTTAAGAAGACGAAAGTAAAGTTCAAGAGATTTTTTCTCAAAAGAAGAAAATAAAAAAATAAATAATGATGAATTAGAAGAAGTTAATAAATACAAATATCTTGGTTATATTATTAATATATATATAGAAACATAATCCGATTCACAATCATAGAATTAAACTTGGAGAGAGTGGTTTTCAGAGAAATAACTTAATATAAAAAAAAATATGCCTATGTGTTTGAAAGTGAAGGTTTTTAATAAACGTGTTTCCCCACAATACTTATGGATCTAAGACTTCAGATCATTTAATGAAATACGGTGAGATATATGTTAGGAGTAACAAGAAAAAATGAAAAATGAAATACAAGGGCGAAAGAACAAGTAAGAAGAATCATTGAAAGAATTAAGAGACTGATGTGGAGCTGGGATGGACATACTGCTAGAAGAGATGATAATAGATAAACAGTTGAAAGCATAAATTGGATTCCAAGAGATTGTAAAAGACCCAGAAAGTGACACCATGTGAGATGGATGAATGAAATAAGAACATGTGTGCGGATAATGTGGAGAAGATTGGCTGGAGATCAGAAAATCTGGATTGAATTGGGAGAGATCTTCATTCTGCAGTGAATTGATGATGATTGAAAATAATGTTGATGAATAGTAAAATTAATATTTACAATTATTTTGCTGAGCTTGGATTTATAGTGAGAAAATAAATAATCTTTTTTGTAATTTAAAAATTCACAATTTTGAAAAAGCCTTCCTATCAGGGACTTCAGATTAATGGAGTTTTATCTGTATATATTTTTTCAAAACTTGTAGCAGACGTATATTTTTAATATTTATCAATAATATTCTTCGTCTGATGAAATTCATTTTGTGTCAGCAATATACTATAGTAATCCTCAATTTATAAAAATGATTAAAGTTTAAAAAAATAGGCAAAATTTTTCTATTAAATTTTATTGAAAGAATTATATACAATATTTGATAAAATAAAAAATAAAAAAAATCTTCCCAGCATCATTATTACTTTTTTTTTTACATTTAATAATAATTTCATCTATAAATAACATTAAAAAAAAAACTGCAAATTTAAAATCTTAGAGCATTACCAGTGCATCAGCTGAAAAACGAATTGTTGTAAAATACATGCTAATTTCAGATGTTTTTTTAAGCGAATAGCATTTGGTACGTAACCTAGACACTAATTGGAAACGTTAGTATCAAGAATAGCACTATTTATTTATTTTTTTTTATAAACTTTATTATTATAAAATTATATACAATATGTATGAGAGAATAAATTTAAGTTACATAACATATAAAAAAATGCATATAGCGAGCACCAGAATCGATTCAGGGACCACCCGATCCTTAAGTCAGACCGTCTACCAATTGCATAATGTATGATGTACTACATATGAACACACAAGCAATATAATTGGCAGTTTAAGGCAGACAAAAACTGATTCGAATTTGGAAAATAATATCTCATGTAGGTGGGTGTGTTACAGTTTATACAATTTATATGTTACCGCATCAAAGGATAATAAGCTTACTTTGGATACTAATAACTCTGTGAATTAATGCTGAAATAATGTATACCTCAAAAAAATATTGTAGAGCCAAATTTTGTGTATAGTTTTTCTAAGTAAAAATTGGAGAGCTTTTAGATATATACTAAACTACTCTACGCCTTTTTTAAGGACATTGTATTTATGTGTAACCAAATATTATCATTATTTTTAAAATAAATCTGACATCAGTAGCAAAATATAAAATTATTGTATTAAAATACGGAACTTAGAGTGAATGAAATAAAATATATATTAATAAGATGAACTGTTTTTCAATTTATTTGTGGCAGAACAATTCAAATAAAGATAATAACAAAATAAAAGATTAATATTTATAAAGATATTAAAAATGTATAAAGATATATAATTACTGGATTCATTAAAATATTTGTATTCTTTAAAATTCATAGTGTAGGATATTGTATACAATATGTTATACATTTATATCTAATTGTATATATGTATAAATATTAAGTGTAATAATGCTGAAGGTTAAATGGATTTATCAGTAGCCATTAAACCAATCAACATTTAGACAATCCCAATATAAATAACAATCAACAATCTCAAACTATTGTCAATGCAACCTCCTTTTAACAATAAGGGCGGAACCCTAGTTTGAGATTATTGATTTTTATCTATATTGGGATTGTCTAAGTATTGATTGGTTTCTATTGATTATGTATAAATATGTATAATTGTATTTGAATATTATAGCCCTGATGAAGAGTGCTGGTCAGTCGAAATTGTAAGCAAATATAAAGAATATATTTTATTTAATTGCATTGTAAAATATGATTAATGAATGTGTAAATGGTATTATACAATATAGAAATTAATGCATAAAAGAGAAGTAGAACGAAATAATAATGATTCACTATTCTGTGATATTTAAATGACTAAAATATCACCTGACCATTACTTCCTCTGCTTACACAAGTTGTTACAACAGTAGCAATCCTTCCATATAGTAAGACCATCCAGGGTAAGCCATACTAATCAATGGAAGTTAGGTTTATGCATAAAATCCCTATCTAATGCTTACTCATCCAATATCCCTAGACCAGTTTCTAGTTTGTGGCTTTCATCAGTGAGGAACCTAGGATCATTAGCTTGGATTGAAAACATTATCGTGTTTCTATTTTGGGCTCATGCCTTTATGCTTAACTAAATATGTAAAAAAATGGCTGCTGTAGAGTTGCATTTGATCCAAAGACCTAGATGCAGTGCTCTCAGATCCAAGGCTCCTCAATGATGAAAGACATGAGCTAGAAACTAGCCTGGGGATGTTAGATGAGTAGGCAGTAGATATATATTTATGCACAAACTTTCTAGCATTTATTGATTACTATGACTTGCACTGAGCGGCACTACTATCTGAAGCATTTATTATTTTAACAACTTGTGTAAACATAGAAAATGGTGCTCAGGCAATGTTTTAGTGACTTTATACTAATTCTCTCATAAAGATAATGCTGACTGGAGTTATTAAAAAACCAAAAAAATCAATATATATAAATCTTGAACTGGGTTCAAATCTGTATGACTGCATAAGTGAATGAGCTTGGATTAAAACCTTAGTGTGTTTTTGTTTTGATTTTGTAGCTTTATAGCTAACTAAATAGATAAAAAGTGGCTGCCAGAGGGTTGCACTAGATTCAAAGATCTAGGTGCATTACTCTCGGATCCAAGGCTCCTCACTGATGAATGCCACAAATTAGAAACTGGTCTGGGTATACTGGATAAGTAGAAATCAAATAGGGATTTTATGCACACACTTTTTAGCATTCATTGATTACTATGGCTTGCATTGAGTGGCACTATTTTGTGAAGAGTTTGTTATAATTCTATAATATATCCTTTAATTACAGAGATTTTTCTGGCTCAGTTATGAGCAAAGATGGAATACACAAGTGTTGGCAATTTCCACACACATACATTTCATATATAACAAAGTATATGTACTACATAACGTGTATATTAAATTACATAAGTGATAATAATTACAGTAAAAGACTAGTAACAAAAGAAATGCAAAATTCAAAATAGATAATCAAATTGTTAAATGAAAACTGATAAATAAATATTAGATAATAAAAAACTAATTAACATGAATAATAGTTATTTCATAGAAAGCAGTCTTAAAATAAAAAATAAAGACATTTTTGGTTAAATAGACTACTTCTGGATAATTATTAAAAATAATTATCCAGGAAAAGACCGTGTAAATTAAAAGAAACACATAGGGACATGTCGTAATACATACACAGTGACATCCCAACCAAAGATGGCAAAGAAAGATCTAGGGATCTTTTAAATGACATTTCACCTTTTAATTTAGTAAAAACATTTTAAGGGCAGAATTATGAGAACATGTGAGTAGTTATTTATTAATATTATACTATAGTTTAGCACAGCAGAAGTGTGTCGGATTCTAGAGTATAATGTCTTCTGATTGGTTCAAAATATGGCTGTCATGACGTTCAACCTTCTTATGAATACTTAGAGTTACAAAGTCATTAAATAACTAATATCAAACTATAAATTAAATCTTATATCAAATTTATATTTAATATTCAAGTTATTCTACAAAATTGATATACCAAATAAACACCTACTTAGCTAAAGTTCGAAACATTTAAGCAAACTAATTACGAATTTATATTTAATAAATTATTAGAATTAATTAAATATATATACTAAATTTTTGGTGATCTCTTTTATTGATTTATGTTTCCATCTGCATTTACTTTTTTGAAATCATCATAGCAATTTGTTTGAGAGGTCCAGGCATAAAAGATTTCATTAAAATTTATATTTTTAAAATACAAAAAGCTACAATTTTAAGAAAGTAGCAACTACCTTTAAATAGTATCACCCAGATTCTATTATAAGTTAAAAACTTAATAATTTATTTCTTGCTGATATAATAAACAGCAATCTTTTACAAAGTGAAACTACTTTAGAAAAATTGCAAGTTCGAATTGTTTTCAAAGATATTACAATCAGTCATTCTATAAAATCCAAAAGATGGAAGTACCCCTGAAACTTGGACCAACAGAGAGGAAGAATTTAATGCTGTATGTTGTCAATCTATCACCAATAATGTCCAGGCATTGATTAATTGATCAAATAACATTATATTATTCGCAGAAGTTAAAACCTTTGATAAACCTTATAACATTGTGCTCTTAAATATTAAGAAGAAATGACCAAAAAGCTGAAAACAAAAAAAGGCAAAAAAGAACCTGAAATTAATTGTATGCCTAAAATGTTATATAAAAACATTTCTACATCAGAGTCCAGTTTCCTCTTAACATCTAAGTCTATTTTCTACTTAAAAAGTAAGAGAGATATTTAAATTGGACTATATTTTCAAGAAAATATACACTCATTAAAAATTGCTGAAGATATTTCTTTCATCAATGGCTGATAAAGGATTGGATTTTTTGAAACATTAATTATTAAACCAAAACCTTCTTACTTTGTACTAAAAATATTAAGTTTATGTTGTAGGTTGTTTTTAATTAATTAAAAGATAGGATATTTCATCAAAGAGATGTAATTATGGTGAATAAATTAGTTTTACATGTAATTGTTACTTTACCCGATTTAATGTATGGAAATGAGAATTGGACCATCTCTTAATGGCATTAGAAGAAAACTCATTTAATTTAAGTTCTGTAAAAATTTAAAAACACAAGGACAAACTCATAGGACCAATGAATATATATGTTTTTCAGCTTTCTGGATTGATGCTGAACTTAAGCATTATTTGTGGTAGACACAGATTTCATATGACGTTTATTCTAAAGCCATTTTAAAGAAGTGCAGATTTGATTGATTTTGTTGGAAAAATATGGATGTTATTAGAGTATAAATAGAGGATATCAACAAAAAAAAATTGCAGAACAAGTTAGAAGTTACTATAAATAGTCAAAATAAGAGTCATAAATCACATGATCCTATTCTCTTAAGCTTGCAAGTTATAAACAATGAGGATTGCCAATTCCTCAACAAGCTTTGTGATAAATGCTTAGTCAGAGAAAGCATTTAAAATATCTCTGTCAGGAACCCCTATCCAAACCCCTGACCATGGTTTCATGCCTTGGTACTCCTCAGAGAGGTGCCAGGGTAGGTTCAGACACTAGATCTAGATCTTTCAGTACCATATGGCTATTTGAGTTGGATAGCTGGGTTTGAAGACATGTAGATGTCTGAAAATTTTAGATTTTCAACTCAATAGATAACTTTTAGATAAATGCTGGCTTTGAGTTGGTATTTTTAGATCTAGTCTCTGAACCTAACCTATTCTGGCACCTTTCTGAGGAGTGCCAAAGCACAAAACCATCATCAGGGGTTTGGGGAGGGGTTCCTGACAGAGATATTTTAAATGCTTTCTCTGGCTAAGCATTTATCACAAAGCTTGTTGAGGAATTGGCAATCCTCATTGTTTACAAGTTAGAAGTTAGTACCACAAAATACCAAATAAACAGAATAATGGATCAGTATTTATGTGGATGTAATTGCAGTTTATAGTTTGGTTTATATACTCATCTCAAAATTTCTCTAGATTGAATTATTAATATTCTTTTTATGGTATTCAACTTTTCCTTTTAAGATTAGTTGCTAACAATGTTGGATTATTTTTATATAATTTGAAAATACATTGTTATTATTACTATAATAAAAAAAACTACATGAATTTATTGCTCAGGAGATCATTAACAATTTCAGTGCCAAAAGTTTCAAAATTGCACCCTACAATTGCACCAAACTATGTATGCATTATTATTATTATTGTAATAGATTAAAAAAAGCAGAAAAATTTTTGATTTCTCTTTGAATAGCAGAATTTGACTATCATCTACATCAGTGTTTCCCAACATATGTGTCATGATCCAGTCGTGTTACAAGAGCTCTTCAGGTGTCAACAAATTATCAAAATTTATACTAAAAATTAATACAAACTTACTTAAATCAAAAACGAGTATGATTATTTGATTAAATGGAGTATGTGTTCAAACTTGGCATTTCTGGAAAATTTGTTTGATCACCTAAATAAACTGAATTTAAGCTTGCAAGGAAAATAAAAAAAATATTTTAGTATCAACTAACAAAATTAAATCCTTTAATGTTAAATTAGATATGTGGAAAAGAAGAATAAAAACCAGAAACCTAGATGTTTCTGCTAATTTCAAAAACTAAATTTGACAATAAGATTTTAAAGTTAATAACTGAAACATGACCTTAAAAGAAAATATTCAGTATTATTTTCCATTTTTGAATGTTCACGAATATGACTGAATTAGAAATCCTTTCATAATTAACAAAAATTCTGACTAACCTTTAACTACATCGGAAGAAGAATACATTGAAATATGAAATGATAGAAATTAAAGAATAGAATTTGATGAAACGAATGCATTAGCATTTTATCATATGTCAAATGCATTGACCGGAAGCGAACCCGGGCCAGCTGTTTGGAAGGCAGCTATGCTAACAACTAGGTTACCAACGCTTGACAGCATTAGTATTTTAGATAAAAATTTCATGTGAGTTTCCAAATATACTGAGACAAAACTTTCCATATAGTAGCACCACGAGTGAAAGCATTACTGTAGGGAGAGTTTTGCCTTTGCGTAAACAGCTTGTGTAAGCATAAAGAATGGTGATCATGTGATGTTTAGTGAATTTGAAAATATATAATAAAGCTTTAAAATTTTTATTGCCTTTCTCTACTTTATATTTACGTAAATTTGCATATTCACCAATGATGGAAATTAAAAACAGTAAAACACGAGAGACTATTTTCCACGCAACAGGAAATCAGGGTTTCTTTATCTACATTTCGACCTAGAGTAAAAAATTATGTAAATCACCACAAATACAAGTATCACTTTTGATGATTTTTTAAAAATAAATATAAATTGCTATGACACATGAGGAAAAAAAATATAAATATTGTATGTGAAAAATTTATTTCTTTATAATAAATATAAAATAGGTGCAAAATTTGTTATTTTTTGTCCTACAATTTCTGATGTGTTGCAAAAATCTAATTAACTTTTAAGTGAGTCGCAAACCATTGATCTAAATCAAAGGTCTTGTTTGAATCAAAATCTAAAAAATCGCTCTGGAGCTATTTCTTTATTACCAAGCAATGTGTCAGTAGCCTCGAATAATAATAATAGTATTCTCATAATCTGTAGCCAAAAAAATATTGTTAAAAAAAATATTGATTGAACATTTAGCTTAATAAAGAATAATTATATGGGGTTGCTTTAAGAATACAATCTGCTTTTAAAATATTTTATTAAATATAATTTTCAACGTTCTTTTTTAATCTTTACATAAAAAAAATCGATTTAATTTTTTAATTTATTTTTAATAAAGTTTAATAAAAACAGAAGGTGGGAGAAAGCGATGTAATTTGATTGTACAAATGATAATATAGTTTTATTTGAAAATGAATTATTTTAATCAAATGACGGTAATATTAAATTTCTTAATAATAATATTATATATACACACAAAAAATACATATAATTAAAACAAATTTACTTGTTTACCGTAAATATTTTAAATCGTTACTCTTTTGCAAGCACTAATATGGATTTTAAAAAAGAACGAACAATGACTACGCACAAGAAACAGGTAACGGTAAAAAAGTAACTTTTTGATACGTGAAAATTAATCAACGCTTTAATATAAGAGGGATTGCTGTTATATTTATGTGAATTGACGATAGCGCTCGAGAGAAACTGACAAATCTGCTGAAAAAAAAATTGTCAATTTTTTTTCTTGTAAACTGACAGCCATACTTAGCTGATGTGATCATGCTACCAGCCCCAAAGATGATGGACAGAGGAATGATTTAGATATGAGGACTAACTGTGAATAATAAGGAACTAGTGCCTGAACGAGAATATCTAATGCTACCTCATATGATAAGATGTTGGGTTATAACAAACTAAGGACTGTTTTTAACACAGTCTCTTCTGTCTTCCTCATTATCTCAGATTAAGTTATCATAATTAGAGATAGTGGATAGAGGAATGCTTTTCAGATATGACAGTTAACTGTGAATAACAAACAATGCCTGACTAAGAGTACCTTATGCTACCTTACAAGATAATACGTTGGTTCATAAAAAGTACATTGTTTCTAATATAGTCTTTTCTGTCTGTCTCACTTCATTACTAGCCTTAACCACTTAAGTTAATTTATTGGATATTATGAATATTTTAAACTATTTGTCATTTCCTTTACTAAGGGTAATGATGTAATTCTGAGTTTGTATATCCACATTTCCATCCTTTAACTAGATACAGAAAAATTGTAACTCCAAATCTATTGGACATTTCTTTTGTTTTCAGAAACAGGGACAGGATTAGTAGGCTGGTAGTAAAAACACTACTGTATAGAGAGTTTTGCCTGTTTTAGAAACAGTTATAAGCAAGCATAAGAAATGGTGGTAATGTGATGTTTAGTGGTTTAATAGGCTGGTAGTATTAAGTTGTGATCCTTACTCAAGTTGGCACATTTACTAATGAGTCAGAATAATAATACATTTAAGATGGGGGTTTCAGTGGGGCAAAGATTATATGTTTGACAGTCTTATTAGGGATTCCTTTGTAAACATAGAAATGGAAGAGGCTTAGAAAATGTGGTCCAAAAATATCCTGTCTCACGCAAACTGTTATCAGAAACAATGATAAAGCATAAAACAGAGGTGGCACTTAGAGTAAATTTTATAAATCTTTTTTTTCTAAATAAAGAGACATGGAAAGTACATCTTTACTGATATCAACTCATCACCAATAAATCATAGGACAGCAACAATGGCTCAGCAGCTATCAAGTTTTAAGACTGATATAGCTGTGCTTAGAAAAACTCATCTTAATAAGTAAACTGAAGAATTTTTGAAAGGTTAAATCAACCAGTGAAGAAAGATTGCAAGGTGTTGGATTTTCTACAAAGTTTTATATTTTTTTTGTAGACTTTATTTCTTTTCTTATGTGTAGTTTGCTACAAAGGAAAGATTAAGAATATTACAAATTATTTATGGCTTAGCAGTGATTTTGATCAAGCAGGTCATATTTATAAGACTAGATAAAGTCACTTACAAAGCGGTATTATATAATTGTATGAATACGATCTGCCCAATCAAAAGTAGTGTTAAGCTGTAGTTAACTTGTATTAGTGTTAAGCTTTCCTTTGTAGTAAATTATGCTCTTTATAGCTTCTATTTCTGGAATCAGTGTATTGATGAAAGGCTAACTGTGTTAGAACTCACATTGCACAATGAAATTAGAGTTGATTTTATTAATTTAGATACAAGCATTTAGAGCAAGAAATTTTTATTCCTTGCTGCATATTCTTATTGCAGCAAGAACAATGTTTTTGGAGCCTTTGAAGCACATGTTGCTACAAATAGAAAACTTTAGCCAAAAGATGTTGGAGTAATGATATTGGTGCTGTAAATTTAAATGGGCTAACATTACTGAATTTTTGCACAATGCATGAATTGATTATCACATTTTAATTTGTTAGAAAAATTGCTATAAAGTAATATGAATGAGTGTATATTCAAAGCAATGACATTTATATTACATTATAAGTAGACTCCAACTAGGAAAGAGATTCATATTACACATGCTATTACAAATCAAAGATTACTGGACAAATCATAGAATAGCATGGTAAAAAGTTTAAATAATAATTGCATTAAAATAGATTTTATTTCAATCTATTTGCAAGAAAATTGATCTTTGCTATCTACAAGTATCTACTACTCATGATGTATTTCAACTAGGTGCAACTTATATACAGGCACTGTGGAACTGCAATTCCTCCTATAACATTCAGTATAAAGAGCCTTTTTTCTTTAACTCTTTCTTTATACTTGTACATTATATAATTCTTAACCTTAATGACAGCAACCATCTCCTAGTTTATAAAAAAATACAAAAATCTTTGTATGGAACTGTGCACTTCACAAATCCAGGAATGTTGTGTTTGGCTGTTGTGTACATGTCCTAGATAAGCTGCACACTAGGTAGTCAGAGCACTTTCATTCACACAGTGCCAACCATGTTGTGCAAGTGTAAGGTAGTGTTTCTTTTTGACACTATATTAAAATGATGGCTATCAATTTTCTGAAGCAGTATCACCCCAAAGTTTAATTACAAGTCGCCACTGATTTTAACAATTATTAAACACTAAAATTGCTAATTTGAAAATCAGGACTATCATATTACTGAAGGATGAAATCTTCTTAAAGAGTGACTTATGGACACAAGTAAATCTATTATTGGACTAATTAAAAATAAGAATCACTATGGGATTTCATAATAAATATAAAGATTTAAAGGCAGAAGTTCAATGTCTTTTGAAAAGGCTTAAAAATTGTTAAAATTGCAAAGGAGATATATTGACTAACTATAGTCACTCTAAACCTTTTATTAAAGCACTGATAACAACATATGAACCTGACAAATGATATCATAATCCTATTAAATCCAGAAATGCTATTGTTCTTCATGACAATGATGACATTTCAAACAGGTGATAGTATTAGACAATTTTTGAATAATAATATAACCAAGAAAATTTTTAATGATATATTCATTTTATTTATTTATTTACATTTGGAAAAAGAATCAAGCTGCAGAAAAAAATAGCTCTTTATAATCTAAAATTAAAAAGGCTATAGGTCCTGTTAAAGTAATTAGAAACATTTGAAAATGTAGTTGTGATATGCAAGTTTTTAAAATATTGAATTTTTTTTTGGTAATATAAGGACACATGGAGTTGTGCTATTTTATTTTAAGGATACCTGTATTGGTCTTGTTTTTAAACATCAATAAAAGAGATAAGATTGTAATAATTATTATGAAGTATCATTATTATCCACCACAGAAAAGGTAATTTCAAAGATGCTGTTGAACAGGCTATGTTCAGTCATAGATGAGTAGTTTCCAGAAGCTCAATATGGTTTAGAGGACCAATAAACACTATAGACAAGGGGAATAATATTTCTGTAGCACAACATTTACTACACCATTCTCACACAAGGCAGGGACTGGTTTCTATCAACTGTTGCCACCTTGCAAAGGGGTGCAATCAAACATATGACCAAAGA